>OX463852.1:23895665-23996365 GCA_949825065.1 Odontocerum albicorne | reverse complement strand
TATATATATATAATATATATATATATATATATATATATATATATATATATTATATATATATATATATATATATATATATATATATATATATATATATATATATATATATATATATATATATATATATATATATATATATATATATATATATATATATATATATATATATATATATATATATATATATAATCTATATATATATATATATATATATATATATATATATATATATATATATATATATATATATATATATATATATATATATATATATATATATATATATATATATTATATATATATATATATATATATATATATATATATATATATATATATATATATATATATATATATATATAATATATATATATATATATATATATATATATATATATATATATATATATATATATATATATATATATATATATATATATATATATATATATATATATATATATATATATATATATATATATATATATATATATATATATATATATATATATATATATATATATATATATATATATATATATATATATATATATATATATATATATATATATATATATATATATATATATATATTTACAAAATACAGGATTATTTTTTTACTTCCCTTTGATAGTGTTGATTTGAAGAGCTCCGTGTTGATGCATATATTCTAGCCTGGATATTGCAGGTACTATTTCTGTTGGTGTCTAATTTAAAAAAGTTCTTGTCTGGTGTTCACTTAAGACATATTTCTGGTTGAGTTGGTTGGAAGAGATTACCACATTGGCATATTGACGCCAGGTTGTACTGTATACAATCTGTACTGTATACGAGTATAATAATAAAACATACTAAATATCTACGAGTATTATATTTATTCAGGGGCTTTTGGTTTAGTTATGGTATCATTATAAAATACCATATCAATCCTAAATAAATGTTATAAAACATAACTTGATTATGTTTGATAAGCAAAAACACAATGGAAACAGTTTTTAAATTAAACTTATTTGTCAATTCAAACATCACTTTTTAATTTTCAAATAACAGTTTTAATACTAAGAACTTCCTTCGTCTGTTATCTTAGACCTCACTTAAACACGGATCCTGTGATAAATACTAAATTCATGAAACCCCTCCAGTGGCGATACACCAATATGATGAAAACTTTTTTGATAAAATAGTATAATATTTTACTTTCGTGACGTACAGTGCAACCTAGTTTCCATGTGACGATCTCTTCCAACCGACTATAAAGATGTTCAAAAGACCTTAAAGAAAAACCAAACTGGAATCCTTTAAAAAAAATGGTTCCGACGAGAATCGAATTCGTAACCTTCGATTTGGAAGACTAAAAACGTCTTACCAACAAGGGCTATAAAATATCGTTATATACACTACTTATTTCCTTTGAATTTTCACCTTTATTCTCACATATTTTGTCTCAATTATTCTTCACGCAATACCCGGAGCTCAGAACTGAGGAAGAGGTAATTTATTCTCCTAGTGATCTTTTGACACGGCCCCGTCAAGACGATGTTTGTCGGTTTGATTAGTTTATACGTGAACGATTATGCCGATATTCTATGGCGGTGGTTCCGCGAACTGGCTTTGATTAATTGATATGGAATCAAACAAAGAAATAATAAGCGACCTTTCAGAATTCCCGCAGACGTAGTAGTAGGCTTGTTAATTGTGTTTAAAATAAAATTTTGAGGTCTTCATATTAGTTTACTTTTATCTAAAGAGTTATTCGGGAATAAACATTTCTGAGAAAATATCGAATATGATGATAATAATGAATTAGAACTTAAATGATTCTAGGAGCTTTCTATTTATACTGACGCTTATAGTTCAAACTCTTTGCCAAGCCTTAATTATAATAAAAGTATTATTTAATCATCAAAGGACAAAAAAATATGTTATTTTACAAATTACTAATTACATAAATGTCCAGATATCAAAATAATGAAACAGTTTGAATCGCAAATAGAGTTACCAAATATCTTCTGTGTTGTTATTTAGTTAACTTACAAGTGGGAAAGAAGGAAATAAATATAATAGACGCCTTTGATATATAGATAATATAATAGATCCTGTGGACTGCAAGGGGAACCAACGTCTCTATATTTCAAAGATAAGTGATGAAAGACTTTTGATAACATGCAGGAAAAGGATCCTAACATTCTTTGGACATATTGCCAGAAGAATATGAAATCTTCAGGAACTATTGCCACTGGTATAAACGAGAGAAAACGAGCAAGAGGAAGATCTGCTACAATCTTGGCCCTCTGAACGGACCAAACAAAAGAATAACATGATCCTTTTTAAACGATCCATGCTACATGGCCCAGAATCTGGAAGGATAGAGACAAATAATTTACCAAATTCCGGACATAGCAGAGGATCACAATGCTATCACTGAGCACGCGGTTAATAAGAAGTTAGCTAATACTATTTAGACCACACTCTTCAGTATTTTAACATAATATTATTTATATTTAATAAATACACAAAAAATATATATATTTAAATGTATTGTTTCTTTTTGAAATTGTTTACTTAAAAATTAGTAATAGTATCTGCGTGAAAAATTCCATTTTATATCTGATCATGGACTGCCCTCAGGTGTCGATAAATGTATTTGTATTCTAACGCATCACACATCGTTCGTCACATCATCTTTTGCGAATTACTCGACTCGACTTGAGAATGACATTCCTGCCTCGGTCACATGAACCTTCATCGTTGTCAATCTTCGAGGACAACCAAAGCATTGTTTATCATATATCAATATATATTCATCGACCCTAGCCTCCACATAATTCCTGTGCTGAATCTTTCCTCCTCTAGATTTGCCTTTAATTTATTTTGTTACTTAACTCAAATATTATTTTTGATTCACGTTAAATACAATACATCATCATAAAATTAAAGCTGGTTGATAGGAAGAAATAAATTCAATGAAGTATATCCGTCACATGTATTGCAATTGTTCAATTTATAAACTGTTATATTTTCACATATGATTACTTCAATAACAAAATAACGATTTCCGCCAGTTAAAATTCAACATTATCAAAAACTTTTAACGAAAAAACTTTACAAATATTTCAGGGCAGACATTGGATACGCATCGAAAAAAAAGTTCTAGTTTGAGAATTATATTAAAGCTTCGAACATTTCGTTTTTGATTCTTGGTCAGTCAATATATAGTCTCTCTTATTTAAGCTTCGGTCGCCGCATCGGTCTTCAAAATGATACGTTTGTGGATCGTAGATTTATGCATTTATTCACCTATTTTCCATACAAAACCACCAAACAGATCATTCCTCTCCCGAGGCAGGGGATTTAAATTATCATTCGGCGATTCTATATTATTAGCGAATTAATTGAAATTTATTGCAGCGTCCGTCCGTCCGATATGATGCACGTCTGCAATAGAATGGAACGATTTTAAACCGAAGTCGTATATTATCTATTTTTTAATTTATATGTGAAACTGTTTTCTCAATAATGGAAAGAGTGATTTTTACTGCTTAATAAACGGATCGAAGCAATCTTAGTAAACTAGTAAAAAAATTATTATTATTTAATTTCATATTTTTGTTTTAACTAGTATGTTCTAGCTTTTGTTTGTAAAAACGTTTGATATTGCATTGTTTAATTATAATCATTAGCTTATTAAAAATAGTTTTACTTAAATAATTTAATGCATAACAAATTTAGGCTTAAGAGTAAATCATACCTTTGTTACTTTTTATAATTTCAACCAAATATTTAAACCAAAAGGAAACTTTTTTAGTGTTAATACAAAACTATTTCATTTTTAAGTTATCGTTATATTTAATATTTAACTTATGATTTTAACCTTGACTTTTATTTATAAAAGAAGTTTATTTTACTTGATTGACCATTTTGTAATATAAAAATAACAGAGATGCCAAACTGCAAAACATTTTGTAAGCTTTTACAAAAATACTCTTATATTGCATTTTAATAAAATATATTTAACAACACAAAATAACTTCCAGTTAATGCTCTTCCAAAGAAATGAATATTCAAATATGGTAAAATAAAAAATACCGTTGATTCCGTTCCGGTTGATTGAAAATACTTCACTTTCTTTCTCAGCTTGTGAGTTGTAATTAAAATATGTTGTTAATTTATATTTTCAAAGAATACTTAAGTTGTCAATATACTAAAGGAGCGATTTTTAAGAAGCCTTTCATAGATTATGATATGAAAATTGAATAGCAAACCAGCTACCGTTGATTAAATTTGAATGCACAACCACAATGCATGCTGAGTTTGTAAATGCAATAGTTAAGACTTACTAACGGAATTGATTGATTCAAAATTAAACTCAAAAGATTTATTAATTCGTAACAGGTTTTTTTCATCCATATGTACTAACGCGAATTCAAAACACGTTTTCATATGAAGCTAATTAACATTTCTACATGGTTATCTGTCAGACCATATATTTTTTGCTCCTCCTTCCTCTATCGGAGTCGAGGTAATGGATTTTAGGTGCTTCATATTCTATTATATGATGGCTCTCAAATATTAAATAGACTTTACCTTTGGAAAAAGTTATTCTATGTAGTCTTATTTCTCTTAAGTGAAACTTGTGGTATGTTATCATAAGGAGTATCTGTTTTAAAATGTTGACTCCCAGCTATCCTATCTTTGTGGAGGTATTCTTGGGAGACCACTACCTGAGGGTATTTCAAGCATTGCATTGGAAACCCCATTTTACTAGCCATCCTTTCCATATGACCTCATCAGTATCTTTTACCTCATCTCACAACATCTTCTTCTACTTGACATATTTAAGTGGTTTGACTCCTTGACGTAATGCTTTTTTCTGTTTAAAATGTTATTTTCTCAAATACGGGCTCTGTGAAATAAATCAATACCAATTTTAACTTCTTAAATGACAAATGAGAGTTTTTTTCTTAAACTCAAAAGCGCTACTCAAATAATCAGATAATATGAGTTCAGAATATAGAATTTAAAGCTAGATACAGCCGACAATTTAGCTTTAAAGATTAGCATTTATGCTAAGCAAGCGGATGCCTGGGGTTTGATTCTTGACGAATTCACTTCCGGACTGTTCACTTGATGCCCAGATGGTGTTCTTATTAGCGACATTGGTGTGGTGTCCCACAACCTCCCTTATTTTTTGTTGAGCTTATTAGAAAGCGCTCTTGAGGTGAAATAAAAATAAGGTAAGTAACCACCGTCCACCAGTCCATTAGTGACGTCAATGCTGCTTCTTATGTTTATGAAGATATCTATAATATTTGAACTTATACGAAGATATCTATAATATTTGCTATCAAGTGGGATGATACTAAGGCCTATACGAGTGGTATCGATAACCCATAGTCAATATTTAAGAGTTGTTAATGGGGGGTGTAAATATGTTTTTTGAACCGAGATTTAAAAAAATGAGGCATGTATTTTTCATTTTACGTAAAAAGAATATCAACGACCAAAGGATTTATGGAAAATGTTAAGACTATGTCATTAGTGGATTCTGTACGAGTATGTATAGAAACCATATTGTACGTGTTTTTGAAGAGAAAAATAAAGTAAATGCGATGTCTTTCGATTCAATTGGATTTTATAACCTTTCAATTCAATGGTATTGACGCTTGGAAATACACAGTTTGGAAGGCTCGTCATGATTGCTAAAATGTTAAAGAATTCTTATGGTCTATTGTTTAAATAAAACAAGCTCCATCAATTATTTTTTACATCAGCGGGACAAAGAATGTTGAGAGAGGGTTGTAGATGAAATCGAGAATATATTTTTTTTGTAAAAAGAGTATTATAACGGCTGTAGTTGAAATTGAGCATGTACATATTTTTGTATAAAAGTATTTTTTAGTTTTTTTTGTTTAAAAAAATATACAAACCCCCACCTAGATTTTAATTCAAACCTTCTTTACAACATTTCGTATTACAAACGACAATAAAAACAATTGTATTTTCATATGAAATTTGACTACAATTGTACAAGTTTCTCAGTATAATCTGGTAATATAACTTGGTAAAATAAATAACTTACATTTCAAAAATTCAATGAGAACCGGATATTGTGAAAGAAAAAAATAGTTCAATAAAGCATTTGATCGAGTTTTTTGGATGTAAGCCCTAAATTTTGTGTCATAGAAATACAAAATAAAACTTTTCAAGTCAGGATCAAGTATTTTTCATTTTGAGTTTGAAGATAACAATATGTTGGGATAGTATTTTTTATGCAAAACAGACATTATTCAAAATAGTATAGTTTATTGACAATAAATTGACTTTCAAGGTTCTAAGAATGAAAAGAGAAATCCTTTTAAAAAAATCTTTGGGACTTTAAATGAATTATGAATTCAAATACCATTTTAACAGATGAATAATAATTAGACCTATTTAGTCCTTTTTCAAAAAAAATAATATTTCAAAACTGAAAGCCTTGTCCACATTTTTACTTTTCACTGCTTACCGCTGTGGACAAACAAGTTCATGTTAATATGTCACTAGATTTTTTAAATTGTTAAGCATCATTTTGTTTTGAGATCTTAATAAATAAAATAAAAACCTTCATTAAATATCGTTATTTTCATACATATTCGTACAATCCTATGAGGAAAGTATCAACTAACCCATACACATAGTCAAATAAAAAAAATAATGAAAAAAAGCATATATGTATAGTATATTGTTATAAAGATTAAAAAATATCCTGGTTCTATTTAAAATCGCGCTTTTGAATGCTCCTGATACATATCACAGGAGACCATATCAATAAAATTTAACTAAACACTTCCCATATGAACGTGAACTGTTCACTTTGTCATTAGCACAACTGTGGACGATTTTACCTAATTTCCATTAAACACTGACTGATAATATTAAATATATAATATATCCTACTTTGTTTGTATACATGTCTGTCGGTCTCGCGCTAGCCAGTACCATGGCACTACATGGCCGGATTGAGTGTAGAGCATCACAAATATTTCCTTTACACTTTGCCCTACCTATTGCCTGATACATTCGCAAATATTTTGCCACTTAAGCGCGCTAAATCGTTTTAGCATACACTTGATGGATTCACTGATTATTATCAATCAATACATTTGTGTTGCATCAATATTATTTTAAATGTATGTTTAGAAAGAAAATATAAACGTAATTTATTAAATTAGATGTTATTAAGTTTAAATAATTTAATCTTCATATTCTTTTTCAAATAAAGTGATATTTTTTTCTAAAAAATGTGATTAATTTGAATTAAAATATTACACACTTTTAATTTTAATTGCTTTTGTAATATTTGTAGAGAACTTTGAATGGTAAATAAAAATATATTTCACCTGTTCTTATATTTCTTATAAATTGTTTTTATTTAACTTCTACGAAACGATAAAAAAGTATGTACACAAAGAGAGTGGGCTTTAAAAGAAAGTTTTACGTGAATAAAAAACACTGAGCTTTAAAACGAAGTTTTTAAAACAATAAGTTTTATGTAAATAAAAAATAAATATTTTTTACTTTACTGACTTAGACTGCCTGCTCGTTATTAAATTAAAATAAATGTTTCATATTCTTAAGTATTTATAATTTTTTTGTGAAAGGTAGTTCAAAAAAATATATTTTCTTTTAAAAAAAAAAATTATTTTAAATAATTGAAGAAAAAATTACACCATTTTATAAAATTAAAAGAATTTGCATACATGAATTGTGAAACTGAAATATTTTACCACTATCTTTGAGATTTACTAAATACTTGATTTATTCTCAATTTCCTGTTGCAATTATTCATAACACAAAAATCCGATTTACGGTACTAATTTTATAGTCAATAGATTTATCAAGATTAATCGAGTCATTTTATTTATCTTGCAACATTTGCTATCTCGAATTAAAAACTGCTTAAGACTTTTAATGACTTAGGTTAAGTATTCATTCTAAGTAAAACTATCTTCACATATAAGGGGTATAAACTATCTTCACATATAAGAAAATATATTATATAATAATGTTGTCAGTTCTTGAGGATCTTAATGCATGTGCATGTACTCACTCATTTTATGCATGCTGTTGCACTTCTGCAATTATATAGTCTTGAAAGACCAATTTTGTCCAGAGGAAAGGAAATTATTTTCATGGTTTATTGGATTTTATCAATGAATCAACATCAGACGGTAATTTCATAATAACGAAAAGTTTAATGAAAAGGTAGTGATCTAAATTAATTCATTGTAGGTAAATTTTGCGAGAAAAAACATTAATATAAATTTTTTGAAGAGTTTAATAAGAGGATACAATTATCTAGATATTAAATAAAACCTATTTATTCTAAATTAACCGAATTCTAAAATGTATTATTATTTTTAAAAATTGTCACGTGCTAATAAATATTCAACGCTGTATTTGTATGATAAAAAAAATTACAATACTGAAATACATTTACAGCCGATACAGCCGGAGCGCTAAAATATTTTAAATAACTTGCAAAAAAAAACATTCAGAGAGTTCAACAAACTGTCTAACACGAATTAATCAACGGAATAACTTGCGTGTGGCCTTTTCCAAAATATAAATTATTTCATGGGGATCCTTTATCGTGCAGGTGTAATCGTTAATCCCTAGCACCCATAATGCCTTAATCCTTTGGTTAGTTCCAGTTTGTTCGTTCTAATTTCAATATCCTTTGCCGATTCTCATATTTTTATTTCGGACCCTCTTCATCTTCGTTTTGGGATACGGAAAATAATTAATTTTAAATTTATATGGTTTCGTATCTGACTATTGTTCTAATGAATCTTAGTTGTGTATATTGATTCTAAAAAGTATTTCATCAATTCAACAATTTTATTACTTCAGTTTTTAACTTGATTAGACAGTAATAAAAAAATGTGCAATAATACTTCAAACGTCACAATTATGTCTTTCAATCAAAATTTTACTTCTTTTTTAAGTAATTTTTTTCAAATTAAAGAAAAATGCTCAATTCTAGTAGTCTTATCTTTCCGATCATGAACTTGCGCTTTATTCAAGAAGAGATTGTTTATTAACTTTCACAGTTCAAGACTATTCTAACCAACTAATATTAGACTCGCGTCGTCACTGGAATATTTTTAAAAGTGACTGAAAAAACTCCTAATATCCTTTCCTCTCCAGCATCCCTTACTTTTTTCTATGATTGGTGATATCTTACTTTAATATACAATTATATATATTCTTCATGATTTTTGTACAGATGAATAATGATTTGAATATTTGGCGACCATGTAACTTCCTCTATTAACTTTCTAATTGGTTAGAATATATTGCCACTAGGCGATAAGCTCTCCAGATTGTTTTACAATAAAGTGTTAAATATTATAAATAAACATCTTATATTGAAAATAATACTGTGACGATCTTTTCCACAGGGGTATGCTGATAACTTTCTTTTTACATTTTGCAATCCAAAACACACACATACACTTTGAAAGCGAAATAAAGTATCTTCCAGTATTGCTAAATTAATAAACTGGATGTATTAAAAAATTAAATCCTTCGAAGACCGAGCTCATGTGGGTTATTTCTCAGTATCGTCAACGTTTGATTAGCGATGAACCAGTGATGATTATGGATAGATCGGTTCTGCCTAAAAGGACAGTTCAATTTATAGATTTTCACATCAATAGTTTTTTATCCATGGACACACACTAATATGAAGTGTTGAAGGGTTGAACTTCTTAAAAAATAATTTGTTTTTTTTCTTTGTTAATTCATTTCAAATAAAAAAAATGTTTATTCAAAGGTGTAAAGGTACTTGCACTGTGAAAATGTAGCATGAAAAAAATAATTTACTTTTACATCACAAATGTCGTCGAATGATTTCAATTAAGGTTCCTTTCTTTAATTGTTTTACTTTGTATTTAATTTAGCGATATACGGTATAAAAAGGTCCGTGTTGATTTTTAATCATTTCAAGTCGCCCTCCATCACAACTATCAGGTGGTCTTGTTCAAATAAGACGACACTTGGGTTAATATTTCCTTATTTGGAGAAACGTTATCACACAGAATCCATAATTAATTTGCCGCTCTAGAACCTCTCCTTCACTGGGCGTATGTATGCGAAAAACATCCAACACACATACATCATTTAGTTTATTTTGAAATATCATCAAACAAAATTTATCTCATTTATCAAAGGTTTCGGCGTTAACTTTTTGAGACTCCATATAAGAATATTTAACAATAAATCTACTTATGAATAATTTATTGTAAAATCATCTAAATTTTATTCTCATTCATGTGTAGACTCAATTGTAATTTTTTGTTGATTAGTATCCATTTACTGAAGTTCATAAAATATGAATAATACATTTGGTTTACTGATTATAAATTTCTTCGTAAAACAACTTTTAGTAATATTTAAAACACAACAAAAACAAAGGTGTATTTTTCAAGGTTTAAATAATATTTCATGAAGTGAGTTTTCTTATTGAATGTTTATAATTATTTAAATGATGTAGAATGGTTTGAATCTTTTATGCTGATATACGTCCAATTAATTTGCCTCTCTGGAACCTTTCCTTACATGTCAAACGTACAAACATGGTGGAAATTTCCCAGTAGGCCTCAAAAGCTATTGTGATTTATTATTATTGTGACTTCTGTTTGTTTTCCCTCGGTTACTGTTTGCGCTTCAAGATATCTGAGAAGCTCCGGAATTCATGCGAAGCTATATATTTCGCTCTAATTTTCTAAACTAAACAAATGACGTCAATGTATTATATTTATTAATATTATCATTCCAAAATATTAAAGAATTCAGCGACTCCCCTTTGATAGATATTGTAATATAGTTTATAAAAAAATATTTGAATAGAGTACGAGCTTGCCGGGGTATTGACATGTAAATATTTTCTAAGGTTGATTTCACACGTTTCTAATTTAGTCAATTAGAAACGTGTTAAATCAGCCTTGTGAGAAAACCAGACCCATTTTTATATAAAACTGTCACACTAACGGTAATTGAACCCGCAAACCTCTGGTTGAAAAATGGTTGTCTTATCAAATAGACCGCGGAAGTCGTAGATATTATATGAAGTATGGACGAGTCAAAAAGAAACATGCGAACCTCGAAATATTTTTTTTGGGTCATTTGAAATATTGCCTAGTAAACAAATCAATCCTACATTTGTAAAATTTCGAAACCAGCTACAAAATAAAAGAAAATTATGTGGGCTCGGTTCCCATTGGTACCTTTTTTTCAATGGGCTTCAGTTAGGTTTTCTTTCAGGCCTCTTCATTATATTTCTGGTTGATAGTAAATATTGTCACATGACTGTAAATCCGCTAGTTTACTTAACCTAGTTTATTTTATTGTATTACTCAAAAAGTGATGTTACTTTTCCTTAAATATCATTCACAGAAATAAAGTGGGTTGGATTTCATTAATTTTTATTTATTCTCATAAATCGATTTCAATTTGGTATTTAGAATCCATTTACTATAAATTTTGTTTCAGAACATATTGATTGATTTTGTAGCAGAAGGGAAATATTGTGTTCAAGCCAGTGAATACATTTCCGTGTTTTTAATTTTATTTTTATGTATGTTTTATACGAAATTTCAATAAAAAACGGGCTTCCGTTTATGTGTGAAATAATCTCAATTTTATGTTTTAAATTCAAATATTTTGTGCGACATTCGGTTTGAATTTCTTTTACGACCCTTTCATTTCCGATTTCGGTTTCATCACTTGCGTGGGTTTTTGGTCTATAATGTTTTGAACATCCTCAAAAGTTTAATGTATTTGCTGTAACGGGTGGTGTGAATCAATTTGCATCGCAAATTTATCATGTCGTATGGAATGGCGGGGAGCTAGGTAAACTTTAGCCACCCGCTGCGCTCCTGGTTAAACTAAATCTTTTTTATTTATTACGCAAGCCTCGTAAACATTATTTGCATATTTTAATAAACAACATGCTTAAACAGCAATCCTCGCGTTGTTTTATTTCGGTAGTAAAAATCGAAAACTACTGATAAATTAAAAATAAATTCCTTAAATGTGACACATTTTGCCAGATTTCATGATTAGAACCCAATTTGTTACTTAAAAACTCAGCGTTAAAAGTTTCAAACTGACACTGTTTTCCTGTACTTATTAATTAAACAGATAACTCATTAATTAGAATTATTCTAAATCAACAATTTATGCTGCACCACTGGCGAATTCCATTAGAAAATTAATAAACAATTATTGTCACAAAAAGAGAATAATCTAAACAAAAAAGTTATTTGTTTTTATTTTAAGAGTTTATTCAATTTGTTTTATTTAAGAAGTATTTGCTTTTTTATTTGCTTATGTTTCCGATATGGCTTGTGTAGCATAAGATATCCTTGCATACTTGATGGAATATATTATTATTATTAAAATTGTTAAAAATACTTTAAATTTCATACCTTTTTTAAAATGTATGTACTACTTAGAATATTTAACAATTCACTAATTAGTTTTAAAGTCCAGGCATCTGTTAACGGAAAGCCATTATTAATGCATTAAAAAGAAAAAAACTTGACTTTGTTTTCGATTAGAATATTTTTTAAACATTCCTATGCACATTTTGTAACATACTGTGTAATCCTTAGGAGAATCGTCTAAACTAATTTACATGTTACTTTTAACACATTGGTCATGGTCTTATGGGAAATAGAATATGAATTGACTACACAAAAGCTATCTACGGACTTACGAGGAATAAGAAGAGGTTAAGAGGATAAATAAAAAAAAACATATATAATTATTGAATGAATTATTTTTTTCGCACGTTTTAAATTCTGTAAATAAAACAAATCATATTAAAAACATTTTTTTGTAAGTTTCATAAAAGTGCTTACTTAGAAAAACGTTGGTGATAACCAAAGAAAATATTGGATATTAAAAGTTAATATTATTTTGCTATTAGCTCTTACCAGTTCCATTCAAAATTGTTTCCTGGGTATTTTAGTAGTACGATGGTATTCAATAGATCAATCATAAATAATATATTAAAATGTGCTTTCCAAAACTAACAATATTAAATGAGAGTCACAAAATATGGATAATTTACAAAATGCTCAAATATCTCCATCATTTTGGTACACCTCATTCATTCTACTACATATATGTATAATAATTTGCAATCTTCAAAACTTTACGTCACATGTCTATTTTTTATGAATAATAATGAACTGAGCAAGGGAGTACAGATGTATATTTTTAGCCGAGAAATATTCTTTATGGTACGTAAGTATACAAATTTTTCGGCGCAAAGGAAATACCCTTGGCTGGCATCCTGACAAATTTTATTCAAAACCTACACACACTGCGACCTACATCTCTCGGCTGACAAGTTATTTAAGGACTTATCTGAGCAAATAAATGTATATTTCTACATCCATAAAATGTGGTGTATCTCGCCTCGGCGTCTGATTTTTTGCGACTTTTTGAGAAATATCAAACGAAAAATATTGATTTTGAACCTGTATATCATGCTTTGATTTATTTTTTTTTCTAATAAACGAGTATTATACTACCGTTTACTGAATATATATGACATATTTGTTGTATAGAGTATAATCTGGTAGGTTTATTGCTATGTAGCCGATCTTTTCCATCCAACCAGAAATATGATAAAGGCTTTAAGTTAAAACCGAACTTGGTTCTTTTTTTTAAATGTGGATACCATTAGGAATCGAACCCCTAGCCTCCGGTCTGGAGGATAGGCAATTTAAAAGCTTGGCCACTGATATCGATAAAAGCAAGCACTTTTGGGACCAACCTTGAAAATAAATGAGCTGCTTTTAATCGGTTTTCGAAATGAGCGAAAATTATATTTCTATTCTTCTTTGTCATAAGGTTTTTAACGATAAAATATTCCTGTTTTGTTTGTTTGAGTATCGGGAACATTTTTGATAGGTCTCCGATGTCATCATCGATGTTTTAATATTCATGAAGATTGTCAATTATATTTTGGCTGAGCGGCCTTGATTCAAATTTATCGAGACTTTTCAAGAACTTTTCTGTGTTTGAATTTCATCAGTGTTGCAAAATAAAAAAATCGTATAAATGCTTCTTTTCGTGAAAAAGGAAATCTTGTTTATTTGGAAATTGTTCGTCAACAGAACTTACGTTTTGTTTATACTTCATAAAATTTTCACCCAATGATCCTTACGGAACGAAACGAAATTAAACGTTGAATTTTGTATTATTCCGTTAGCAGAAGTGGCCCGTAATTAGAATTCCAAATTTATTTTCTACACTGCTTTCTGAAGTCTTAAATCTTCAGAAGTCCCACTGTGTATTTTGCTTGTGATTTTCAGACGTGTTACAGACCATTGCCTTTTGACAAAATTCTATAGGATATTTAGTTCTTGAAAACAAGCTTCCAGGCACAATGCTTCGTAAAAACTTCTCATAAGTTATAAATAAAATAAAAACATGAAACGGAAGATTTTTCAAATTCAAACAAGCAACAAAAACACATAATTAATATCTTATAGCGAGTCAGCCAATAATTATTTTATTTTGTATTTTAAAATACATTTTACATTATAAGATTGATTGTATATGTATATCATAAGACATGACCTCCATGGCCTAATTATTAAGACGCCTGTCTCCCAACCCGGAGGTTGCGGGTTCAAATTCCGCTGGAACCTAGATTTTTTTAAAAAGATTTCCAGCCTGGTTTTCACTTAAGGCCACTTTAACATTTTTTCAGTAGGTTGGAAGAGATTGCCACATGGCAATAAGCCCGCCAGGTGGTACTAAATACAACGAAAGTGTAATACAATACAAGATTGCGGATATCCGTGATTGAGTAAGTATGCCTGTTTTCAACAGGTGGCTTACGGGTTTATTTTCCGTTGGTGCACTTTTTCAGGCCTCTTAACCATTATTTTGATTGGTCGGAAGAGATTGTGACACATGCCAATAAACCCACCTGGTTGTACTGTATACAACAAAAGCATACTACAAAACAACACACTAGAGTGTATTATTTTACGGTTAACAAATATAAATATTTAAAGATACTGATTAATAAAATCAATATTCAGGAATTCCAAAACATAATTCAACAAATCCTTTTATAAAAAATGCGTATTTAATGTCGTCAAACATATTAATTTTTCCAATAATAAATTTTATATTATTATAGTTTCATTTGATTTATTTTTCAAATTATTCTGTTTCTTTGTTGCAGGTAAGAAAGAAAACAACCTTACGTCATCAACTCTTCTTCACAATATTGTCATGGTAATCTTACTAATTATTAAACCGTCTCCTTATCCTTATATTCAACTATTTTTTTGGCGTTTTTTTAATATGTCCGTTATATCGGGCTAGAATCCCGAGTCAGACTATTCTTGTCTTATAAATAAATGCCATTTGCCATTTTAATATTATTATAAGTGTCAAAATTATCCAATTTTAATTATGTACCAGTATAAAAATTAAATAAAAATACTAAATCTATAGCGTTAATTTTATTAAATAAAGCGTATTTAGGTGAAGTCTGGGTTTTGAAGATTAATCAAAAATGAACTAATAAAAATGGACCACGTAACGGTAGCAAAACTTATGCTAAGGGTTTTTTTTATCTTTTGTTACGAACAATACTGACCTACATACATATTTAATATGTAACAATATACGCGTAATTCTCTCACAACAATTGTATCCTCTGTATGCACCCCTATTTTAACTGGATGGGTGGATTTTAAAACTTCCGTTTCCTGCCTTTTGTGGACTCCGGCTCGTGGGTACTTTAAGGAAATAAAATGACCATTTATTTAAGGGCAGCTAGTTACGAGATAAATCGGCAAATGGGTAGGAATAAACTGGCACAAGGTCATCGTTCTTTTTTTAGCGAATATTGTTAAGGTTGCGAACAAAAAATATGTTTAACTTTAACATTGTTGATTCCTAAAATGTCTCCATCTGGACTATTTTTCGAAAGACTATAGTCGACACGTTTGTATTGATACAAAGGACTTTAAAGTTTTTCAATATTTAACTTCTAACATACGAATTAACAAATATGTACTAAATTAAAGTGGAAACTTGATTCATAATTTTTAACCAAATTAACTTGTGGTATTTTGATCTAAAAAAAATAATTCACCTTTTCGTAAACATGAAAGTGAACAAGGATAAGAAAGTTTTTAAATCGAATTATAAAATTGAAAAATTTCAAGTCTTAATAGATCTATAAATACGTGGTAACATGTTTTAAGTTACTTTACGTTTCCTACTCTTACAAATGTAGATAATTCTCAACTTCTTTTGGAAAACATATTTCCATCCTTTTATTTTATTAAATAAACTTCAAGAAAGAGCTTCTTGTCTTGTAAGATAAAATGGTATATTTTTTTACTTGAATATCTTAGAATTTTTTTGCTATTTATTCTAAAAGCTTTTTTTCCTTTCATTGAAACCTATGACATGATTTTGTCATATATTGTTGTTTTTCACTTAGTAAATTGGCATTGAGAATAGAGGGCACAGGACAAAATTCGTTGAGGAGTCACAATTTATTTCTTGTAAGATAATTAAATAATATTTCGAAGAAGAATTCGTCTGAGGTGGTACGATCTTCAAGATGACAGCATAAGAAAATATATCAGGCGTATCGAAAAGAAGATTAATGGTACGGTTTGAAGAAGCCCTACAATATTGAAACGATAAGTTTGCCATATACAAAACACATTATTTATAGTGTTTGCACCACCTATGTCAAAATATAATTTCGGAATAAAATTAACGAGTATTTATCTTATTTAAATGAATGAAATAATTAATTTAATTTTGTACGTTTTTTTAACCTTATTGCTTAATGAATATGTTATATTTTAGTTTCAGTACTAATTAATCAAATTACTTCTATTTATATTAAATTGAACAAAATTTTCCGACCTCTAGGGCGTAGTTGGTATGACGCCTATCTTCCAACCCGAGGGTTGCGGGTTCGATTCTCGTTAAAATCTAGATTATTTAAAAAAACATTCCAATCTTTTTTCATTTAATGCCGTATTTCTGGTTGGTGGAAGAGATTGTCACATGGCATTAAGTCCGCCAAGTTGAAATGTGTAGTAATAACGAAAGTATAGTACAATTATACATTACACTAGTTAATGTTGGGTTTTAATAATATAAAAACAATTGCGTTCAGATTGTTAAGTGTTTTACAATATATTTCACAGTTTTTATATTAGAAACAATTTAAGGGATTGAAAAGTGTTTATAAATTTTAAACTTATACTAGCTACATTACAAGTCTTGTTGCATCATACATTTCTTATAATATTTGTTTTGTTATAAACGTTGAATAATGGGTCCCAGAGGAATCGTTAGACACAACCTTTTGAAAATAATTCATAATCAGCTCGTGTTAACAACCAATAGAATGAAAAATCTTAGATATTGAAGATGTATCAATAAATATTATTTAACCTTTGTATGAGATCCATTTTCAATGTCATCCTTTACGTATTCATTCAGACTATAAACAGCATGGTGTTTATTTCTCACAATATACAGCGCAATAAAATGCGTGTTTGCAAAATATTTATTAAATTACAACTTAAAATGAATTATATAATTATTAAAAGCGTAAAGTACAGGAAGACCAAGGAAAGCATGTTTGGATCAAGTGAATTAAATTTTGAAAGAAAGAAACATAAAAGTCCGAGAAATTATAGGAATTGCACGAGAAGGTTTATGGACGAAGAAGAAGCGAAGTATCTGTTTCGAGATAGGAAAGTCTGGCGCTCTGTCTTCTCTGCCTACACAGACAGGGATATGGTATGATGGTATGTAATTTAAAATTAAGATTTGCTTATTGTCTGAGAATATTTTTTACGATTACTCGAATCGAAAACAAACTATTTTTAAGAAGATTTCTCCTAATTTTCCACATTTACGAAGCGTTGGAAGAAATGTATTTTTATGATGTTTTTAAACTATACCCCTTTATGGTTTCTATGAGGTTTAGTTACTTTCGAGAGATTTCTCTTTATTCATTAAAGTAATTTTCTTTTACAAAATAACCTCTCCCTACAGAATTCGTCGTTACCCCTGAGCGGGGTGAATCAAACTAATCAATACGCTTGTAGGCATCGCTTAATTTCTCGCTTAAAATTCTGCACGCACCCTCCCTGTCAGCCGGCTCATAAGAGTTTGAACACTGTTGGGACTATACTGAGCAAAGGAACTGAATGATGAAATGAACATGTTCGGATATATTGGGAAAATAACACCAACGTACCTATTGTACATACTCAAAGGCTTAATTTAATGATATAATATAATTTTTTTTTACTCGGAACTGATTTTGTGAATATTACAAGTGTTCGGATATAGTCAGTATTTTGTGCTATATTGTAATACATGGTTATATGATGTATAATAAAACCTGGTGTTTATTTCTTTCTACCAACCACGAAAGTGTTTCATAAGTGAACAAGTCTTAAGTGAAACCCAGACTGAAATCGTCTTTAAATAAGTATGGTTTTCAACGTGAATCGAACTCGCAAATCTCGGGCTATAAAAAACGTGTCTTATCAACTAGGGTACTTGATCAACTATTATGTGGTTGTTTAAGTGCCTGTATTTAGTGATGGACCGTTTTCGCGAAACATTTGACCTAGAGGGATTGTGGAACAAGCCCCTCCCTGCATTAGGAAATTACTGATTTATTATATATCTTTCAAATATATATGTATACACACTTTCACACCGTGCCGTTTAATTGAACTAGCTAAGGAATTTGTCAAACTACGCGTTCTCGGGCAGTTCAGGAATGAGAAGGAGTTTTATTATCAGCAAGATAGTGCGCCTCCCCACTATCATAGTAATATGAGGGTCTATATTGGTGAAAATTTTCCAAACAGATGGTTGGATATAGATGTGGCATTGAATATGCCCCGTGCTCCCCAGACCTCACGCAAATAAACTTTTTCTATGGAGACTCATCAAAGATAATGTTTATGGTACAAAATTGGTATCAGTAAATTAATTGAAAGCAGTCATTGAAATAGATGCCGCCCAAATATCAAAACAAATTATTCGTGATATTTGCGATTCCACTTTATCAGCAGTGCTTGAACCAGAAGGGCCATAAATTAGAGGACCTTCGATATTAAAAAAATACGTTTGTCTTCGCTAACGCTTTAATCTTAGATACGAGTATATTTTGATCATTTATAATCATTCAGTGTACCTACATATATATGTTTTTTGGGACAACCTGTATTATGTCCCCGGTAATTATTAAAATTAATTGACCGTGAATACCAGCAGGTCTTAGATACAGAAAAACTTCAAGTCAAATGAAAAATGGTCTAAGATTAAAACCAGCCGGACGAAGTAAGAATCAAACCTGGGGCGCCCGCTTGCTTAGCGTGAATGCTAATTGTTAGACTACTTGCTCGCATTGAAAATGGTTATTCATCCAAAAACAGGTCAAACTTAACTTTGGAAGGTTTTAAAATACTTTGGTCTTATCTAAAGATTTTTCTTATTTAACCATACGTATTAAAAATATGTTTTATTGTTATACATTAATATCACTCAGGCTTTATTTCCTTCTTTATCTTCACCATTCGCCCTGCAAAGGTCTCGTTAAAAAATACGTGAAAATGCATTTTTATATTCCCGAGTGCCACCATAAATACAAAAGCTCTTAATAATGTCCATTTACTTGGACAGATTTAGCTCATCTGATCATCTCTGGTGGGTTAACTGTCTGCAAAAGAGAGAGAGAGTGAGTTGGTAGGGGCTGGGGAGAGGGATTGACGTGGCCGAACAATCCCTGGGGTTCCGTAGACCCCAGCGGCGGCGGGCGAGGGAGTAATTGGGTTAGTCGCCAGCCGCTCACATGTACCGAGGTTCGAATCCCCCTAGGACATGCCGTACGTAGAATACATATGTACCGGGGGTCTAAACTGTCTGGGGTCCACTAACAACGTTTCAGTATTTTGGGAGGTTATTTAGAGTTTTTGTTGACTGTCCCACATTGCGGTTCTCAATCTTCATTTTGCTTTCAATGTGATTGTTTTTTCGATATATTTTGTACTAATTTTTATCCAAATATGACCACAAATTATCAAAATTTACTGCATTTCTACTTTTATGTTTAAATAGTTTTACAGATTTTATCAATTTGGAAAAATAACATTTCGGAGTTATTGCAAGTACAGAACGACCTCAGTTATTATGAGGTCTGTCTTCCGAACGGAAAGTTCAGGGATCGATTCCTGTTACGATCCGATTTAAAAAAAAAAAGGTTTCATGTCTTGTTTTCATTTGAGGCCTCTTTCATTTATTTGCTGTTATAAGAGATCGCTACATGGTAATAAACCCGCAAGGATACAAGGTATATAAAAAAGTGTGACAAACAATGCAAGTAAATATAGGGCTGATCAGTCTTTTAAACGTTGGTAATAAGTATTACGTCTCTCACGTTGAGGCATGTATCAAATGGAGAGATCAGCTTGTCTTTGTAATGAGCTATTACTCGTAAATATAACCGTTTTAAAATACTTAAATTAGAATATTTACTATTTTTAAATATATCAGTATGTTATTTATTTTCACTAAATCATTTTAATATTCCACGAAAATACGATAGTATCCGCGTTTTTCTTTTCAGCGTTTCAAAACTCGATTCCCGTTTTCCATCCTGTTTTTTTCCTTCATCTGATTACATTTAAAATTGAAAAAGAGGTCATGAGATTTACTGTACGAAAAACGCGATATTCTCCAAAGAGATTATTTTCTTCTTCTTGAATAATTGGTCGTCAACTTCATTTCTAAGAATTTTGTAAAAAAGATTTTGATACGAATTTTCATATAAACAGTTTTCTATCCGCAAATCCTCGAGCGCACTCATCTTCAGTGGTAATAACGTTCCCGCCAAAAGGAAAATCGGATTATATTCCCGCCCAAAACGTGCATTTATGACGTTTCGTCAAATTCTCCACAATTTTACGAAACACTGATCAGATTTACGGTGAAATGTTTTTTTTATCTGTCATGTTTCAATTTCTTCAAATAAAGTCTTCATATTTACATTTCATCTTTTGTATCGCGATGCTATTTTTGGATAAAATCATAATTTCACTCTCTCCCCTCTTCGAGTTTCGATGCTGCGAAGAAAAACATTTTTTTTTCATTTGTTATGACGACGGAGGGTTTTGTAAAATAAGTTAGCCTGTTTGCTTTATGATTTTGAGAGTGATTTTATTACTTTTATACCCATTTCACTTCCTATATTCGATTTTATGCTAAAAATAAGGGTTTCAATAAAGCGTTTCTTCGCGTCAGCGGACAAATTTTATGATATTAATCTGTCAATCGAGAGGAAATATATTTTTAAGAACTTTTCAAACATTTTTTTATATCTCTTTAAATATTTTGAGTGTAAAATTTTTTGGTCTTATGCGAAAAAATATTCGATATTTATTTAAAATCACGAAAATGGGAATATTTTTAGTCTTAGTGAACATAATAATAATTTGGGAGAAAGAGAGAAAATACAAAACAAACAGATTTTAATATTACTCTTAAATTGGAAATGATAATATGCATGATGCAACAAAAGTCCTCAAAAATTATAAAACTATGAAACAAATTATAGAAACAAAATTAAACGAAATGAGCCAAGATCATGCGGTAGACGAGCGCATTGAGAAGAATTCGAGGTCTGTGACATAATAAAAAGTCTAATTATTATCAAGGAGGAATGTGAGCTAAAAACTATTCTGTAAAGTAGGATGAAAAGAGCACCTTGGGGTGGTTTTAAAATGTAGAACGGATGGGAGATGTAAGACTAAAAAAAAATGCAACCATGATTAAAACTTGTGGTAGACGATGACCTAGAAAAATAGTACTATACCAATTAATGAAATTTAGAAAGAAGGAAAAGTAAGATAAACATAATGAACTCTATGAGAAGCTGTACGGATATGGAGGATGGGAAGAAAGTACGCCGCGATAGGAAATTTTAGCGTTCTGTACTCTTTTCCTACTCCAACAAGGAAATAACATTATGGTATGTAAGTATTTATAGGAAAATTAATTATGTTCACTTCGAATAATACCACATTTTTTCTAGAAAGTTAGTGAGCTAACATACATGATAACAAGTTTTATACATCCAAACATTTTTTTGGTAGATCGTTTATGAATAATAGTTGTGTGCCTCAGCCTTGAATGTTTAATATTCGTAATAAAAATGAACAAACGAATATTATCAAGGGTAACATTGAAACGAATGAAAATATTCAATAGCTGGTATTTATCTTGTATGAATACAATAACAGTTGTTGTCAATTTTCGCTAGGGCATAAATTTGGCAAAAGAACTGCCCTTATTTAATATAAACTAACAATCGGGGTATGAATAATATCAAATTGGGGGTGTATTTCCTTTGTGCTTCGTTTGGAAAGTTCATTTAGCCATTTGCTCATAGCAAGTTGAGGATGTTAGAATGAATCAATGTCACAAGTCCGACCCTCATAGTGTACAGGCAAGTATTTCACCTTCCTCAACGCAACCCCTCGCCGCAAACCCCGTGGGAGTATAATGATGTTGCAAATGTTAATGGCATTCATGGTTTCTCAAGGCTGACGGCTGGAATTTCGTCATGAAAATATCTGGCTCGTTGTTGACTGTGATTTTATTCGTCTGGCAATTCTATCCGAGATTTATTATACAACAATGAGTATTGAATAAATGTTATATACTTAAATACCATAATGTTGTGTTTCTTCTGAGGTATGTAAAGTTATCATATCATCCACATCCACACATCTTGTTATACTTCTGAGGTATGTATAGTTATCATATCATCCACATCCACACATCTTGTTATACTTCTTAGGTATGTATAGTTATCATATCATTCACATCCACTCATCTTGTTATACTTTGTCATCTGTTTTTCTTCTACTTTTACCTTTAAAATGCCTCTTTCTTAATCCTTAAAATCGTTCCTCTCTCGTTTTTTTTCTCGCAACACATTTTCTGAATGTTGCTAATACTCGGACCATTCCAATATCGTTTTATTATTTATACTCGTACGAACAACATCCGTCTGTAACCAACATTTATCTTGATCTGATTATTCCTTACCATATTATGCAGTATTATACCAGATATTCTTCGTATAGCACACATTTCTACTGTATTTATTAAACTCTTGTCCTTTCCATTCAATAGTCGGGCTTTGATTCTATGAATCAAGATAAGCATTAGGACAATATTAGACACTATCTTTTTTTTGTATTTGCAATAGATTTATCAGCAAAACCAATACCATATGGATAATTCACCTTGTTTTCTTATGGGCTAAGCCAAAAAATTTATCTGAAGTGGATTGTAAGTCGGATATTAAAATTTTATTATTTTTTCAATCATCGATCAATATAAAAACATATACATGAAAATTACAAAATTGAATTAAACTCTCACATTTTTTTTTAAATTCAAAAAACGTTGATTAATTAAAAATTATTTGTGAAAAACGTTGATTAATGAAAAATTATTTGTGAAAAACGTTGATTAATGAAAAATTATTTGTGAAAAACGTTGATTAATTTAAAAAAAAAGTGAAAAACGTTGATTAATTAAAAATTATTTGTGAAAAACGTTGAATAATTAAAAATTATTTGTGAAAAACGTTGATTAATTAAAAATTATTTGTGAAAAACGTTGATTAATAAAAAAATATTTGTGAAAAACGTTGATTAATTAAAAATTATTTGTGAAAAACGTTGAATAATTAAAAATTATTTGTGAAAAACGTTGATTAATTAAAAATTATTTGTGAAAAAAATGCATGAATTATTTGGTTAATATGCGTATTTGTCAGTTTACTTTTTTTGTAAATATCAATTTGTGGTCCATTATAGTGAGTAAAAAGTTGCGCTTTCCATTTTTATCCAAATACATGTCCAAAATATAATTTAAAAGTCATACAGCAAAGTAGAGACTTAAGACTATCAAACTTATTATTGTTTTACTTGATAAGAAAAAAAGCAGAGACACGGTAGAAGAAAATACAATTTAAACTCGGCAATTATTTAAGATTTGCCATTTCGACTGTTAAGTTAAATTTATTTCGTTGAAAACTTAAATCTTAGGAGACGCAAATCCTTGACTTAAGTAAAACAATCACGATGTCTAAAATACGTGTCGTATTTCAACGCAAATCCTTTTTTTTCTACTAAGGCAGCGAAACTAATTGTAATGAAATACCTGTATTACATAAGGAGATTTTCATTACCTCTCCAAGGTTTTCGCGTATTTGCTAATATATATTATATTTTTAACATTATTATATTTCGACACGCACGCATTCTAGTCGATAAAGAAATTGTATTTATTTGGCTTTAACGTAATCCTTCGATTTACACGATCTTTAGAAAAGTCATGTAATTTCTAATTATATAAATCAATCCGTTTTTTTTTAAATTTATATTATATGCGTCCATCGTGTTGTGTAGCTTATAACTGAGCATCGCGACTCCCATGATAGCCTCCGACGACTCCTCTCCATCCATTCCTGTACTCCGCGGTTCAAAGGGCAGATGTTAAGGGTAGTCCAGTTGCGTCTCTCACCTGGTCAGTCCAACGTCGTCCAACGGATTCTTTCTCTTGTGCATCGTCCTTCCAATCCTACAGTAACTATAAAGCTCTTCAAACTGTCTCGTTGGCCACGAACAATGTACCAAAAGAATCGGAGGACTCGTCAAAAGCATATGATTTAGCAACTGTAATTTAATTTTCCGAAAGTGAAAACCAATATTCTGATTTTTTGTTAACATTAATTAATATCATATATATTAAAGTTCTTAAAGTAATCTTCAAGGTTTATTCCAAAAAAATATACGGTCAAATAATCAAGCGTTCTGTTGAATTACTCGTATGTGTATATGTTTGATAAATCGATTTGATAGAATCATTTTATTATTGAAAATACATCCATTTTTTTGGTTTTTGAAGTTATTAGAAGGAATAACCGAGGCCTCGTTGTTAAGACATGTGTCTTTTTTTACCTTTGGGGTTTGAGAATTTATTACCGCTGGTGCTCGTTTGTTTAAAGAGGGTTCCACGTCTGTTTTCTCTGCAGGCGTCTTTTAAACATTTTGGTTGGTTGGAAGTGATTGCCACGTGTTACAATAAGAAAACACTTCAGGCTGTAATATAAATTATGCACAATGAAATAAAGTTATATTTTAGCGCCTTGAAACAAAAATTAATTTTACAGTTATAAAAAGCACATTTTTTTGGAATTATAAGAACTAAACTTTTTCTTTCTGTTCGGTTACACGATTATATTTTGTCGGTTTTTTTCATTTATAAAACCGTTTAAATCTAAATTTTAAGTAATTCAATTCGCGCAAAATGTGTTCCTTTCGAATTATTTTTATCACGACACCAACAACTGTAGGAATATTATACATTAATTTGTTTTTTTTTTTTTTGATAATCGTAAACATGAAATATTCATCATTTCGAAAGATTTATGGTCATTATACTATAATATAGCTAATATTCGAAAAAATAAATTTATTCAACAGTTTGCAATTTATAAAATAAGTTTCTTTCCAAAAGGAAGATGATTTTTTCAAAAAAATAAATGATTTTAAAATTAATGTTTATTTTTATTTGAAATTGTGAAGTTACAATGATTTATCACATTTATGCTATATAACGAGTACCTTGCAAAATGTAGGGATGTCTCTTATAGAAATACGATAAATATTATTTTCATAGGTTTCTTGAGCATTATTTATCTAATTCATGTAATAATTGGATTCACACACTCGAAAATCTTTAATTAACTTAGTATTTAAATTTTAAATTAATAAATAGGATCTATATAATTTGTCTCCCTATTATTACTCATAAATAAAATCTGAAATATATTGTCCTTTTTAACGTTTTCTGATTCCTGATAAGCATTTAGTCTTTCTATAGTGAAGATCCATAAAAAGTTTTATATTCGAATGCAATCAACCCGTATTAATCATCAATTACTTATAAAACTAAGCCTACATTTCCTGACACTTAACTTCTTTTAATGCTTTTTATATGTCAATAATAGTGAGTTCTATTCCCTAGCTGCAGTTAGGGAGCAGACTCTCAGCAGACCCAATTAGCATTGAGGAGAGTCTGCTCCTTAAACGCCGTTATTTAATTTTATATGTCAATAATAGTGAGTTCTATTCCCGAGCTGGAGTTAGGGAGCAGACTCTCAGCAGACCCAATTAGCATTGAGGAGAGTCTGCTCCCTAAACGCCGTTATTTAATTTTTTTTACTATTCATAATTTGACTAGAAAATATGGCTTCTTCATTTGGTCTATATTTTGTCGATTGATATGTATTTGGTCAATCGTCCTTTTTTATTACATTATTTTATCAATTTCGTGAATATTTGAACCTACCAAATAATTATTTAATCAATTTAACACATAAACTTGTATTTAATTAAACGTATTGTAAAATTTATGTTATATTTGAATGATTCCTGAAATAGATAACGCAAATTCAGTTCCGTATGAATTACAACGTTATCATAACATACTATACATGCCTGCAAATTTAAAGAAAGTTTTATTTTTATCACCAATACCTTATCATGTCGTAATATTAAACGATTTAACTATTACAATAAGTAAAGTAACCACATATCGTTATTTTATTTCAATTATCATTAATGCTAAATTGAAAGCTTTTGTATCGTTGTTTTATAAAAAAATATCGCTTCAAGAACTTTAATTTATTAAGTGCAACTTGGAAGCACTACGAAATCAATTCTGGTTGAATAAATTATTTATCGGGATGAACAATCTTAACAATACACAATATTGTGTTATTTAATCAAATAATAATATTGTGATTTACAATAAAGTGGAATGAAACAAATTAACCGTATTTTAATTTATAATTAATTATTAAACGCACAATCAAAATCAGAAATCCTGTGTTTCATTGAAAATTAGAACAATGAGACAAATTGATAAGTATTATAATTCCATTAAAGTTTTTGACATTATTTATTAGATTTTATTTATAAGATTTAATTTCTTAAAATCACCAATTTAACATTTTTGTTTTCCAATAAAATATTCGTGATATGGCAATATATATTTCTTTATGAATAAATTCGAGTGATTTTGTTTGATAACTCAGTAAACGTGTTTTCCAACATCAATATATGAAGCGCTCTGAGTTATCGAATAAACATCAAACCGTCCGAACAATTTGCCATGGGGGATGAGTTTCCACGCGTAGGGGAAGGTATTTGCATTTTTCCTATTACCGGCAAATGTGGCGGACTGTCCCAAGTGTCCACTATTTTCCGGCCATACTGTGACATTTTTCTTGTTTTGGATTTTGTACGAAGTTCTATTTAGATAGTTTATGCTTTTGTACATGTCATACTCAGTTCTTGGTCTATTTTTTTATTCACTCGTATTTTAATTAAGTTTTGCTTAATTGGTAAAAAAATATATTTGAAGTTTTTCGTCATCAATAAAAAATATTTTTATTCTTTACATTTTTTTTACTTCCGGCGTATTATTTGAATTATTTGTGAGCTATAGAAATGACATTGTAATTTGTTTTTATCAAACACATTTTATTTTGTTTTATAAAATTTTACTATTTGTTTTATCAACCACTTTTTGTGGAATAAACAGTGTTTGATAAAACAAATTATCAATGTCTTTAAACCTCCACAATGTTAATGCCTTAACTATAAATAAAATACTATAGAACTGATTTAACTGCCGTCATTTGGCTTTTTAATAATCACAACAGACTGTTTTTTTTTAAATTGTTTTAATATTTTTTTTCCATTTTTAATGAAATTTACTTTGCTTATCTATCACACATTTTTAAAATTTACTTAATAAGTTACTAATTTTTATCCAAAATTCACTATTTTTAAATAATATTTATTTTTTATCAAACAAATCTCTACCACATGTCAATCTTTAAAAAATGTAACATTAAACGACTTTTTTTAATATTTGTTTTAAGCTGTAATATTTGTTTTAAGCAAAAGAATATCGTGGTTAGCCTAATAAACAACAACTTAAAAAGTAGCACTTTTTTTCGAATTGAAGTTAATTTATTTTCTAAATTGTGGTTCTTTACTGTAAATATATACATAGCAATTTTTTTTTAATACGTCGTTCATTTAATTTACTTTACACGAAATGAAAAGTTATTTAAATCTAAGCTTTTAAAACATTCACATAATTTAAAATCATAATTTTGACAAACGATTGATATCAATTTGTTTTATTTTTTTTCCCATGTAATAAAGTACTATACTTTATTACATTTCCCATGTAATAAAGTATTATGTTGAGAAAGGCAGGTAGGTGCGTCAAAAAAGCTTTCATCTTAATTTTATAGCATAAATAACATTTTATAGCATAAATAACATTTTATAGGATAAATCATATTTTTTCAAGTGACAATTTTAAAGGCATGAGACATTCCATCACCACGCAAAATATAACGATTTTTTTATGTTTTATGAATAGAGATCCTCTTCACTAATGTTGCTACAAACATCTTAAATATAAATGAGTTTCCAGTTATAAGAATAGACGTATCCCTATTTAGGTTAAATAACCAAATTGGATACGAAGCATGGAACATGGTCTGCTATATCAATTTGGTTGTAAACAATATCTGTATATATATTTGTGTTTTAAATTATTATTTGTCATTTAAGTTTACGACTTAATTAAAAGTCGGTTTGATGCAATATTAATATCATCAACTGAATCCATTTAACAAAATATAATACGATTTTGTCATATAATTTATTGTAGACCTATTATCCATCTATCGTTTTATTCAAAACATTATATTTTATAAGTACGGAACAACATTCAAAAACATGGTCATATCAGACATGTCTATGACCATATATTTTGTAAATATATTTTGAATTGTTATAAATAAAACATTAATGTTATTACGAAAAAATATATTTATTTATTTTTCTTAGAAATATTGAGAATAATGGCAAGAAAAATTTGCTATCATACTTGTATTTTAATTTGCATGATATAAAATACGAGTACATATAATTACGTCGTTTCTCTAATTGAATAAACAGTGAGGAGAGAGCGCGCCAGATTCTATCGCAACACGTATCTTTCGTCTCTTATTCATCCATATACCTTTTCATACAACTCCTACGTTTTCTCTGACTGTTTACATTTCCTTTTTTTTTTTTTTCAAAATATCATTTACTCGATCCAACCATACTTTTCTTGGTCTTTCTCTACCATGCCTTCTTCTCATATTTGGAATGTATACATGATGTTAAATATTTTATTTTATTCGCTCAAATATACTTTTGCAATTCTTATGGGATTCTCAATGCCATGAAATATCTCATTATTTGTCACAGAAAAAATTATATCCACGTTATCTTTTGTCCAACTGTTCGTACTATATATCACCCAACATGGTGTATTGACAGATGCGTAATATTGCCCAATTTATCGTTTGGTCCATATATCTCGTTTTATTTCTTCTGATCATACGCCCTTTGTGATTCCTACTAGTCCATTGTATCGCCCCACCCCCCGATAGGTTCAATTTAACAGAAAACCCATTTATATTTCAATCCTGATAGCCCCCGTGTTGCAATGATATATGTCTTCGTATTTCGATCGCATTTTATGCTCTGAATACGGTAATTGTCGATTATCAGTTTTTTTTGCTTGGATTGTCTCCCATTTAGCTTTCATTAATTTCAAAACAAGACTCATTATAAAAATAAGATGATTTATCACAATTCAAATATGATTTTATTCATTATATTTTTCGAATAACTTTAAGTTACCAAAGATAGATTATTTCTCGTCAGTTTTTCGTTGACTCAGGTGTGTCCATTTCAAGCATTTTATCTTGTAATTGTAAATTATTATTAAAATACTTATGAAACAAAGTCGATTGATTGGAAGAAATTGCTTTCAAGCAATAAACCCGATACATGTATTAGCAAGTGTTAAATATTGTAAATCAACATACATATTTACGTCATGCCATTTCACCGTCCTGACATGACTTTTTTTTGTCTATTTATCATACTCGTATAGGGCTCATCGTATTTTCTTGTATTTGAAATTAAACAAACATTTATATAACCCCTTGCGAGATTGGAAGAGGATATAGATCTTTATACTTTTTTGTATCCCAATCTTCTTTTATTCATACGTCTCATATTACCTCTTTTCAAAATTTGATCCACTTGATCCAGCCACATATTCCTTGGTTTAAGTTGTCATAACTTAACGGTTTTGACTTATATACTCGCTTAATTGTAGTCATTCTTTCGTCATTCATTCCCTCCGAATTTCCAAACCATCTAAACTCTATTTCTTCATCTTAATTAAAACATCCATTTTTTCATGCATATATTTTTGTCTTCATTCTGTCTTCTTTTAAACATTAACAGTCCACCATTGTTTAAGTGCACTTCATTAATCTACTTATCCTTTTTCTGTCACCTTCAAGCTTCACTTTCATAAGTCAAAGTTATTACATATACACGTATATTATTTACATTACAAAAGCAATAACATTTTTAGATAATATTCTCTAAAATTTTGGAATTTGGCGAACGATTATTTTACATTCGTCAGACTCAAAAGCAAACAATGGTTTAAATTAAATTTCCCATTAATCAACATGATTTTGATTTCTGTTAAATTTTAAACCACTGTCAACAATATGAAATTGATTGTTATTAATCATTTTGTTTACCTACGTATATCAACGCAACTCTATTTGCAATGAATATTCACGTTTGATTTGAAGCCTAGTCAATCAATAAAGCTGACTTTAATCTCTTGATCTCCATTCAATAACAAGTCCCATGTTTCAGCTCAAAATTTTGCTTATATATTTTTTTTGGTCAAACGTTTATTTTGATACAATAGGTTATAGAAACCAAATATGTACAAACAAACATAAGTACCATCATGCCATTTACCTGTCGGGGTAGGCAGAGAGGACAGAGTTCTAGACTTGCCTATTTTGGTACACTTCCTTCGCCTCTTTTGTATCCATACACTTCATACAATTTTTACCATTTCGCTGACTTTCTACGTTTCCTTCTTTCAAAATATTATTAACTTATAAAAATATCAATGTTTACTACACTACCAGATATGTGTGGTACAATAAATAAGGACCCTATTTTATACATATAACTTATAGTTATTTATTTTATTAGAAATAATGGATAAATAGGTGTATTCCTTTTAGACCTTTTATATGAATCCATTTAAGGTAAAAGTCGTAAGTTTTTTTTTCATGTTTACTATCAAGAATTGTTTTTCAAGATTTATTTTTGATTTATGCGTCCTTGAGGAGAGTTTGCTTTATAAACTGTATTTTATCATTCTCACTATTGAAAAATAATATTTTAATACCGTTACCTATTTAGTTATAATTATAAATAATACGAATGCTAAAGGGAAATATCCTATGTTATATTTAATAAATAATATTCAAGGAAATCTCTTTTTCGATTAGCAATATCACATTGAGAATACTTTATTCCTTGAAAAATATATGAAATCTATTTATTGCGACTTAAAAATGTATTTTGACTAACTGTAGAAAAAAAATGTAGAAGTATTAAAAGTAAAAAATTGAGTATTACGTTTTTATATCTTAAATCAGATTCACTTCATGCTTTGCTTATTTTTATTCATATTTTACCTCCGTTTTTACTAGTTTCTGCATTGTCGACTTACACATGATGTGTACTATTTTGTCTTATAAATAACCCTTGTGCGCATTTTTTGTGCCATAAACCATTCGAATTGTTACATTGAGCAGTAAATTTTATGTATATAAATAAACGCAAAAACCTTGGGTATGTTTAATACCAAAATATGCTTATAAGAAAATTCTTGATAGTAAGTTAAGTTGTTTAGATAACTGGTTTGTATATTTCATATTTAAACTTGAACCATTTTTGTTATTTAATAAGGGTCAAATTTTCACGTAATTCTGCTAGTGTAACGTAATATATGGATGAATTTATAAATTAAGTTGCATACAATAATTCCACACAATTTTAATAAAAATTATAAAATTTAACCTGTACTTTACTGTGTTTAAATAAAATATATCTTCCGCAATAGGGATTTTTCATTATATTGAATGGCGTTCTGAAAGTCAATTCTTATTTATATGACAGAAATTGACAGAAATTAAAAATAAAATAACTGTTTTAATGTAGCGATCTGTTGAGCAAATTAAATCTTGCAAAGAAAAACGTTTTTTTTTTCGTAAATTAGGTGCCCGCGCTATTCCCGTGTGCGTTTCGTTATTCCACATATTGGGAAAAGGTTTGATGTCGCATTGAAAACCTTTTGTATTTCCCATCCGTTCCATGAAACGCTTGAAGCTGTCGCAAAATCGATTCACACCCTTTCCACTCGGTGCGTCCGTTTTCTATACCCTGGGGGGGTTTGGAATAATTGCACTTGCAATTCAATAAAGGTTGGCCCGTTATCTATTCCGGTTGCAATCGCCCGAGTTACCCTCCTGTATGAGTATGTAAGTCTGGCATTTTTTCAATAATTTGGATCTGTCGGATAAATTGAAATTTTGACGATAGAATTAGTTGTCTAAAAATTATTTAACTTAAGGACTCCTAAAGTATTAAAAGTTAAATATGCCATTTCATTTTTAAAAACAATGAAATTCCCAAATTTTTAAGCTTTTATTTGAAAATACAAATAAAAGCGTAGTGTTTCAATTAATATGGACTTGTTTGTCTCAAAGTGCTAACTATTTCATTCTTAACTTTTAAGAACTCTTTAGTATTTTATTTAAAACAAGGGTAGTTTTTGAAATGATAACGTTGACACTAAGAAAGGAAATTAATTACTTACACCGAGTACACACTTATCACATAACTTAATAATTGGTTGATTGACATGCTACTTGTAAGAATTAAATTATTGGCAACATTTGTAACGAAACCTGTTTAAGGTACAAGGCGCTTCGTCACGTAAATAAATAGGTGCAGTTTTAAAAAATATTTTTCAAATGATGTAGTTATTTTTTTGAAACTTGGTCTAAAATTCATATTCAAAGCAGGAAAACAATTCCTCATTTCAAAATGAATATTTGCTTCATAAACATCGTGGAAAGCCTCGCACGCTCGTTAACATCCGTTTTGTATGTGGTTGGTTATTTATAAGCGAAGTTATTGGGTTACTTTTTCTGTTTCAAATATGGAAAAGCGACCGGTTTTTTCAGAATACATTTCAGTCCCAAAGCTCTCGATATTCTGGTGGACGACACAGTCAATGTTTGCGAACTTTTCACTTAGCCCTGGCCAGAAGTTGAAATACTTGGATATGCCAAAGCTTTGTATAGGTTTTTTCAGCATATGGTTTTATCTCGAGTGAGACTCTAAACATATTGAAATATAAGTGTTTTTTTTTACTAATCTAAATTTCAAAATATGTAAGTCAAAGTTTTATAAAATAACAGATAAAAAAAATGTTACATAGTATAAAATATAAATATTAATTTTTAAGGTCCCAGCAATGATGAGCTTATGAGAATAATAGAATATTTCCAATTTGACTTCAAAAACATTTAAAATTTGAGATTTCTTCATGTAAAATAAAGGTTTTAAATTTAATACAAGTGATAAGTCAAAGTGACATTTTAAATAACAATTTACTGTTAAACATCTTACAGTAAGATACATAAAATCATAAGCAAAAATAATACAATAATAAATAATCAAATAATGAAAAAATATCGTTCCTCGTCAAATGTGTTCTTCTGAGCCATTATACCACACATAATTCCGATGAAATATGAAACCAGTTGGACTTGAGTATTACTCTTGTTACAAACCGGGATCATTCCGCCTCGAGATAGAAGATAGAAACACATGTCGCGGGGATAAATGCAATTTATGGATTAACAAGTAAATATTATTTTAACTAAAACCTAACTTCTAAGAAAACATTTTTAAAAATAAAATGTCATTTCAGTTTAAAATATTTATTCTCATTTGCAAATAAATTGTTTATAATGTTTAGTGTATCAGAACTAAATGAAATAGGTGTTTGAAAATCTTAATTATTTAATCAGCTTCATGAATAGAGAGTCAGCGTATTTACAATCAGTTTTCATTTATACAAATGTATACCATATAATATATTATTCAGGAATCTCATCGAATTTTGTAAAATCCGCAATACGTTTCGTGAGCATTGTATTCAAACCAATCGCATGGGAACTATATACCGTATTTATCATTCATTGATGGTGTGATCTGAAGCATGCTCGATATATATTTTTCCCATCGAAATCGGATGTTGAAAATTAATTCTATCAGGGGGATTGGGGAATTGACTTTAGTACGGTGTCATCCGGTCGTTTATGCGTTGCTCTTACTAGTTTATTCTATTTTTCTGTTGAATGGGTAGAAATTTGACACTTTTTACATTTATTTCTATAACCTTTTTTATAGGCATGAACGATTTATTTTTTCCGAATTCTTTCTTTCGACACACAAAAACACTTAATTTAAAAAAAAATGTTTTCTTACTATTTATTACCCGTATGGAATTTTAAATTGAAACTGTTAAAAATTATTAATTTTTTCACGGATACTTGATAAAAGTTTAATCTTTGAGTATATTTTTCAAGTATTTAGCCTATCGCGAAAATATTCTCAAAATTTCCCGTAAAAATCCTGTCAACTTTCTCAAGTACCTTATTCATCATTTGATAAAAGAGGTCAAATTTTTCAGCGAAACTACTGCTGAAAGTGTATGAAAGGTACCAGCCGTAGATCAGTCACCGGCACAATATTAATCTTCCCCCAAGCAACGCGATATAATTTCCCTTAAAAGTTTACTCTTTATATACCTATATACCTGTACCTCCTAGCTCCAGGGGTCTGTAATATTTTTATTTTGAAATACACACGCTTCATAAAATTATAATTTGTAATATTTTTTTTTCGTTTCTCTCTGCACTTGGGGAGGTTTCTTACTTTATGTAAATATCTTTATAAATTATATTTTTACTCTTGTTAGGACGAGTTATTTTTGTTCGATCAATTAATTTATATTATAAATATTTTAATAATTTAATGAAATGGTACAGACACAATTTACCGACATATACTAGTAATAATACAGACATAATTTAAACTCTAAGGAACTAGCATTTAATTATCCAATATTATCAGATAAAGATATGATATAAAATTGTGCTGCTCTGCTTAGAATTGTTTAACACACCTTTCTTATCGTCATATACATTTATCGTATTTTTGACGCAAAATAACGGCGTCTGTTACATCAATATTTAAAGTATAATTTATTTATTTACCTCATATAAACTGAAAGAGTAAAAAGAGTCAGAGATATTACTTTTGGATTATTCTTCCATGAAATAAACATTAGTGTACTTTTCATTATTAGTCTAAAAATCTGTCTTGTGTCTAACGTACTAAGATTTTTTTACTCCTGATTTAGCTTATTCTCATCTCAGTGACCTAAATTCACTTCGTATCATCTACTCGTCTTGGACACCACTTGGGATTGCTAGGGTTGAGGGAATATTCCGACGTCGTGCTCTTCTGTCTGATTATCCACTTAACTGATTTAAAACTGAAGGGGCTTTTCAAAACTGAATATTTTTACTATGGTGTATTTTTAAACGTTTTAATACCTACAGGTTTAACACGAAACAATAGTTTTGGAATAGGTAAGTCGTGTTATATTAAAAAAACTGGATCTTTGTATTTTGTACACATTTTTTGGAATAAATTTCATAGCAGAGATGTTTTCCCCATCATGAAGTAAAAAATTTTTTTTCATATAAGTGATGTACATATTAATTTTCCTATGTAATTCTTGATTTTTATTCAATTAACAATTGATTCACTGAAAAGTTGTAAGTGAATATGGATGTGTTTTCATTAATATAAAAAAAGTATTTAAGAAAATTTCTTTAATGTTTTAGTATTCCACACAAGTTTTCAGGTTCTCACCAAAGTTGAATAATTTTAAAAAATAATGCTATATTTGATCACCCCATTATTAAAAGATCCTTGAAAAAGTCCATATCTCGAGTCTTAATTATTCAATATGTTAAAGGCTCAGCCTCAGCCCTACCAATAGTGTGTCAACACTTCAATAAAACGACCTTTTCCTCGGATGATATATTGTTGGTCCCGACCGGAAGAGACGAACTCACCCTCCTTCCTTTTCCGATGCTCTCGCGGCTGCTACGAGTTACGAGGGATCTACTCCTCTACTAGTGCCTCTAAAATAGGCCTCGCAGTTGGACAAATGAAGAGGCTAATGTGCCGGTTTGGGTCCGATCTGGTTAAAATATCATAAATCACCTTTTGTCTATGACCCTTGTCCAAATGATTGTAGCTAAGAGTTATTTAGCTAGTACGATTCTATGGAAACCTTGAATAAAATTTTACCACGATTAGTATTATTACATGGGAAACAAAATTTCTAATGTAATCCTATACTAATTAAAGCTATAAGTATTTTATTTTCCTGACATTTCTTTGAAATATTTATTTCATAAATATTGTGAAGTGTTCAATTATTTATTTTGTTAAACATTTACAATCCTTACCCGTTCTTTTTTTATGGTATACACTTTTGTTGTATACGGTACAAACTGGAAGATTTTTCAGTGTGGTAATCTGTTAAAAATACATTTAATGTAAACCAGATTTTGACCCATTTTAATATAAATTGGGTTCCAACGGGAATCGATCTCTGAATACCCAGATCGGAAGACTGAAATCTTATCAACTAAGTCATGAAGGTCGTTTTATTCTGTATTAATTAATGACTTAGATATTTTGTATTTCTTCCGAAGTGATTTCATTTTTTTTTATTATCGCTGTACTCTGGCCGGTTAACGTATATTTCGGTTATAAAATGAAAAAAAATTGATGTTCTGTGTAGACATGATTTCTTCAGCACATTGATAGCATCGTATAATTTAATAAAGAAAGTCAATGTCTCCCTAAATCCTTAACAATTGTCACCAAGATATAGTATAATCTATTTAAAAATCGAAACTCGAGTTTTCATCTGATACATGATTTATGAATTAGTTTTTTTTTAAATGCAAAAGGCTTGAAGTCATCGTTAGTGAAATAAAGTGTTTAATGTTATCAAATTGAAATTGGAATAAGATTCGTAGGTTGCAGCAAAAAGGTCTAACAAATTGATATTTCTTATCCGCTTGTATCCGGCGCGTACGTAACATGAGATATATGGTATACTCCGGCAATCCGTCTCAAAACAAACTCTCCCATCCAATTTCTGTACAAGATTCAGTTGTAACCATTATGCGCATCAAAGATAGCGTCCACATCTCGACGACAAGTTGAAATGAGATATGTTTCTTTGGACACGAGAGTGGAGGAAACATTCCGCTTTTTGTATGCCACTGGGTTTGTTTACACACTTGAAAGATGTTTGCCGAAATATTCCTTCTGCCTTCATATTTCTCCAGCTCGGCGGAAAGCCATATAAAAAATTCATTGTACAGCTTCATATACCTTTCGGGTATATTTTAAGAAATTGTTTGATCCACATTTCTCTCTCTGTGCCTATACCCACTTTCCCTAACCCTTGACTATAGTAGTTCGTTTCGTTTTCTAATATTTCGTTTGCTTGCAAAACGTTCGCCGTGTTTTGTGCATTATATATGTCATTTTTGTGATTTGTTGGTACTATGATATTCTTCGCCTGATCCTTTTGCCTTTTTTATTTGCCTTTCTTTGAAATGAAAGTGTGAAATATAAATATGAATTAAATAAATGATGTATCTTTCTCTTTACTCAGTTTCAATAAATATTCGTTCGTCGAAAATATTGGATTCTGAAATCACATTTTAAGTCAATAATCATTTAATCTCAAATCGTCTGTTCTTTAACATTATTACTTTTTCAATTCATCAAATATGATATTATTAGCTAAAATCTATATAACAGATATATTGATTTGAAATGTTTTTATTTTGTTATTTAACATTTAAATTGTTTCAGACTAAAATAAAAATAATGATAACAAAAAAAAATTATATAGCGCCTTTTAGAGAGCAGACTTTCCTTAACGGCACTATATCTCTGGTTTCAAACCCACCATTGTTTACAAATTTAAAATATTAAAAAATAACTATATATAAGTTGAATGTAATGATAGATAGGTTGTAGTTGCGGCCATTGTATTATGTACTTCCCCGCATCTGCAAACGTTTAGAAAACCATATTTATAAAGAAAACTGCAGAAAATTTACTACGGGAAGACAAACTTTACAGAAACCTTAAATTTTCCTATATGCTCTAGTAACACCAAGACTTTAGATGTAGTGTATGGGGTTCACATGTAATCATAAATTTTGGTAACACCTCCCAAAAGGGCTATCTTTAAATGTTTCCTAACGATTCACACGTTACCCATATCTCATACAATAAGATGCAGGCCATTCCAACCCACAGGATCAGCAACGGCAAAAGCCCTGTCTCAATACCTCGCCCTGTTGGATTGATTTAGAACAATCAATTTAATCGATGAAGGCAAAATCGACATCAAAGGTCTATTCATATCACATGTGACATCTCTCAAACACAGATTTGAAAGATACAATGGTGACATCCCATTAAGGCGCCTTGATCTCTACTATGATATTTTTAACTCTTATTAAAAAAACGTCATAAACTAATTCATTAATTTCTTCGTATGTTCCCCAACTCAACTTTTCTGAATTAGTGATTCAGATGTATTAAGAAGTGTGGTTGGGGGTCAACATTAACTTTAGACCATTAATCGACCTTTGGGGTTAAAGTCAGTGGATTAACACGTGTTAGCAGCTCTGGATTCGCACGTGTTAGCAGCTCCACTGTACGTGAAGTGAACAACACTCACATGAATCTAGCACCTGTAAGTATTGTATAAAATGAACTCTTTTACTAGACTGGTGCTAATTTATTTTTTCAGGTACCATCGGAAATCGAACCCGAATCCCCCGGAAGGATGTTAAGCGTCATTGTTGTTAGTAAAACTTCAAACATTTTGAAAATAGAAAATAAATATATGGTGATACAAGGTGATATAATACCACTGATTTAATTCTGACCACTCAAAATAAATCTGATTCAATTTGATTGCGAAGCTGAGTTTGTACGAAATTGTTGCGAAAGTGCAAAGTGAATTTGTAACAAATTTCAAGTTAATCCTAAGTTTGACCCGTCCTTAACACATTGGGCCGTACAATTAATTGTTGGGGATCTGATAAGCGTTAATGAAATTTCTTGTATAACTGAAAGATATTGTGTGTATGCTGTGAATTTATATATGCAATGTACTTCTATCTGTGTAGAACTACTATCATAGACCCGATAATTTACCTCTGCCATATATTAAATTGGGATGTAGACAGTGTTGATTAATGAGAATTTTTTTTTTTATTTGTACTACGAGTACCGTCGCGTTTTTATTTGTACTACGAGTACCGTCGCGTTTTTATTTGTACTACGAGTACCGTCGCGTTTTTATTTGTACTACGAGTACCGTCGCGTTTTTCTCCCTTTTCTTGTTATCATTGATTTTTCGTTTTTCTTCTGCTTTTTGGTGACCTTTTATTTATTTATTAACAAAAAAATATAGAAGAGTCAGTAGTGAATGGTCAGCACATTAAGTTTGACAGATTAATACAAAATAAAAAAAAAATAACAAAATTACAACATAAATATTTAAAATGAAATAGGTCGCAAAATCACATTTTACCACATGTCACAATACGGGGCCGTCTGTAGGCGCACAGCGCATACTGCGCAAAAAATACATACAAAATAGGCAAATCATTAAAAAACAAAGATATAGAAGAGGCAACAGATGTGTGCCGAGATAGTAAAGTTTGGTGCCTTTTCTTCTCTGCCTATCCTGACAGGGAAATGGCGTAATAGTAATGTATTAAAAAAAAAAACAATATTTTTATTTACAATTTATTTTCTTCTAATGTTTCTCTCCTGGTGATTTTCGACATCGCTTTTTATTAAATGATAAATTTGATTTCTAAGGAAAGTAAAAATTAATATTTTTTCTATAATAAAATAAATAAGACATAGAAGATTTTCTTTGTGCCGGATAACTTTGATTATATTTTGTATGTTCAAAGTTTAGTTGATATATTTTGTTAAAGGAAATGATATCGAACATGATTCTCGAGAGCACCCACGGTACCAAACTTAGACCCCAGGAGAGTACTGAAAAATTACTTCTGAATTGAACAAACTTCTCAAAGTTATTCTTTCATCTTCGTTTGCTTATATTTATTATCTCCCAATATATTAATCCGATGTAGTATTTGCTTTCGACAAAACGTAGTTAGTTTTGTTTTTTTTTTTTTAATATTTTTTCCTCCTTTCTTTATTTAAAGTTTTTTTTTAAATTTAAAATGTTTGTTATTACTTTTTGTTTAAAACAAACTACACATTTATGATTTCCTTTTTCATTCATATTTTGTTATGTATTAGAATCGAATTGGGAACTTAAATATTTTATATATATTTTCACCTATGTGTCAAACAAATTTAAGGTGTGCTACAAGAAGACCAAGGAAAGTATGGTTGAATTAAGTGTATGGTATTTTGAAACAAGGGAATGTTAGAAGTCAGAGAAATCGTAGGAGCTGTATGAATGAACAAAATGCGAAATATGTTGGTCATAATAGGAAAGTTTTGCGATCTTTCCTGTCAGCCTACCCCGACAGGAAAATGGAGTGATGATATGTATGTATCTTTATGTCAATTTATCACTTTTTTTTTTAATAGGAATAAAATTTATATGACTTTTAACATGTTAATTAAAGGCAACAATAAATTATCACAAAGTGCTTTGTCAAATTTATGAATTTAAAACAAAGGTGTCCCGAAGATAAAACATATTTATTAAGTCAATGGAAATATTTAATTGCTCAAATAACACAAAACTACGAACTATTTTCTTTTAAATTTTCGCTGCGAATAACAATTTATTCTTTGTTCGTATTTCTCTTGAAAATGTTTAATTATTTTCTCAAAAAACTCTCTCCTTTGCTCAAAAGGAAAAAGGTTGTAATACCTAGGAACTGGGTGCTGGTGACATGAAATTATTGTTTCAGAAAAAACAAAAGCATTTTCCATATCTCAAAAGTTGTTGATTCAAAAAATAAATTAACTTTGCCTTTCTTGCGAAGAAATTAGCCTTAGGCAAATATTATTTTCTTTGTTGCGTCAAACTAAATATTTAAGGTTTTTTCTTAAGCGTTATATTTTTATAAAATAAAAATTGGAATGATATTTAATATTTTTTAAATACGCTTTCTTACACTTTCTTTCGTTTTCTCGTCTTTAATATTGTTACAAAACTGAAGGTTTGAAATGTATATTAATGTACGGTTGTACATTTTAGTCATCATTTGTTTATATTGAAGTATAAAAATGACAAATAAATTATTTGTAAATGCTTATGTCAAAAGGTTTATGTTACTTAAGATATTTGCGTTCCTTATTTTCAGTGCTTTCTGAAACTTAAATATTTCATTGGTCACAATGTTCGTATATATAATTGATTATCTTAACAAGAAATTAAAAACATGTCCAATATTCTGACACTGGTGACTCCATAGTTTAATTCACGGTAAGTGTATTTCTATCATAAAAGAGAGAGAATCTTCAATTATACTCGTATATGTAAACCACGTGATGTTTTCTAATGTGTATATTTAAACTGATTTTATAAACTTCACAAACAATTATTTTTTTATAAATTTATGTATATATGTTAATTAAGTACATATTAAAAACTGTAATGAAAATTATGATAGTTTTTCAACGTTATTTCATGTAAGTTTTTTTAGTTTATTACTTAATATCTTTGTCACATTCAATGAATGTTGTGTATTTCTTTGAAGAACTTTTCCCTTTATAGATCGATTGAGAAACTTTTGAAGATTAATTATTTGAAGCCTTCAATCATCTAAGAACTGTTTATTATTTCATTTAATTTATTTTATTAACTCTCTTATAGTAGCATTTTCGGCTTTAAAAGTGATGGCATAAAGTTTCCTAGTATTAGTGAATTGCTGATACATAAAATTATATCTTTACTCGAGTACCGCCGGGTATGTACGCATACACGTACGAGTACAATAAAATATATAAGAATATCTGGAATTTAATTATTTTACGTAATAAACATTTTACCGCTAACACGCAAATTAAATACGATTTTATCTAAACGAACATTATTCATCACCCAAAAATGTTTCATAGGAATTCCCGAGCGCAATTAAATTTTACGTGTTTGAATTTACTCTTATATAATAATAACAAAAATCTTACGAATTAGTTACATGAATTGACTTTTTATTTTCAAGTAAAAACCTCCATTGTAATAGATGTCAAATATGAGTACATACATTGCCTAATTTCGCTATTGGGGTAGGCAGAAAGTGCAGTGACATACTATATTCGCCGTCACTACATACATATATCTTCTCATATAGCTCCTGTTTCTCTTATTCGTTACATTTCCTTCTTTCGCAATTTCATTCCTTTAGTCCAATTATACTGTTCTCCGTCGTCATGTACCACGACTCTATCTTATACTTGCACTATAAATTTGTTTAGTCACTATTTCGTTACTTACCCATTCAATATATCCACACCCCCTCAACGTGTTCATTTTCCACCTTTTTTACACATCAGTGTTTAGCTTACATTAATTCGATATAATTATTTTTTTACCCTGTCATATATCGACACACTATATAGTATTTTTAATACATGCATTTTCACGGCATTTACTCAGCTCCATTAATTCGTTTTTCCCATCTACGTTTCACTCTCATACATCGATATTAGCACTAATAAGCTATTGTGACACATGTCATCAAGTTTAGCTATAATATTAATAATCAATATTTAAATATTAAACTTTATTTAATAAAACAGTTTTGTTATATAATAAAAGTGTTTATCCACAGATTCCTCCCGTTCCAGTTTTTTTCCTTAAAATTTTCAGAAGACATACGAAAAGGTAAAGAACAAGATAAGTCTCAATACACAAGGGAACCTTGTGAAAATTGACGACTATTCAAATACCCATACGCAAATCCAAGGCTTTGAGATTTGAAGCGAAGCGTCTATCAGAGATTGTCTGTGATGGATTGCCTCGCTGATTTCTACTACAAGAGTCTTTTTTCTGTCTAGGAAGGTTGGATAAAATCGTGTTTATATATCTACGGATCCCATTTGTATATCTAAGAGATTTCTTCATGACTGATAGTGTCTTCTAATATCGTCTAGTGGTATATTTAAATTATGCGGGTATAATGTAGTCAAGTTTGACTTTAAATATCATACATTTTTTAAAAATGCTCTGATATGGTTAATTTACAAAAATCGTTAACTAATTTTCTATTTCATTTGTATTTTTTAATTGAATTATACATTAATTTCGTACAAAGGCAACTGAAAGTTTAAAGAAAGAGGTTAAAAATTATTATCTAAAAACATGAAAAATCATAGATTTAATATTTAAATGACGACCTCCGTAGCCTTGTTGATGACACGTCTCTCTTCCAGCCCGGGAGTTTCGGATTTGATCTGGGCTAGAACCTAGCGCGTTTTAAAGAGTATTCTAGTCTGGTGTTTAATTACGGTCTCTTTAACATATTTTTGATTGGTTGAAACAAATTGCTACATATCATAATTACTATATACAACGAAGCGTAACACAATATAATACAATGAAATTAAATCACAGAAAAAATAAATAGTAAATTTTTGTTGAATTTAACAACTGTGGAGAAAAATCATCACTCAAATACTTTCGACATTAGATCACTACATTGTTTTAAAATATATCATAAAATACATGAATACATTTTGACTTCTAAATTTGTCGAGAATGAAGTAAATTGAGCTTCAGTCGTATTGAGATTTTTTGTTTGTATAAGAAGAGCATAAATATCTGATACGTAAACAATTTCACTTTAACATATAGTATATCTATTTTGAATATCCGCAGCGTAATTATTTAACGGCACTAGTATTTAATAACTAAATAACGTACTTACTCGAAGGATAGGCCGAGAGTAAAACCAATTATATTGCGTGTGTAAATGCATTTTTAATGCTTTATCCCTCCACGAAGGAAGAGTTATAGGCATGACTAGAAATTGATTAAGTGTATTTAACAGTGGTAAGCCTCGTGGATAGATACCGGGACGAAGGCGAACCTCTTTACCCCCCGCAGGATCATTTTGCCCTGATACGTGCCTCGCTCTTACTTCGTGTTCTGACTTGAAAATTTAACCTTTGATTGTGGCTTGTTATTTGTCTGATAAAATGCTAACCATATCGAACAAAAACAATAATGCGAGATATCTTTTCAAATAATGTGTTTTTTTGTTCTGAGCACAAAAAATTTAAAAAATTGATTTCCCATATTTTTCCTAATCAATCACAGAAATGTTTCAAATAGAAAACATTGTTTTATTTCATAGTAAATACATTTATTATTATTACCTTTTAAAAGATGTCACAGTCTCCGTTTTGATAACTTTACAACCTTCGTGTATTTCGGGTTTTGTTTCCTTTGGTACTTAGACTTTTTATAAAGGGTTTAAGTCTTGTTTTCACTTAACATGTTAAGTAAGTTTCTGACTGGTTGGAAGATATTGCTAAATGACAATTAACTATATAGATTGAACTATATACAAGGAAAGTGTAATATAATAATACAATATTTCTTTACATATAATTTTTCTGACTACTAATTTAGGTAGAAGTCAAATTATTTAACTTTATAAGTCTTTTATGTCAACTATTTTATTTTGCATTCGTAAATATATTATAATTAATTGCCACAATGACATATATATTTTTTGTATTCAATGTGTACTTTCTAACTAGGTGGAATAATGGCTAGTAGAAGACAAATATTAGACATTTTTTGTTTTTTTAGAGAAAGGATTTTATTTCTAATCAGAGTTAATATATACGAGTATATGGATTTATTTTTCTATATAGGGAGAACAACAATGTATCAACACAGTGGCATAAATAGTGAAATGTATACAAATAAAATACAAAAAAATAATATAATCTTTTTCTCTTTTTTTCAAGTAACCAAAATGTTTTTAAATGATTTATTCCTAAAAGCATTTTTTTATAACTATCCCTATGAAAATTTACTTCTCAAAATAAACATATTTCAAACATTTCCTAACTCAAGCGCTTTTAACAGCAATATGATTAATTTTTTTCATAACTTTAAACAAATAAATTATTAATACCATCATTCCACATTATTCGATCCAATTTATTTTTCAACTTTTTTTCAATTGTGACTAATCCCCTAACAGCGTGAGTTGATTGAGACTTGAATCGGTTAGTCAAAACCAGTTTTTATAAACGCATGGTAAGTATTGACGAATAAGCCAATTACAGGCACCATGACATGCTCGACTTCTTCTCTTCTTATACCTCCTACGTCGAAAAAGATTTATAGTCTCATGTCCAGTCTTGTTTTTGTCTTAGCATGTTCTAATAAGATGGTCGAGTCATAAAATAATAATGAAAGCCTCGATACATTTCTCCTTTTTTGACTTATTTTGCGTAATTAAAGAATGCTCTCGTAATTGAGAAATCGTCGTCATTCTATGACATAATATTAAAACATACGAGTACGATAAGTTTATATAATCGTTTTTTAAAGAATAGTCTACGTAATGTGCAAAATTTGCCGAAGAGAAAATAGTGTTAAAAATCCATGTTTGCAATTATACTACGAATCTTGTGGTTATTTTCCAAAAAAACACGTGAAACACAAAAAAAGTACTTGAAATACATAGTGGAGATTAAAATATTTGCTTTTGGTGTCAGCGGATATGGCTATGTAAGCCAATTTGTGATAGACATATCCTGTTGCACATAAGGAAAAAAGCTTCATTACTTGTAGTTTGTTAGCGTCTTCTTTCTCTATTGGGTCCTTAATAACTTGCAATCATTCTACGCCATTTAGCTCGATTGGTTGCCATTTACTCCCAGTAATGCTTATCATTAATATTTGTCATGCAATTTGTCCTGCAATATCTCTTAACTTTATCTTAATCTTCAGTACAGCTATTTCAGATTATTGAACTTTTGTTAACTGATAAACCGAAACGATAAAGAATAATAAAATTACATAAAACATACAATCAAAAAATACGTATGTATTCTTAAGAAAATCAAATGCTTTGATAGTTATACGAGTATATCCTTTTTTATTAAATTAGTGACAGCGTTTTGCTATACCATGCTCTTGTCGAAATATTCTGGTAAAACAGCTGTTACTACATAAATATAAAAATGGCATAGAACTATCGAAGCCTCTAGTTTTGATTTTCGTAAAAAATAAAGTTCCATAAATTGAAAATCTACTGCATCAATAACTATGTTATGTGTTCATTTACTCACAACATTCATAAAGCTTAAGTACAAATATCAAAATTAGGTTATCTAATAATTTACGTAGTAGGTGACGATTTTCTAAACTTTTTGAATAAATCAAAACTTATTCATTCCGAGCTAAACTTGGAAAATATATATAACCTAAACACAATTTAGAAATCAATTCCAACAGTAGAGCCTTTCGATATCAAACTTTGTTTTACCGCCATTTATGAGTACAATCAAGTCTGAAAAGTTTGCAACCAATATACGAGCACTGTTGCAATTGTTCTAGAAAAAGCTCTGGACCTAAAAGTGAATTGATGTTTATTGGTTAAGTTATTAAATATATTTTTTTCGGTTCATTCGGAACAAGTCTATTTTCATATCAGTATTCAAACAGAATTCGTTGATGATAAATATATGATGTTTTTAGAACAAATTCATGAAATTTGTGGTTAAGGAATGTACGAGTATATCTACAAAATATTTTTTTTTCCATTATTACGTACTTGTAATTTATTGTTCGCCTCTTCATTGAAAGGATGTAAATTGTACATTTTCTAATGTAGATAAGTCATGAGATAACGATACAAATCTAAAAACTATAACAAATAAGGTATGTAGAACAAAAATTATTAAATCGTAGAACTTTTGATAATTTTTGTATCGAGATCTGAACTAAAAAAAATTAACATCATCTTGAAAGTGTGAGTCAAACACAGAAAGTTTTATTCAAATAACTTCTCAAAGTATTTAAAACGTCATTCTTGCTTTATAATAAATTTAGTCAGTTTTCTGTTATAAAGAAATTAAGTAATTGAAAGGCGAACAAGTTTTTTAATTTCGTGTTAACTATACTAAACGCTAGATTATTTTATGTTTCCTTGTTTCTTTACATCGCTAACCTGCTGTGTCGAATCAATCACTAAATTATTGTCAGTTATTATGAAGCTTGTATCCTCAGTTTTGCCGGCTAATAAACTTGTGTTCAAGTTTATTATAGTTTAACTCCAGTCTAAATGTTAAACTTGGAACTAAAAACTGAATAACCCTGGCAAATATATGATATAATGTTTCTTAGTGATTAGCACATAAATGTCAAGAATGATATAACTTATAAGAAAAAGGAATTGAACACCAATCTGCTTTAACAAATCCTCTAATTTATTCTGAAATGGCTAATCATTGTCACCGTGAGAATCATACTTTTTCTATCGATGATGCCAAATTCTTACATATTAGCGGCAACGGAAATAGATTGGACAGATTGGAGGCCCTAGAAATTTCTAAGTCAGTATACCGATCAGAGCATCTGTTGAATAGTTATCTCCCCAAAATCTCCCCGCTCTTGGCCGAAATTATACCTAGCCTTCCTCTCACCCCTCCCGCCTCCATCCGTTGAAGTGTCTATATCGGTGCCAGTCCGAACAGCATTTAGTCTTGTTTACGCTCCCCTGAAGATGAGGTGAAAGCCTTGAAACCGGTAGGGTTATACCGTCATAAAAAAGTGGAATAAACAGTGTTTGTTAAAAATAAATTACAATGTCTTTAAACCTCCACAACGTTAATGCCTTAACTATAAACAACAATATGTACTAAATCAGGTTCTACATTATATCGTGCTGTTCACCAATTTTACTATTTCTAAATTCAATCTAGTAGATATTTTCAATTCAAAAGGTGTTGCTCCAATCGATTAAAATTGATTTTTGGTTTATGTGTATTAAAAATCTTTGGATTTATATGCTCTTTTATTATGGTATATATTTTTTCTATAATCCATAAAGATGTAAACCGTTTCACTATGTTAAAAAGTAAATATTTGTGTTTCTCTTTTTTTATTTATAACTGTAGATTAATCATTAATGAATACGTTTATTCTATTTAACCAACATCTATGCATATATTTTTGTTTATTTATTGGAAACTAAGTTATGGGTTGCCTGACAAATTTGACCGCCGATAAAACGTTTCTTGCGATAGAAGATAGGTTATTGAGGATTACGAAATCATAATATAATTTAGTACCTTTTTCCTGATATTTCGAATAATATCTATACTATAACAAACAGATCAAAAGAGATTCTGGAAATTTGGGGTACCGATGTTCCTATAATAAATCTTCTGGTTGCCGGTCTAACACTTTGGATCCCGGTAAACCTTCGCAAAGCCAAGTGACGGGGGTAAAGCGGTCCTTTACCGGAAATTTATACATTGTTTTAGAGTCAAAGGTAAAGGAAGCGGTCATGGCATGACCGTTTCACTGTACCGATGGGGGAAAACTGGAATTTCTGAGTCTATTTCCTTTAAATAACTGCGCAAATACCGTGATTCTGATAAGGGTCGTGGTCTTCAATTCAGAATTGTACGGCAGATATTCAATTCGGCGGTTCTTGTTTGGGTTCCCGTATCAATTAACTACACACATAGCCGCCTAATAAACTATGTATTGTCTATCTTTGATATTATATGCTTAATTACTGTATACCTGGCGGCATCTATTGGAATTCCTGAATCTGAAGGGTTGTGTGTTTGATGCTTCCCTATCGTTGTTTGTTAATTTGAACTGGAATATATTTGAATTGTTTTTAGTGCAACTTCAATCAAATATCTAATAAAGGCATATTTCATTTGACAAGCTTTCATACGCAGTTATAAAAGAGGTTTGACATTTATTTTAATATAACTGTCAATGATTTTCGGTTATTAAATTTTTGGGAAAGCTTATTTAAATAATGTTTAGTTCGAATACTTAATATTTTTTTCATTTTGAAAAATGAAACTTGATTCACTATGCTTATTTAAGAAATTTAAAAAAATTGAAATATCAGTGCTATAATATATATTTAAAATCTTTAATATGAATACTTACTAGGAACGATTGCAGGCTAAAAACGTTGACATAGAGAGAAATGTGGGAAGTAGAAGATGTTGTTAGAAAAATTAGAAACCGCAGAGAACACTGACCAGGGCATGAAGAAGTATGGATAACACAAGAGTTCCAATAAATACTCGTTGGCAATATAATAAATACTCGTTGGCAGTTATTCCCCAGGAAGACCTGCAGAAAGATAGAATAGCTGAAAGTAAATATCTCAAGATAGTTACAATGGTAACTTGTTCTGACCACAGGTGTCATTTAAGAAAAAGAAAAAGAAGAATACTTGTTAGCACATAAGGCACTGTATTTTTGAAGTTTATCGCCTTTCATGTTTTTATTTTACAAATCTACTGTATGTTGATGTGTAAATGATGTCAGATTTAAGTATTATTTACCATTCCACGTAATCATTGCAGTAAAACGTGAACAACCATTAAGTTTTCTAAGAATCATTCGACTCACGAAGAAGCAATTGTCCTCGTTCACTGATAAAACTAAAATAAATGTATGTTTCCAATATACATAAGCAAATAGGAAAAGGAAAGACAAGACTTTTATTTATTGCTCGCATTTATACTATGTCTCGTTCAGATAATTAAATTTTCTTCCGCTTGAGAAGAACTGCATTCCTCTATTAACAGAAACAGCTCGCCAAGTTGTATTGCACTTAAGAATAAAATGTTGAATTCAAAGGTAAATAAATATATATTCCTGATGCATTCATTCTGTACCAACAACGTCTACATTTCTAACACTGAAGGTATCAGGGAAACACGAGTTAAGTATATCAAACAGGTAGGGAGGTAGACATCTTGCTTGTGTTTGTTTCATGACAAGACCTTCGGAGCTGATTTATCTGTTCACTCGGTATGCTCTCCTGGAACTTTATGTAATAGATTTTCTTAGAAAAAGGCATTTAACTGAAAATGTTATTAGTTTCTTACACACCCTCTGTCAGTCAGGTGTGCGAGGTATTTTAACGATTCTCAATCGATCTGAACGTCTTTCAAATGTTCTCATTAATTCACAGGTTTCCAGGGAAATAAATCATTTATATTAATGTTCATTAACATTGAACTTTTTGTATTATTTACACCTTTAAATTGGATTTCTTCTTTCTTCGTAAAAAAATTCCTTTTGAAATTTAATCAGTTGAAGCTCTAAGTTGTCAAAACGGTTATTTTCTTCTAATTAAATTTTGATTATTTTAATTATTAAAATAGCATTTTTCATTTTAACAGTATTGGTACAATCATCCTCGTGTGGGTGGATTACTTATGTATAAAAAAATCTTTATTTTTTTAAATATAAGTAATTTTTTCAACATGATGGCCGATTGCCTTAATAAATAAATGAAAAAAACTACAATTTAGCGGTGCAATACTGAAAATTCATATTTCGTATTATGTTATGTTTTTGTAAATAAACGAGTCTTCGGAAATAAGTACATCCATGGCCTAGTTAGTAAGGCACCTGTCGTCTAACCCATAGGTTACAGGTTTCATTTCCGTTGGAACCAAATATATTTATAAAAAAACTATTCCAGTGTGGTTTATGCTTAAGACATATTTAACAGCTTTCTGGCTTTTGGAAGAGATTATTGCATGGCAGTTAACTCACCAGGTTGTACTTTATACAATGAAAATTTAATACAATAATACAAAATTTATCTATAGTACATTTTTTTCTTTTTTGGCATCAATAAAAGTATAGGTAAAAACAAAATTATTTAACTTTGATAGTTTTGTTTTGTCAACAACTCGACATTGCTGGAAGTAGAAAGAAGTACTGACTTTAACAATTACGTGGCTATTATCAATTCAGAGTATACCTTCTAACTAGGCAGAACAACGACTCTTTAAAGATCGATATTAGAAAATATTTACTTTTAAGATAATCGATATTTTTTATTTGCAATGAAATAAATTATATGGATTCATTTTTATATATATTGGAAGAGAGTAATTCGTGAACACATCGGCATAAAATCATACAGGAACTATGTTTCACTGGCGACGTTGTTTCCCGGTCTAACACTCCAGGGCCGGGGCCAGTAAATCACCGGGTCGACATGCGCCAAGACAAACGGCGTGTCGTGCCTGCCCTATGTTGAGCGTTCCTTCGCCGTGTAAAGGCTAATGCGCACTTGAACTTAAGGGGTCTGATAATTTATTTAATTATTTATGATGATGTATAATACGTTGTTAAGATATGTTCAAAACTGATATTAGTTATCACAAGCATACAAATACAAATCTTAATGCCATGTGTCTTTTGGGGTTATTAGAGAAGACACATCAACATCTTCCCACCTATGCACTGTTTTCTGTTTCAAATATTTTTATTTCAGATAATTTTCTACACCCAATTTCTTCCATTTTTTCTCCGTTCTCACTTTTTACTCATTTTTATTTATTTTGTCTTTTTTGAGTAATTATGACGTAAATATAGTTTTTGAACTCATTTCATATATAAACCTGTTACACTCCGTGCAGCGAAATACATTAAATAGCCTAGTTTTTTTATTTGGGCCTTCTTAGCAATTATCATCAGTCTGTTATTTCTTACTATATTGCCTAAATATTTATTTTCAAACTATGAAGATTATTTTTATTGCGATTTTGAGTATTGTGTTTTATATATTTTTTTACGTTTGGCGTGCTGCCGTCATGCTAGAAACACTAATCAAAATATCACAGAAAGGGGTAGTGGATATTTTTTTGTGAGTGTTTTTTATAGAAAATAATTAAACTATGAAATAAGAATATATCGGTATTTTTTTTCAAACGTACTATAACGATTGTTCATGAACAAGGTTCAACACGAAGACAATAAAAGGACTGGTCGGCATAATTTTTCACATTTTCCCACAAACGTGTGGAAATTTTATCAGCGAATTCCGTGAAATGACACGCAATACGAAAAATCCATAACGAGTGAAAATATTTTGTAAGAAGTCGGCCGCATAATTGAGATTTTCAGGCAATGAATATTTGAAAGTAATTTTTATCTACAAATATTTACCTTCACGCACAAATATGCTTTCAGCATTTACTTTTAAAAGGTTTAGTATTTTTTTTATTATTTTGCAGATTGACATCTATAATTGAGTATAAAAAGCCATTTTTTAATAGTTTTCGAGAAAGTCATTACAAGAAAATTGGGTTTCATAATAATTTGTAACGTTAATTGATGGATATTTAAACATAATAATACATAGTTATTAGAAGTAATATTACCTATAAAGTTTTCGATTATATATAAAAGAAATATTTTGTATTTTAATGTTTATACTTGTATTATTTAGTTAATATAAAAATATACATAAAAAGGTTTAAAACTTCGAAATAAAAAAAAATATTAAAGCCAGACAAATAAAACTTATTTTACAATCAATTGATTTCAAAAGTGTCCATACGTGACCGTAGTCACTCCGCGGATGCCTCCGTTACGCCGTAGCATCTCTCAAAAAGTGAAGTTTTCTATCATTTAAGCCATTTGGCACTCTAGAACCATCTTTATTCCATACGATGGAGTCAGCTGTTTTGAATAATCAGATTGGTGAAAACTAAATGTGTTGACCTTCTAAAACCCGATGATCTCAGTTTGCAACGCCTCCCAATTGACCACAAGCGTTACTGTAATATCAAGTACATTTTTCTAAATGTGTAAACCATTAATTATGAGGAATATGTCTTCCTAAAAAAAACGATTTAACTTTAAATTTACAATCATAATGATAAAGTAACGATAGTCCAAGGTCTAATGTAACAAGATATTTTACTTAAGTCTATTTTTATCACAACAATTGTATAAATATTTTTTTCCTCACATTTAAAATTCACTTAAGTTTGAAAACAACATTTTGTAGACACATTTTATATTTTGCTAAAATATATATTTATTTGATACATATCAAATTTTTTTTCCTATTTTACCCTACAATAATGTACACGCACCTTTCTATCCAAGTCCTTTACCTCTCGTGTCATTATATTCGATCTTTATTGTCGCTATAGTATGTCGTTCTTGTCCCATGATGTATTGTTTAATCCTTCCATTCACATGTTTTATTGCGGCACGTCAGGCAGGCTAATTTATGCACGATCACCCCTTACCACGTCCGGCCCTGGCTAACGGAAGACGATTTTTGCTGTAAAATACGACTCATTAATTTACCTGCTTAATATGTGAGGTTGAATTTTCTTCTATTTCTTTGAAATACTTTCACAGACATGTTTTGGACTCTTAATACAATATTGCTTCATCAAATAGTTAATATAAAGTTATCACATGCAAACATTTAAGTCGGGGACAAACAAATATTTGTTTGGTCACATATAAGCCATTTTCACACTAATTGTCAAATAATTCCATCTAAAAACTACTTCTCTTTTTGTATTAAAGATTATATGTATTTAATATAATTCGTTTTCGTATTATATGTATTTAATATAAAAGTAACTTCGTTTATTTTCAGTATATAATGTTTCATCAGCCCGCTTAACTTCAGTGCTGGGTATAGATCTCCCATTTTCTTCTCCACCCATCCATATCATAGGCACCTTGCTTGCAATTTTTTCCGACCACTTTTGTTTTGTCATCCGACCATCTTGGTAGTGGTCTTCTCAAATTTTCCCTATTCTTGGACGACACTCCACCACTTGCTGGATTCACCTATCATCGGTACATCTGGCAATTTACCCTTTCAGATTCCACCTCTTTATGACAAATTTACATTTTTCTTACTACGCCAAGTTAACTTTGTGTACAAAAGATAATTAAAGAATCAATAAAATTGTCTTCAATATCTTATTTTTCGTGTAAATTTGATTGAATATATTTTATAAAGCTACAGTTTCCAAGTTAATTGATAATAAAATGTTTCACTGATCAATATCGCCACAAATGCTAGATATTAGAAACTGCAAGACTCAAGGTAAAAATAAATATATAGAACGTTAATTTTGTGTAAGTAAGTATGGCAATAATAACTTTGAAATAAACTAGATTTATAAGGAAATACGGGCCAAAATAAAATTTTAGTGGCTACTTTCAGAACCAGTTAATTTAATTAGGTGACGATAAATTTAAATGAAACAAGCTGTATAAATTCATCATAAGTATCTTATAAAGTGGATTCAAAACAAAGTTTTTCAATCAAACCGTTTTTATCCAGGATAAGTGAAACTACTTAAAAGTAACAGCCATCACTGTAAATAAGATTCAACAACTCAGACGTGGCCAGAAAGTTTAACTTCTTGAAGATATAATAGATACTAGGAGTTAAGAGTTAAGTTAATGCAAGATAATATTAATGAAGCTGCTAAATCTGGGTGAATTATCATAATCCTCATTCCCTTTATCAAGAAACACATTACTTTTAATCTCATAATTTATTGTTTTTCTTTCTTTGCAGGTAAGCCCGCTACCGAGACGAAGGTGGAATAAAAGTATTTTCTTATTTCCAGCGAAGGTATTTTTTTTGTCATTGTAATTTATTATAGGGTATAATTTTAAGACTCATTACACCCCCGACATTACTCTCTCTGATAAAACAAGTATTTTAAAAGTATTGCAAAATCAGACAATTAATGGTTTTGTAATAATTGATTTAACTTTTTTTTATTCGTTTAGTTTTGTTTGTTACTGAACGTGACTGTATAAAGTAAAAATATTCAAGGCAAATACTCAGGCAAGAGTAGGGTGTACTTTAGATGGACTGATCAAATAAAGGAATTGAGAGGATCATTTTAAAAGGCTGTATTAAATATGACCCAGGAACGAAAATTATGGGGGGACAGGTTGTGAACTAAGTTCCTGACATAGAAAACCACGAGTATCACGACGTCCTGCATTGAGCAAGTAATGCAGGAGAGTTACTTCTTTACTGGTCTGGTTTGTACAGCGCCAGTTGTCTAGTTGGTGCAGCGCCAGTTGTCTAGTTGATTCGGCGCCTATTGTCTAGTTTGCACAGCACCTGTTGTCTAGTTGGTATAGCGCCAGTTGTCTAGTTGCTACAACGCCAGGTTTTTGGATTCGATTCTCAATGGTAAAGAAGTATGAACTAGGCCATTGAAGATGTAACTTTTCTTCATCGCTTGCTCACTGCTGAGCATCGTGGTAGTTTTCTTTACTCGTATAAGGAACTTGGTGCACTACGAGTAAATGTTAACATCATTTCCGTTCGCGGACCATGTTGAATGCAACATAAAAAGAAGATCCTGCCAATTCCTTTATTTGATCCGTATATCTTATATTTCCCCAGTATGTTAAAATAGTAAACAATTATCCATTACACTAGAAAAGAACTTGAAGAAATTTCCATTTAACTTTTAAGTCAACTAAATATATTCCAGTTATCGACAATGGTAATGTACAATATTTAAATGACTTAGCAAGATGATTTAAAAAAAATAACCTATATATAATATAATTTTCACTTCCCTGAGAAATAGTCAAAAGCTCATTTTAGTATTCAATTGATTGCTGACCGTAAAACAGCTAGCTACAAACTGTTAAACAAAAGCAAACTGACTAATCCATTAACCATTAACAAACAGAAAACGGTGGACTACAAAGTGAACCCGGGAAAGCTGCGAAGGCATTTGTGAGTCACAGGTTGGATTAATCCTGATATTTGAAAGATTCAACTTGTTTGTTTACAGGACCTTAGTAATTCTATATTCCATTACTTCTCTAAAATAGGCAACTATTTTGTATTTAGTCAAAGTACTTTATCATCATCGAGACAAAATATAAACACAAATTGAAATTTGAAATAGGGGAACTATTATTCATCGTATTATATTATTTATAATTAATATTTACACTGTGGAGGTTTATAGATATTGTAATTTATTTAACACTGTTTATTCCACTTTATGTAACGGTATAACCCTACCGGTTTCAAGGTTTTTTACCTCCCATGCCCCGATAGGCAGAAAAGAGAGATCTTCACACCTTTATGTCCATGGACACAACTCTCGCCTTTTCCACATACATATATCTCGACACACAATCTGATTTATTTCTAATACTTCTTACCTTTCCCTTCGTTAAAATGTCTCCAACCGTCTCATTTTACTATTTCATCGGTCTGCCTCTTCCTCGCTCTCTATTTATTTGTGTTATAAGTCTTACACAACTCATTTTCTCAATTAAGCCAAACCATCAATTCTCAATTAAGCCAAACCAAGATTAGTAGTAATTATATTGGGTGTTAACATAAGTTGTGTCCGTTATCAAAAATCAACGTTCGACAATTGATTTTTGTTGTTTTCACTCAAAACATGTGGAACCCAAGCGCCGAACTTCTGGACTTTTCCCATTGATTTAAGATGGCGGTATACAGTTATGTGACTACAATTCATCTGCTCAGCCAATTCTACGGTGGTTTGAAGGGGATCTTCATGAAAAATATGGTTTAAGCGGTGCTCATCAAAGTCCACTGGTCGTCCGGAACGTTCCATGTCTTTCAGGTCGAAATAACCGTCTTTGAAACGCAAAAACCATCGACGAGCTGTCCTTTTATTCAAAGCATCTCCACCGTACACTTTGCAAATATCGCGAGCAGCTTTGGCAGCTTTATTCCCTCGATTTAACGCGAATAGAAGTAGGTGTCGAAAATGCTCACTTTCGTCTTCTTGACATTCCATTTTGAAGGCTTGTAATCAACTAAAATAATATATGTAACGTAAAAGCAAATACAATATCTTGTAGAGCAGAAAACTTTCTTTCGAATGACCTTTACCATTTTGTTTTGCTTTTGGTGCTCATTTTTAAATTTGAAAAAAAAAAACGGACATAACTTATGTTAACACCTTACATTAATTCAATGAGGGTTTTCAATTTTTTTTTTTTCATTTTATTATCATACTTCTATCATAATGAACTGTTTGCTGTACTGTTAAGCAGAAACTTCATTTGTGAAAACGTATAGGTATCCAAATCATCTTTGAACTGTTTTTATTTTTAAATCTCTCAAACATAATAATGTACAAATTTTCATTTATATTCTATAAAAACTTTAGTTGGCTGTTACATTTCATTAAATTATAAAAGAAATTTAAAACTCAACAAATAAAATGTGATTCTAATATTTTGTTGTTTTTCATTTTCAAGGAATGTACGAGTATATTGACTTTTTTACGTCAAGTTTATTTTCGAAATCTTAAAACCTGGAATCCATTACTCGAGAATAAGTAAATCTCAACTATCTTATTCCCTAGATATACAGTTTACCCATTTGTATCTCAGACTTCCTCTTCTGTTTAAGAAACAGACATCCGTAGACTTCTCTGCCCCACCAGGTATATTGCCAAGGATGTGGTTTGTTGTGATGTTCTGAGCTTCTACATAAATTCTTGCGCTCTCTGCTGCACTTTCACAAATGATAAATTTGGAAGTCAAAATAAATTTATTCTCTCTGAGAACTAATGTTTCTTCCGGAATGCGGATAAATATGTGTTAACTCATTCCTGGATAGTTATTTCACACCATTAAATATTTATTAATTTTGTCGTTACGTGTTATCATTTTAAATTTAATAAACTATTTAATATATTTTTGTTGTATTATATGTATGCTTTTGGTCTTATAAATATCACCAGCATAGTTGATATTTTTTAGAGGCATTCGGTTTATCATATTAATTCGATTTTTTATCACCATAAATAAGATACGCAAACTTCAAGTGAATTTGTCTCTAATTAGAATTGTTTTTTTATGTATTTCTTATTCAATAAATCAAAACAAGGTTATGTTCTTTCTAGTCTTAGCTTTTTGTTGCTAGTTTGATGCATTCTGCTTTAGCTGTTATAAACGTTCTCGGGATTTTTTTATCAAACTCTAGAGGACATATGTTGACTAATAACTACGACTTATTACTATGTGTATATTATATAATATATCCAAACATTTGATATATCACTCTTGACGTTAATTAATATATTTGGTCGATGAATATGTTGTCCATTATTGACGTCGTGTTTAAAATCTCTATTTAAATCATAATCGATCATAATTAACAAACGTGGTTGTGATTATAAATTAACTCTTTTTTTGTAATAAAAATAAAACACGCTGCATCAAATATTGTACTAAAACTATTCAAACGTTTTTTTTTTAATTATATGAAAATGCACATAAAAATTAGTACCATTGACTCGATTACAAAATTTAATAAGATGACAAAAGAATGCAAAAGGGATTTCTTCGCACCTTGTAACAGAAAACAGAGACAATATTGGCCCCGTAGTATCAGAATCCGGCTAACTTTTTGCAGAGCATCCAGCGATGTAATTAGGTAATAGCATTTGGCGCAGTGTGGAAGGGGAGTGAATCCGTATCCAATATCAGACTCAAATTAGGCCGTACAATGCGAGGCTAACTCTAAAAACACAGTCGTTAAGGCGATTTTAATTAGGTACGTGCTTGTGAGTGGGATAAATTATTGTTTAAGCACCTATACACTTTCTTGGCAGAAATACTTTATTACTTATGTGCTAAATTTAGAGCTTTAGAAAAAGCACATGTGTCTATGTTATATGGACTTTTTTCTACGCCTTTTTTTTCAGCTCTGAAAATTGCATGTGTTTAAAATTAATATAATATTTATATTTTTTCTTTTATTTTATCATCATATTTTTGTTGAAATATTAGATAACATCGTCGTAATTTTGTTGAAATATTAGATAACATCGTCGTAATTTTATGAAAATATTTAGCTTGAAACATTTTACTTATTTTAAAAAAATGCTTGTTTGATATGCTCACATAGTTTATTAATATAGTCATAGAATTATGGATCTAATGATTTATATTTTTTTTTCTTTTCTTTGAAATATCATTATATTTCAGGTTTTTCAAACAATATAACGAATTTATTGTAAAACAGAGATTTCTTGTAAAACACTTGACTTATGGTAAACGTAAGAAAAATTGTGTCAAAAACCGAATTGATTGTGAAGAAAAGTAGATTTATGTCACCCAAAGTATTATGTAATATTTATTTTTGTATAAGAAACTTCTGTATCGTACACTCAAATAAATTGATCAATAAATAATTCATTCTGTCAACACTTTTTGACACTAACTAGCCTTGGTATTGTTCAGTCGCATGGTACGGCCCATTCATATTTCATAACTTCTCTCTTATCGGGGAATCGTCCCTCTCTCGTAGATCTATATCTCTTCCAACTTTCTGCTCCCCTTGGAACGGATGCGCCTTTTACTTGCCAATGAATGCAGTTCACACGTCTCGCTTTTGCTACAATTCCAAGAGATAAATTTCCATGTAGTAGTGCAGCCGTGAAACGTTTATATATTATATGTCTTCTTCATGTCTTATATATCCCAGATACTTGGATAAATCAATTTTTTTTAAATATAGATTGATCCTAATGAAAAATACGATATTCAATTTTATTTTAGAAGTTTCTACATATTTATATATTTACATATGACGTTTTATAATCTTTTCACTAACTATTATTAAGGTCTGGTGAGCATTTATTTATATTCACTACTCACTTCTTGGTCGTTCTCTCAATTCTAAGGATCATGATTATCTTGGTCATCATCCATCCATCTCTAGTACCAGTGGTGTCATGCCCTATGTAACGCATCTTAAAATGAACACAATGCTGTTTTGATTATTTGATCACTCCACTAGATGGGTGCTCAGCACGTTTTGCTATTCATACTTCCCGCCAGAATTTACTGCTCAAGTGTGACATACTCTTACCGCGCTATGTGTCTCCAAGTATTGTATGATTTTTTTGCGTGTATGGTTATAAGTTGCACATTAAGCAAGATTATTGCTTTACAAAAATTTGTTTCAACCGACCAGTTCATCTTGAATACAATAAGATGTTTCGATTCATGACAGGCTCTTAAAAAATATATTCATTTAAATTCAAATAAGAACAAACAAATATTTTACCAAGTTCTAAACTCATATTAGATGTAGAAGAAAGGAGTTAGTTTAAATATAAGAAAGGGAAACAAAGGAGAATAGGATGAAAGGATATTCTGAGTTATATAATTTTTTTTCACTTCACTAAGCGTAAATAAGAATGGTACACATCTGATAGCTCCTTGGAAGTTCGTTTCAAAGTCACGCCGAGATAACCGCAAATGGAGATGTCTAAAATGAGGTGTCGTGTGTTGGTATGCAATTAAGTATCTTATCACCTGATTGAAGAGAACGTCCGTGTTGTGGAAAAAGTAAATTTTTTCGCAAATGCTCATTTAACATTTATAAACTATTGTTAAAAGTGCATTTATTTTAATTGTATATCATTATTATATGACTTCAAGAACTTGATTTTAAAAATGTAGAGGAGTCTGTAATTATCAATTTTCAATGTGTTCCACTCTTCTGGAAATAATTTTGATACAATCCTTCGAAATAAGTTGAGTGGTGTAAAGGACTATAACGCAGCGTGTATGGTTATTGTGTATATTTGTAGTGTATGGACACCCAAGACAGATATGACCCAATAAAGTTGGGCAACACCAACCCTCCCGTACCTGACTCGGTCGTTAGAGGACCATTAAGTTTGCTATATATCCTACAGCCAAGTGAACAAATGTTGTTAGCTCGCCTTTAATGTGTTTCGTTTTTCGAAGTCTTATGCCTTTATCCTTTCCTTTTTGAAACATTATCCTAATGTTCAAACGTTCTTCAAAAATACATAAAGTTCCCTGAATGAAAGGGTTTGTGACGTTTGTATCGGTATGCATTTATTTTATTGTCATTCAAATTTTATTTGTTTTGGGTCCCAACATTTCTTGTAAGGGCTAGATGAGATTTATTATTTATTGTTTTGTTTCAAAATAAAAACGAGACGTAAATGACATAATGAATAGACAAAATTTTGAGATAAATGGTTACAATATTTAATTTCGTAATAAGTATTTTCAATTTTGTTTTATTTTTTATGGCAGCATAATGAATATTTTAAGAATGTATTTGAAATATTTTTATTTTATTGTAATATGAAAATTATTTTCAAGGGATGCAAATGATTATGTTGTGAGTTATTTATTAATTATGATTAAATGAGCTCAATATAAACCATAACAAAAATCAATACACATAAGCATTGTAATGCAATATAAAACAGGCAAATCTAAATCAAGACAAGCCCAACGCAGTAAAAAGCTTTTTTTCCATACCGGCAAGAACGAATTCTTTGTTCTACTCTTGTAAAACGTCAAAGCCGTATTGAAGTCAATACAATGCCCAAACTGATGGCTTAATATGTGTAGTCTTATTACACACACGTTATACAAATACTTCGATTTGACTACATAATTAAAATATTATTCCATGGAGCAGCAAAAACAATATGCAGATCATCTGAAATATTTTACTAGTAGAAGATAAAATATCGAAAATTCAAACAAAACTATAGCTTTATATATTTTTTTAAATCAGTGAATAATTTATTTTTTATTTCTCAAACTATGGGTCCCGATCAAATTTGGATCTGTTGGCATTTTTAATGTGTCGCGAAATATTTTCAATAATAACGGTAAAGGTTTGCATTCATAAAATGTAATGTTGTTATCAATATAAAATAATAAATAAATAAATACAGGTTTATTGATAGCAATGTACATAATACATTTAGACACATTTCAAGAACACATTAAAAAGAGAATACATTAAAAACAGAAGCTATTAAAAGGTCTGGGCTCATCTAATAACATCCCCCCGGCCAAGATACACCCCACCAATATAGGGCGACACTAGATGTTTTTCCCAGCCATGGGGACACTAGATGTTTTTCAGCCCACACCCTAAAAGTTAGTAATGTATTTTGCATTACTGAAATATAAAATGTATTCAATTATTTTATGCATGTGTTCTATTTTTAATCTTTACTTGGGTCACGAAACCAAAGTAATACATTAATTTGTGTCACCGATAAAAAAGGTTATAAAACACTGATTAAAGGTATCCCTTTAAATACAAAATGGCACAGGATTCAATATTTCTTTCATAATATTTATTAGCAAAAAAATATGCTTGAATCGACTGAAAAAAACATCGCTATAGGAAGATAAAATCACAATGCGTTATGAAACCATTATTGTATGATTGCAAATAAATTTTATTGAACATTTAATAGGAATTATATTTCATTTCAACTTTGCATAATGATTGTTAAAAATATTATAAGCATTTAAATATTTATATGCAACAATAATGATTTATGAATCGCGGTGTTGATTGCGCCATAGAGGGCACAAAGCGTGTTGAGCCTCCACGGAACCGTTTGTGAGGAGTGAGAATGGATATTTTTTCTCGATAACAAGTACCTGAAACATCGTACCTACGCATTTACTGTGAATGTAGATCATATTTCTTTCACGCTTTATGTATCTCAATGAAATGACTGACGTGAATACGCAGGGACGTACCTGAATTATTCCTTATACGAGTATATTATCGTCAAAAAATGTAATCTAAAAAAAATATTTTTAAAATAAATCAATATTTTGACCATATGACCAATAACAACCTCCGTGAGGGTTGGTGAAAGGTATGTCTACCAACCTGGGGTTTACGACTTCAATTCCCGTTGAAATTCAGGTATTTCTTTAACATAATATCAGTATTTTTAACTTAAAGCCTCATTAACATATTTCAGATTGCTTGAAATATATTCCACGTGACATTTAGTCCTTCAGATTTTACCGTATACAATGACAGTTTAATATAAATACAATATTGTTGGATTTTATCTTCCGTATGCGGATCAGATGTTGGTAGATGCACACTCATATAGTGCTCAACACCAAACGATGCTACACATTGTTGATAAAGATTTATCCAAGTTCTTTATTGGAAGTGTTGCGAAGCTTCATAGAGCAACACCAGCTATCGTTGGATGTTTACTGACCTGGATTTGGACAAGCAAATCTCGTTATACAAAAACACTTGTACTATTTACTTGTAATTAATTTGATGGTATAAAATATAAAATAAACACTGCTTTCCTTTAAGCTAAGAAAGTGAGAAACTTAATTTTTCTACAAATGTGTAGAATGATTTCAATTCAAAATGGCGTTAGTATACTTTTTTCGAAGTATAAGAATACTTCAAATAAAAATGAATACAGTGAAAATTAAAAACATTTATTAATTGTTTATTTATCTCTAATGCTATAATGGCACACGTAAGATTTGAAAATTATATTGGGATTTAAATGTTACGACAAGGAATAGTATCAAATCATTTGAATTAATTTTTTTTACATATGAAGAAATATCGATGCCTTTTTGTTACACCACTGTCTTGGCAGTTCGATCCTTTCTGTTGCGTGTTTCATTAGTTTTATATTTTGAAGATTTATATCGGCACCAATCAGATTTTCTTGATATACTCTATATGGAAGTTGGAAGTTGTAATTCGACTTTAAGGAAGCGCCCGTATTCTCAGAATTGCATTCGTATACTTCTTCACGTCTTAAATACTCTACCCAGTGATCCGGCACTCCATAAAACGGCACAATACTTGTTTTTCGTATTTTACGATCAATTCAATTGAATGTTTGCCCTTTTTGACCCGGTCACTCTTTTGATTGTTTATTGAGGGTTCTGTATAAAGGCCAGTCAGTGTATACTTTGCTTTTTATCTTAAATAATCTGTTCAAGATGTTACTGAGATAAAATCCGCATGTGTGCCAACGTTTGTCGTAATGATTTTAATACCGGAAAGTCATGGATTCTTCACCATATCATATTAAATCATCGACTCGAGACTAATCCGTATTAAATAGCCATGGATCTGCGCAAAGATGAAAGGAAATCAATTTGATTAACATACCAAATGCTTTAAGATCTATTCTCGATTATTCAGATGTGAATTTATATCTTTTTAAATAGTTTAGTCTTGATTTATTTCTACGTAGTTGATTTAAATATATATTTTTTTTAAATCCAGCATGATATGTTTATCAGACTCCAATGTTTTATTTTTAGATTTGTAAATCTTTCCAATCGAGTTTTGTTTTTTTTTTTTTTTTTTCAAAATGAAACCCATTTTCCGGAATACAAACATGTTTATTTTTCTTTTAATAAGTGGGTTTATTGTCGAGAATATTTTTATCCCAGCAATGAGAAATGGAAACATAATATTTTTTAAATCTCTCCAATTTCATTATGTTAATAATTTCAATTATTTAGTTACTTATGTTTAATTTTTTTTATTCAAATGAGTAATCTAACATATAATACAAACATTTGCCAATGGCTATATATGTTACAAATTTATATATTTAGAACTAATCTTATTTATATTGTATATTATAACTATGCTATCTTAATTTCAATTGCCTACATGTAATTTATATTTGAATCATCTTAATATTGTACTTCTTAGAAATTATCGACACCTACATACTAACTAATAACTAAATAACAATTATTACAACTAATTATTTTAGTACAAAGTTTTCTATAAGGAAAAAATACTTTCGATCCCTTAATTGGAGCTTTTCGACAAATACGTTAAAATATTATACTAATTATTATATAACGGTGTAGATTCAGGATTACGAAGTTTTTGTCCGTTTAGGGAATATTGAAAGAATTACTTTGAAAAATATTGATGTCGGTAATTTTATTTTATTACTAATAATAGATAAATCTGAAACACTTTAAACTCCATTATATTAATTTAATCTATATTACTGAGTCAGGGCTCTCAGTAATATAAGCAAGCTAGATTTAAACTGGAAAAAAATGTTTTAGCTAGATCTGTGTTAATAAAAATATATTTCTTTATTTCGAATAATTAAAAAGAATTTAATAAGTGGAAACATTGATCATTTGAAGTTAAATAAAATTAAAAGAACTTATACTAATGATCATGCTTTATTTTTGGTATACTTTTTAATGGAGCTTTAAGGCTTAAATGCTACATAATTATGTTTCATAACTGTTTATATCAATGTGGTTTTAATACTCTAATGTCAGTTTATTCTACAAAATATCGGTATAATAATGGAAGTAATACATCAATACTTGAAACTTTTAGTGGAAAAGTATTCTACATAAGTTATAATTGCTTAAAAAAAATCTTCAAAACAGTTTGTTATCCGTATCATCCCATTGAAGTTACGAACGTCTAGAACGTAGAAGAGATTTATGTAATTGACCAATAATGGCGCTGCGTGACGTCTTTGACATCCATTGTGTGGAGATGTCCTATCTGCAAGATCACATTCCCTGGGGTTTCTTTTCATCAATAGCTAATAAATAATATTGTGTATTTTTTCAGTTCCTTTTCATACCTTCGTGACCTAATTGGTAAGACGTCTGATGCCCAACACTGGGGATTGTGGGTTCGATTCCCGTTGGCAACCAGATTTTCAATGGTTCTTGTCTTGTTTTTATTTAAAGATTATTTAATATCTTTCTCGTTGGCTCGAATTGATTGATAAATGGCAACTACCCGCCAGATATAACGGTATTGTAATACAGCATAATATCACCCTGGTAATAGGCGTCAAGTTCTTCGTTATTTTTTTATCCATTATATTTTAATTTTAAAAAAAGTACAAAATGTTTGTCATTGTTTGACATGGAATTTATGTGGCAGAAATATGAAATGTAATTATTAAACATACATGTGAGCTAAAAACTAATATGTTAAGTAGGGGGAAAAGCACGTTGAAGTGATTTGAACATGTTACACGGATAGATGACGAAAGACTAAATAAAACAGTTAATAGCATATAAAAGTATAAGGTGGGATGGAACGACCTAGAAAAGAGCTTGGTTTATTAGCCAACGAATAAAATTGTGAAAGAAGGAAAGGTAAAGAGTAAGTGAACAGCCGCCTAAACTTTGAATTAGTTTTACTTTCAGACAGCTTTCGATCTATTATTGTTATACAAAGACTTAATACTACGACCTGACTTATATACAACTTTTTTCTTGAAGCACTCTTAGAGTGTCATGTCTTACGAAAACGCTTAATTTTTGTGATGGGTTGTTACACATCTGATACCACTGCTAGAAATACTGAGAAAAATTCTATAAAATATATTACACCACTTTTTTTAACTAAATCACTTTTTTATAATTTATAAATAACATCATTTGATTGCCATTCATTTTCCAAATACGAGTATATAAATTATTTCATGACTATAAGTATTGTATCTTAGCCAAATATTCAATATATTTTTTTAATTTATTGAACCAGGAATTAAATTTAATGAGTAATTTCTCCGAAACTTTTCCTCATACATTTATTTCCAAAAAGCCTTGACATAATTAAATTCCTCTGAACAGCCATGGCTTAAATTTTAGATTTTAAAAGATTTCTACTATTTACGATAATTACCTAATTATTTATTATAAATAATTTTATTTTGAAATTAGGCAGTCAATATAATGAAGGAATGGAACGAAACACGCAATATCCGTGTTAAAACAAAAGAAATGTGAATTTTGTTTGTGATTTGTGTGCTCCGTTTTTCCATTCGTCAACTGTCACAGAACACTGTTTAACATGGCATGTAAAAAATCGATTTTTCAGCGAAAACGGTTTGAAAGTTATGCAAATTTCGCTTAATATTTTACAAACACGCCCTTTGTGGTATAGTTATTTGTCAACAAAGCCATAAGACAGAGAGTTTATGGCCCAAAACTTGCGTGAAAAATCCAGTAAATCCTACTGAACCAATTAATGAAATTAGTAAGACTTGGTCCGGAAGGGAAAACTATTTTTCACCTTTTTTGTCCTAAGTTTGTTGCAGATTAAAAGGTTTTGTCAAAAAAATTACATTAATGAAAAATTTTGTTAAACTATTAAATTAAAGGTAAATTAATTAGTTAAAAATAACCTATTATGGCGTGTAGCGATATGAAACAAAGTCAATGGGGCACTGAAACACATACATTCGACCCGGGAAGTATCAAAATCTGGTAAAAGGATAATCAATAACAGTATTTTTATACTAACTGCAACACAGACATGCAAAATACTGAAAGTAGCCGAATAAATGCAATAGAATTGCATGCATTAAGAAAAATACATGGGAGGATAAATATATGAAAGAATACGGAATGTTCAGTAAGTATAGAGGAGCACTCTAAGATGGGTATATAAAATAAACTAATAAAGAAAATATAACAAAACAAATATGTAGTGCAAGTGTGAATAGAAGGCGTTGTAAAGGAAGACCAAAAATGTATGGTTGGAACTAGTGAATGATATTTTGAAAGAACAAGGCGTAGAACGTTAGAGAAATATTAAGAGTTTGAGAAGGTATATGGAAGTAAGAGACGAAGTATGCGTCGAAATCAGGAAAATCTGACGATCTGTGCTATCTGCCTACCCTGATAAGGAACTGGCGTGATGGTATATACGGGGATGCACAAAATCTAATGACCGCAGCCGCTACCTTCCTATCCTTACACTCAACTTAAATAATTTTTTAGTTTTTCTATAAAAGTAATTTCGATCTCCCAGAATTTGATTTTTAAACAGCTCAATCTAAATTTCAATTTAATTTTTTTTCCTTTTCAACTTTTTTCCATTGCTGATTATAAAACATTACTTTAAATTTCAGATGAAGGGCAAAACATGTTTTCTTTAGTTTATCTGACTGAACCTATTGATCAAATGAAATTCCCAAAATGTCTATAAACCGATTTGACAACTTGAACATTTGATATTCATATCAATTGAAGATGAACTTGACATGTATGTTATGTCTATTGACGGTATTATATTAACTTGATTCCATTGTATACATAAATGTCAGAAAAGCATTAACTAGAACTTTATCTAGCAAAAATATGGATTCACCATAAAGTAATAAACATACCTTGTGACTTACTTGAATCTCTGTCGAAATTTTATGTTTCTTAATGAGGTGCCGTCTTCTATCGAATTTTGGCCAGCATCATAGCGTTCTTTACTTTGTCGTCTGTATCCCAGACTAACATAGTTTATCTGCGATGAAATCCCAACTATTCCCGCGGGCCATTTCGTTTTTTTTTGGTTCGTGCTTTCGTTATCCTCTCATTATGTAACATAAGTATTACAACTTACAAACTTAAACAGTTTCAAACTATTCTTAGTCTCTTATTATACTGTACCATATTTTGTTAAAAAATCAAAAGATTTTGTTGAAAATTCAAAATACCACAAGTAATTTCCAAAGATCAACACCATGAAAATTTGTTTTAAAAGGTTTATAAAAATGCAATACATCTCCCTTAAGTGATAGAGTGTATTTTTCCTAATTTCCCCCCCTCCTTTTTCCGATAACCCTTTCTTTCTTCTATCCATCGATGACTAATCAATTTGCATTTTTTTGTACGATTTTATCATTTAGGTATTACATTTTTTTTCTATTTAGGGACGAGTATTTACGTCAAAAACGTAAATACTCGTCCCTAAATTCAAAACTTTGTAAAATTCTAACCAGGTTTACAATTGATTTAATTTTCCAACAATACAAATAACCCACCTCTTAGAAATGAGTTCAGCATTCGCTGAACAACAACGACCTTTCAATTATATATTTTTTTAAGTCAGTCACAATCCGGTCACAGAGCTTTCGCGAAGACAAGCTTTCAAATAACCCCTTTCTGAATAAACTTGACGATGGCTTCTGTTAAGTCCCTGTAATTTAAAAAGTCTTCTCTATCGCAAATAGTACACAAAATTACAGCGGTCGCAAGTTCTTCTCTGTAATTTAAAAGTTCCTCGTACTTAGTTTAGCAAAACAATTTCGTTTTAGTTCGTGCACTTCCTGTAATATGCAATGCACTTTAATTGTATTGTATGTTGAATTTTTTTATCAACTTTCGTTATTCTATAAAACATTCATAATCTCGGTACTAAAATCTACGAAAAAAATCCAGACAAACTACACATTGCGTAATGAAATAACAGTTTCATCGCAAGTACTCATATTGGTTTGTTAGGAAGGTAATAAAGTGGAATAAACAGAGTTTGATAAAAATAAATTACAAGGTAATTTCGTATGTTTAGGTTAAATTTAGACGCAAAATGCTGGTGGATGATGGTTTTTATTTTTATTAATTTCTCAGCAAACTCCTATGTCATAGAACTCTGGTTATTAATACTCAATACAAGCCTTGATTTGGTCGTCATTAGTGGTAATCGGCCTTCCAGAGTTGACACTATCGTTGAATGATGTACCACCGTTACTTTTGTTTAAACCACTTTAGACAAACAAGATCGGCAACTGCATCGTCACCATATACGTTACATTTTTTTTTGGTTTGTGTTGCATTTTTTCCTTTTGCGGCAGTAAATGTATCTTCCTCCATCGACTCTGTCATATATTTTTTTTGGTTTATGCTTTTGTTATCTCTCATTATGTAACAGAGGTAATACCTATGTTAAAACTTCAACAGTTTCAAGCAATTCTTGTTCTCTTATCATACTGTACCATATTTTATAAAAAATACAAAAGAGAGCCATACCGCAAGTGAGATCCAGGGTCTGGCTGAAAATGAGATGAGAGGTGCTTAAGTGCGAAGGTGCATAATATCTCGCGCGGCAATTTAGCACACACGTTAATTTTTATTGTTTTACAGCTGATGTTAATGTGTTCTCGGAATAAAGGTTTTGTAGAAGGTGAAGAAACCAGTATGGATGAATTTGAGAGTGAAGGGTCTATTATAAATGAAATTGCTTCATTAAATTGTTCACTTTTTAAAGTACCCCAAAAATAATGATTTCACTTTCGAAACGATATCTTACAAAGTAACCTAGCTACAGTTAAAAGTTGTAAGTACGTATTTTAAAAGTGATGTAATTATGTAATTTTACAGCTTTAAAATGTTCAAAGGTTTAAATTTTTTCGTAAAATATTAATCATCTTTATCATTTCTATACGAATGATTTTTTAAATTATACATAATTAATACATATTTTGAAATATATACAATAAACATATGTCTTAAAAGAAGAACTAGATTTATTATTTTTGCTGTTCTTTTTTATGTTGATAATTTTTTCGCTTGACATTATTTTTTTAACAAATTTGCAGTACACTTTAGATGTGTCTTTCTTCTAGAAAGATTTATATATGCGCAGAAAATTATTTCTCGTGCATATTCGAAAACATTTAAACATTTTGTCTTGAAATCCAGAACTTTTTTTGCCACATTCGTTCATTCATACGGTGCCTTTCAATACATCCGATCTAGAGTTGGCCTTCGAAGCGTGTAGTCGGGAGTGAAAATTGTCATCGGCTCTGTTAATCGAGCCTTAGTGGTTTTCCAGATTGTGCTTTTTTATTTTTGTTTTCTCGAAAAACTTAAATCCCAGAGTGAAAACACCGAGCTTGCCTTATTCCTATTAAGAAACATAAAATACTTTGCTAAATCCCCATTTTAGTCTTCATTGAACCGGTGTGTCCACACTCGACACCTCTACTGCATTCTGTGACCTATGAGTTCATATTGGCATTACTCTTATACTGTTGAATTTCAAAGTTAATATCCTACTTGCTCTATTTGCTTCCACCTCGTGTTTCCCAGAGCACTGTTCGAGATATTCCCTCCATTAGTTTGGCTTTTAATTAACTCTTCCTGCGTTTTCCTGATTAAATTAAAGGAGAGTCCCCGTGCTGCTCTTGTCATCGATTCACTACAGTAACATCTCTTATGTATTTTTATTTAATTAAAAGAGTAATTAAAAAAATACTTTCATAAAATAACTTACAAAGGTTTTTTTTCAATTGCATCTGGATACTTACCAAAAAGTTGTTGTTCTATCTTCCTAATTCTAAGTATGATTTTTTAAATTATTACATGGCTCTGCAAAGTGTTTAAACTTATTTAAAGTAACCAAAAATGTCAAATTTAGTTAGTATATACACTCGTATAGTATTTATAACTAGAATGCTAAGATGTACTATATATTTATATTGTAATAGGTAAGTTTTAAGATTTTCACTAGAATAGTTCGATATATTTTTCTTAATTGTTATCGTGTAGCGTTCATCATCAGGACGATATCAAAAAATTTATTTAATTATTCTAAATCTTCTGCTGATTCTTATAATCGATAAGTGCCAAAAAAAATCCGAAATTCTAAGTTCATAACTAATTCGCGTAAGTCTATATTTTTCATATTGGAAAACAGTAAATAAAAATGTGAAATTTATATCAATGTCATCGCATATTTTTGGAGTAGAAACATTTTTATTATTCTTAAATGATACGCTTCAATAACGTATGGAAAAGGAATGTTTTTCATTTTCTTTAATTCATACTGTTTTCGAAGTACTTTCTAGCAATAAAAAAGATTTTCACATATATATTATGTATTCTTTAGACACAAACAGTCTCTTTTTCTTCCTATAGTTTCATAATTTTCTCATGGAAATATTGTATGATAAACATGTATAAAATATGAAAGTATCCGGCATATTCCTAGGACCTGAATCATTTATTGCCGATGCTCTGGATATTTATAAGCCTAGGTGCCTGACCCCGCTTCGTGTTCCATATATGATCCACTTGAAAAGCTAACGAAATTTTTATTTTGTGCACATTTTAAATTATTATTATCTTTATCTTAGTTTTCTCTTCACAAATATTTCTGATACTTCAACTTTTTGAATTTAATGTGATGCGTAATCATTATAACAGTATACTTCAACAGTATTAACACACTTAAAACCAATATAAGAGTAAATGCGGGATCTCGCAGATTTCAACAATGGTCTGCCACAAGGAGACGGCAAAAATTTGAATGTTTATTGAAAGTGTATCTTTATGTAATGAAAGTCAATCAAACTCGTTAACTTAATTTACCATATTATATTACAATAAGTTTGAACAATCACTTTGCTAATGTACGCCATAAAAATACATTAAAAAACTTTCATTAAAAGTTTAAATTATTCATGAAACGTTTGCGTTAATTTTCCACATACCATAGGTGTTTTCATTAAAAGTTCTGACATTTGAATTAAGAATTCCCACTTTTTTAAAACATTGTTTAGTTATCAATTGTTATTTAAATATTAGCCTGAAGGCTCCTTGACTATTTAAGAATGTATACAATAAGCTTGAAGGTCAATTGAGAGCGAAAACTAGCTCGAACAAAAGATTCGCTGGCTAGGATAAAATATGGTTTAGAGGCGTTGGAAAAAATTATATTGGTAAAATGTTGGGATAACTAATGGATTATTGTACCCCCAAATGAAAATTAAGATGTTCGCTGGATTGGTCGTGTCATTCTGTTTCATTGTTGTTATTTTCTTTTGGTGGCGATTTTGGAATGTAGTGTTATTTTTTTGCATAATGTGTATAACATGCAATTATAAATAAAATAATGAAATGGAAACAAAATGTACCTTGCTGTTATGATATGAAGGGAATTTGATAGTACAGTAGGCAGGGTATTTATTTCGTGATGATCGTTGGTGTTGTTATTAAGTTTCCCTATGTGTATTCTATTATTTTACACTGTTAAATTTATTTTCATATATACCATAATTATTTATTGGTTTTTGTACTTGAGACAAAATATAATCAGGAATATTACATATATTTTTTCTTTTGTAGAAATAAGTGTAATATTATTCTTAAGTTGTAACCTACGTGTATGTAGTATTTTTTTTCCTTAACGAATCACTTGTATATATTATCCGAAATTAATATGAATAATTCTTAAATCAAACTGAAATATTTTCACTTAATATATCTAAGGAGAAATTTAGTTTCGGTATCCTTTGTACAAAAGTAATATAATATTATATATTCAGCCTTTAATGAACAACCGCATCAGATTGGCCGAAGCGCAAACCCCTAGTTATCCCAATACGATGAACCGCTTACTTTTCATATTTATTCTCCGCTCGTTAAGGAAGATAATCATACCAATATAACTTGATTGCATATTTTATTCAATGAAACAATGTGTTTTTCATCATACTTATTTTTATATCCTTCGATCTCAACATGTTGTGCGTGGATTAAAAACAGTTAAACAAAAACATGCTTTCAAAATTACGTTGAAATTATTGCGTATTAATTTTGATGATTTTTATTTTTCTACCAATTAAAGAGTACTGTATCATAATTTTTTTTTCTTCAGCACAAAATTTGCAGAAAATGTTTTCGTTTTAAAGAGGATGTTCATAAAAATCAAGAGTGAAAAAGAAAGGTTTTCTTAAGAAATTTAAAAATAAACTGCAATAAAAACTTTTTTGACTTGTTCATTTTCTAATCATATTATAGACAAAACAATCGAGTATTTGTAAAATTTAAATACTTTTAAATATCGCAAATCTTTTATTTTCATCAACAAGGATTTTATTTTAGATGGAAGACTTATTATTATTATTATCCTAAGCTCGACAGCCCTGGGTGGGCCTTGGCTGAATCCAGGAGCTTCCTCCATTCTTGTCTGTTTGATGCCCTTGTTCTCCAATTTCTCACTGGCAACACCGATGCATCCGTGTTGACACTGTCCATCCATCGCATTTTGGGCCTTCCTGGTCTTCTACGTCCCTGTGTTACTGAGAGCGTGAGGCGTTTTGTAGGGTTGTCGTCGTCCATTCTGATTATGTGACCAGCCCATCTCAAGCGCCCTACTCTGACGGATCTGATCACATCGGGCTCTTTATAGATATCATATAGCTCTCGGTTATATCGACGACGCCAACCATTGTGGTCTCTCACTGGGCCGTATATTGTCCTAAGAACCCTTCTTTCAAATGCTGCGATGGACCCTTCAGTGTGTTTTGTCATCACCCAGGTTTCAGAGGCATATGTGAGGACTGGTTTGATCAGGGTCTTGTACAATAGTGTTTTTGTGGTTCTTCGCAGTAATTTGGATCTTAACTGTTTTTGGAGAGCGTAGTAACATCGGTTTGCTGCCATTATCCTTCTGTCAATTTCTTCTCGGGTGTTATTATCACTGGTAACTGTTGAGCCTAAGTATGTAAATGAATTAACCATTTCAAAGTTGTAATTTGCAGCTGAGAAAACCTGGGGGTATGGATATGTGGTATTAGAAGCAATCATCAATTTTGTTTTATCTTCATTTATGACAAGTCCCATTATTTTTGCTTTTTCCTCCAATGCTACAAACGCTTCACGGGTAGCTTCAAGTGACCGTCCCACAATATCTATGTCATCTGCATAGGCGAGTAGCTGAACTGACTTGTAGAATATAGTGCCTCTGGTATCTATTTTTGAGTCCCTTATCACTTTTTCTAGAGCCACGTTAAATAGGAGACATGCCAAGGCATCTCCCTGTCGTAGGCCATTATATGTCTGGAATGGTTTTGAGAGGTCTTTGTCGATTCTTACTTTGGTTATGGTTGGGCTCATTGTTGCTCTTACAAGTCGTATCAGCTTATTTGGTATATTCAATTCGGACATTGCTTTATACAGTTCTTTTCTATTTATGCTGTCATAGGCCGCTTTGAAGTCAATAAACAAGTGGAAGGTGTCAATATTGTATTCTTGGCACTTTTCTAGTATTTGCCGTAGGCCGTGGATCTGGTCAGTTGTGCCTTTGCCTGCTGTGAAACCACATTGGTAGGTACCAATGATTTTCTCAGTGTATGTCGAGAGCCTTGAAAAGAGGATATTAGAGAGTATTTTATAGATATTAGAGAGTATTTTATAAGCAGTATTCAGTAATGTTATGCCTCTGTAATTTTTGCAGTCCAACTGGTCTCCTTTTTTGTGTAATGGGCACAGAACGCCCTGGGACCAGTCATCTGGTAGCGTCTCTGCATTCCAGATTTCAGTTATTATTTGATGTATTATCCTGATAAGAGGTTCTGGCGCATGTTTGTACAGTTCACTGGGGATGTTGTCTTCGCCAGGGGCTGTTATTTTTTAATTTCTTAAGAGCCAGTTGGACCTCCGTCAGTGTTGGTTCATTTATGTTAGTTTCATCAGGTGATTCTCTAGTTAGGGATTCGTCAATTGTTGGTTGGCTGCTTCCATTCAGTAATTCATCGAAATGCTCCACCCACCTCTCCAGTACCGCATTGTTATCACTAACAATGGAAGACTTATACCTAATATTAAAAAGCAAATTTTAAATGAACATTGTTTTATACTTTTCTTGTAAACAGTACAACCTTGCGAATTTATTGACGTGTTGCAATGTCTTCCAAAATAGCAACAAATATGGTAAACAGACCTTTATGAGGTGGAAACCAAAGTTGAATGCTTTTTAAAATAAATTAGATTCTAATGGAATTTGAACCTGTAATCCTCCCATTCGATGACGAGCGTCTTACTTACTAGGCCTTGGAGGTCGTCATTTTTCCATCAACATGTTTGAAAATTAATGCAAGATCTTGTGTTTTTTGATAAAGAAAAAAAAATACTAACTTTTAGCAAAATCACAAATAAAACTATTTTTTAACATTGTAATTTATTTTATCAAACACTGTTTATTCCACTTTTTTCGAAAAGTGGAATAAACAGTGTTTGATATAATAAATTACATTGTCTTTAAACCTCCACAACGTTAATGCTTTAACTATAAACAATATACTTTATAACACATTTAATACTCAAAGCTATTAAATACTATTCTTCTTACACTTATAATATGAAAATAATAATTACTGAACATCGTCATAAGACACTGTGACGTCAAATACACTAAATAAATTGAAAATATTTTTAGATGAGACTAATCGATAAATATAACTGTAAGATATTTATTATTCGAGTTGGGGTTGTATTTTATCCCAGACCCTGAGGCCCTTCGCGTAGCGTACCAGATGTTGGGCCGCGTTTTCTAACGAAAACTCTTTACGTGAGAGATCTTGGTTTATTTATGCTCCCCGGATACAAAAAGATGTTATCTTGCATGGGGTTTTCTCGTGAAGAAAAGCAATATTCTAAGCATTTTTGTTTTTCTTTTGCTTTCAATTACGGTTTCCTACCATCGTCGCTGTATATCAAATCGGGTTTCATATTTATTTCTATGGCGTCCTCATTTATTTGTATCATTTTGAAAATAACCTTTCTTAATATTTCTTGGTCATGGTTATAAAAGTGAAATTATATTATGTAAATTATTTAGAAAAAATGTCATTTTAAAATTATCTTTCTTTAAATATATATGATATATATATATATATATATATATATATATATATATATATATATATATGTATATATATATATATATATATATATATATATATATATATATATATATATATATATATATATATATATATATATATATATATATATATATATAATATATATATATATATATATATATATATATATATATATATATATATATATATATATAAATATATATAAATATATATATATATATATATATATATATATATATATATATATATATATATATATATATATATATATATATATATATATATATATATATATATATATATATATATATATATATATATATATATATATATATATATATATATATATATATATATATATAATAATATATATAATATATATATATATATATATATATATATATATATATATATATATATATATATATATATATATATATATATATATATATATATATATATATATATATATATATATATATATATATATATATATATATATATATATATATATATATATATATATATATATATATACTCGTATTGTTGACAATCTGTCTGTGATTCTTAATTCCTCGAGAATGGAGGCATTAGGTCACCTTGCCGTCCATGATGGTACGAGTATGTATGTAAATAATGATAACGTTTTATTAATAATAAGGTAATTTATTGTATTTGTTATGATCAAAATAATAATGTTATAAACATAAGAAAATCTAAACCCCATTGACGTCCTAGTCAATGGGTGTATCGAAATAATGAACGTTTGTTCTGACTAATCACCATGGATAGATAGTAAAAAAGACATTTTCGATGAACAAGCATCGAGAAATGATATATAAAAAAAGGATAGAAATTTTACACAATAAGAAAAAGTATTGTAAACAATTTGTCGGAAACAAAAAAAAATTTATTCCGCATGTCGGAATAGTATTCAAAGAGAAAATAAATTAAATACTTTAGAAACTATTTGATATAAATATCACAAAAACATATATACGAGTCTACGATGTCTACGATGAGTTTTCCAATTGATTCCTCAGACACATTGCTCGTAGCCAATGAGAGAGTTTAGACAGGATTGTGGTCACAGGAAGCGTGGAACGACGACGCACAAGAAAAAGAGCCTTAATGCATTGCACTAAGTGAGAGACATAAGAGAACTATTAAACTGCGGAGTGCAGGATGGATGGAGATGACTTGTCAAGGGATGTCAAGTAATGCACTACGTGACAGGAAGGGTGGACATTCTATCACACCGCTACCTTGTTGGGGTTGGTAGAAAGGACATTGAGATAATTTCATAACGCAACACACATATTTTGCCTCCTCGACTTCTCACTTTTTATTACTCATTCTTTCAAAATAACATTTACCGATTTGATCATAATTTCCTTTGTCTTTACCACTCACATTTGCACTTTATATTTGTTTGTTATTATGTCTTCATTCATTCGTTTTAGATGCCCGAACCATCTCGAAGTGCTCTTATTCATATAATTTTATTTCATGTCTGCCAATAATACTACTGCAGTGCTAATATGTTAAATAAAAGTAAATAAACTACTTGTTTAATCGATTCATGATATTGAGCATAGTGATATATCGTCTGTTGGAATATGTCTTCAAAGTCAATATGCCAATTCAATATTCCTCGGTATAAAATACTGGGAATTAAGGCAGATATCGTGTTAAAGCATCAGAAAACCTGAAAAGCCATAAATATTATTTGTTTCACAAACACCACGACGACAGTGTGTTTGTTGGAAGAAATGCATTACAATCTCGTACGTTTCCCTCGCCGAGCTATCCGGAACGCATAAGTTTGCATTAATTCTCGGGCGGGCGAGCGTCGGCGTGTAATACGGTTTCAAGACGGATGTCCATACCAGATAAATATGCTAATAATATTTCAAGCACTTTTCTTACACGATTTATGAACTCAACTTTTGTGCCAAACGATTTTCAACTAACGCATGCATGACGAGGAAATACATAAAAAAATGACAGAATGTGTAATCAAGTGGTTTGAGATTTTCTAACAAATATTATATCAAATATGAATTATTAATCTTAATATGACATTGAAATGAATCTAATTTAAAATCCTATTTTAACTGGATTCAACAGAGGCAGAATTTCTAATTATATTAAATTTTCCGTCAGACAATTGATGAACCAACTATTAAAGAGGAGTTCACAAAAGGTCATGTCAACTCAACGTCAGGAATAGAGAAAGAAGGTTAAAATTAATTTAACCAACATTCTGGAAGGATCGTAATTAAATCACCTATATAACTGTATAATACAATAGAAAGTGTTTTGAAAACTGTTTTGGTTTATAAAAACATTTCATTTAAGTTTGTTTTACAAAAATATTAATATAATCATTACCATCCCGTAATAGGCAATGCTGGTGTATAAAGTAAGAACAAATAATATTTTGAGATAGTATTTGCATGTAAAATGAATAAAGAAAGACTAATAAAATAAACATACAGTGCAAATGCAAATGTTAGTGGAAGTCGTAGAAGAGAAATACCAAAAAAGTATGGCTGGATCAAGGGAATTATATTTTGAAAGAATGAAATATAAAAAGTCTGAAAAGTAACCGCAGAAATTGTACGAGAAGGTGTATGGATGTAAAGAAGGCGAAATATGTCCGTTGCTCTTGAAAAGTTTATTGTTCTATCGTTCTGTTTATATTAGCATGGAAATGGCGTGATAGGTTTGTATGTATATTATATATTTTGTTTTTACTCAATGATTTGATCTTATTTAAAATATAAAATTCAATTTATTTGAAAATAAAGAACGTTTAAAAGATCAATTAAATTTTACCAACGTGTTTATTAAAATGCAATAACTACATCATCACTAAGTAGCCAAAGAAATATGAAAATTCTTTAGAACTCCGTTGAAAATATAATGGAAGGTATTACATATGACAAGAAGAACAGCATAGGTGTGCTCTCCTATGTGCAGGAAGACACATATGATAAAAATCAGTAAATTATTAGTCTGCACTCACTTGGGGCTTATACCGCATGCACGTCATTAACTGTGCTAACTGTGGAGTGCTTTGTTTAGTGATTTCATGAAACGTACAAGGATGAGGAAACCAGTGCTGAGATGGCTGGGTGGTTTAACAAAAACTGCCGCATTCTGGTTATAACCAATTGGAGGAAGGATAATGTTGAGAAAGATATGCAGGGGGCAGAAAATCTAGCACGCAGCCATGACCCATACTGCGTTATACGGTTGATGATAATGACTGGAAATAACACTCTTCCGCTCAAGGCTATATTTTTTTGGTCAGGTCATAAATGTATTTAAGAAACAATTTTTAAATTTTTATGCAGTTTTGTAAAGCATACCAAAACAACTTTTTTTTAATAGACAATCCACCTAAACTATGTTAGGATGATTTGTGTCATCAAATTCAAGTCACTATGCAATTATATACGTCAATATAAAAAGCTATTTTTTAAATGACAATTCTAGACAAATTAAAGTTTCAGCTGATAAAGCTTAAAAAAATTAACGATCGATCAATAAGTGAAAAAGTTTCACGAATAAAGAAGAAACGCAAGATTCATCGGACGCGGCAAAGATACGGACTTTAGTAAAGCAAATCTGTATCGCAAAGGACAACCGATAAATACATGGCCCATAGTTTCATCATTCAGACCATACTCACAGCTTTCTCCACAATACACATTATGTAAACATGACAAGCCACCACGCAGTGGCCCGTCCGCAAACGACACATGACATAGAACCTAAAATATGTATCGAGTTAAAACAACTTATAAGGTATATCGATATCGTCCTGATAATACCAAATGACAGTTATGTTTTCGGCTGCTCATCTGAATGTTTCCGATAACAATCCGCTTATGTTAAAATAATAATAATGGTGAGGGAATACCGAGACAGACGAAATACGATTACAGTCCACGATAAATATTGATTGCACTCGTCTTCGGTGCTCGCCTTGGAAACCTTCCAGTCCTTTAAGTACAAACGATCGACATTTACAATCTGTCAGTGCAGAAATGCAACATTTGAATAATGAAGCCGTCCACCAGTTGACAGCTTGATATACATATATTTTCGAATGAGACGTCATTGCCTCTCAGGGCCTTGCCAATTCACATTTCGCCCTTGCTGCTGATTTGAACTTCACAATGGTTTAATTTTGCGTCAATTTTTATTGATAACTTAAATGCAAAGATTTATTTTTATATATTTACATTACTTTTATTTAAATGCGTTTTATGTGAGATTGTTTCTATATGGGTTAGTATTTAAAGATTTAATACGACTGACGCATTTTAACGAAAAGGTATCGTTGGCACAAACACATGAAAAGTTTAAAAAAAAAAACAATTTTAGAATATAAATATTATAGTGATTTTTTTAGTGCCCACCTTGATGTATGGGTGTGAAGTCTGAACATTAAGGAAAAGTGGTAGGAGCACAACGACTTTGGTAAAAATGCGTGATTTGCGAACAAAATTTGGTATTAAAATATATGATAAAAGTATGCAATGCCCGGATTTACTATTTTTTCAAGTTGAATACTACAAGCAGAATCAAGAAAAAAACTCTTAAGATGGATTGGACATATCTAGAAATGAGCTCTGAATAACTTACAAAAGAAATACACGTATTTGGGAACATGTTGTGTCAGGAAGAAGAAAAAGTTGAAGGATATATGATAGTTTGAGAAATTTCGACTTAAGGACGAGGACAAAACATGAAAAATAGAAGTGCATGTATGGCGAGATGTTTGTTTATTTGAGACAAATGATGTTTGTGTGGATAATGAGATGTAAAAACATATCCTCTCTGTCTACTCCAAAAGGGAATTCGTCACTTTTCATGTATCCTCAGACTCAAAGAAATTATTTAATGAAAAGAGTCAACACTGAAATGTTTTGATATATTTATGTGAATTTTGGGTTCAGACATTTTTTAATATTAACATACATTTATAATTTACCTTTACGCAATTGTTCACCCTTTTTTTAATATACATATGATCGATATAATGTTTTTACACGCTTTCAATCAATCAATCATACACTCTCGTCCTTCGTACAATAGGGATTGCATTGCACTCCGCTCCTGTCCCATTCGACTTGCCCTATCAAACCCCTCCGATTGGCCAAACAGTCCACGTGATTCGAGGGACAGATACATGCAAAACACTGGCTGAAAGATGTTGCACCGAACGACATATTTGCGTGTCAATGGTGCATTTTGTCAGTCATTATTATTCCTTTTTGTTTTTATGTCACGCGAATGCAACGGCAATGACAAGACGATGACAGGGGGTGATAAGGAGTCCTCCACTTTTTCCCTTTTCTTTTTGCGGTTTCAATATCTTGATTTAAATACTCTTTGTTTCTTTACTAACCCTTTGGATACTAGGTTCAAAAAACTTCATACTAATTAATAGTTGAGATGCATTTAAATTTATTCTAAACATTTCACCATGATTGCATAATTTTTCTTCATATATATAGTATTGTTATTAACAATAAGCATGATCAAAAATACTTGCATAAAACAATTTAAATCTATATTGTTTTTTCATCAAATCGTTTTTGCTCTGGATTTGTTATTCCGACAAAGAATTTATTAAGATAAATAAAATAAATATTTTATATCAAGAAAAAATATAGTGTTTTTGAAATATTAATTACGATAGGTTATACTTTTTTATTTTTCTTATGTGCTAAGTATTTATCTAATATGCTAAGCATTTGCCTGCATATTAAATTGTTTTCCTTTTTCTTATTTTTTTTTCTCTCAATATCTTAGTGTTGGTTTCATTGCGAAGTATTATGTTACTTGTGCAGGTTTTCGCATGATGCCGAGTGTCAATTATGTCATACTAAGAAGAACTCTCCTTCGCTTTGCTATTTATTCATAAGCTTCAAGTAATCAACGATATTGTTGCTGCATAAATACACAAATCCTGTTGCTTCTCATGTTTTACGTTCGGAATAATGTAATTAATTAGTTTAATTCTTGGTAGAAATGCAAAACTAAAAAACGCAAGGTGCCAGAATTAAAAAAAAATACATTTGTTTTATTTCCAAATATTTATTAAATACTCCAAAAACACATCCGTTATTTTTCCAGTTCACAAAATCTATTGGGTGTTAACATAAGTTGTGTCCGTTTTTTTTTTTCAATTGAAAAATGACCACCAAAAGTAAAACAAAATGGTAAATGTTATACGTCATTCGAAAGAAAGTTTTCTGCTCTACAAGATATTGTGTTTGTATTTACGTTACATATATTATTTTATTTGATTACAAGCCTTCAAAATGGAATGGCAAGTAGACGAAAGTGAGCATTTTCGACACCTCCTTCTGTTCGCATTCAATCGAGGAAATAAAGCTGCCAAAGCTGCTCGCGATATTTGCGAAGTGTACGGTGAAGATGCTATGAATGAAATGACAGCTCGTCGATGGTTTTTGCGTTTCAAAGACGGTAATTTCGACCTGAAAGACATGGAGCGTTCCGAACGACCAGTGGACTTTGATGAGGACCGCTTAAACCATATTATTCATGAAGATCCCCTTCACACCTAATAGTAAATACACAAATACAATCGAATGTGTTAATCGTATATCATTGGGTTCAGTATGGATTATTTTAAGCAAAAGGAAAGTAATCTCACCTTCTAATTCAATATATTTGACTTAGATTTTAAATCGTAAAAACATCGTATGATTTGTTGTTGGATTTCGATTTTATTTAATATTTTCAAGCTTTGCTGTTAATTTTTTTTTGTATTGTATAAGGGAAATATATATTATTTTAATGGTCTATATATTACTAATTAAAGCTTTTTTCTATAAAAATGCTTTATTATTCACGAGTCACATGATTCAAATCATATTATTACATTATACAAATTATATGTATAAATTAAATTATTTTATTTTGGGAATTGATTGAATTATTTGGTTCGAAATTTATCAAAATTAATAGTTTATTTTTTTCCGAACACGAATATAACATACATTAAATTTATTACGATTCAATTTTACCTTTATTTATCTAAAAACTAGTTATACACATTTTCAATTAATTGAAGTAACAAACACGCTACGGGTAAATATTTAATTCCTCAAACTTTTAATATATTTCCGATATGTTTTTTTTTTTATTTTCATCTTAAATAGTGTGTATAACTATGGATTTACTTAGTACTAATATCTAAATATCTTAACGAAAGATCTGTATTCAAATTCTAAAAATGCATTCTAATAAATCAGTACCCTAATGCATTTTGTATCAAAAAATATTTATGTGAATATACAGAGATAAAATCCAACATACAACGAAAAATAAACTTGTTTTTTTTACAGATAGAATTGTCTTTTCATCTTGAATTGGACCACATAGTATGTAAATTGAAAAGCGTGCATCCAATAAATTGGTTTGTATAATCGGAAAATACAGTCAAACCTCGATTAAGTGTTTTTTTAATGGTTTTCAATATTTGTAAAAAAATACTAATTTATCCGAAATACTTTTAATCCGAAAACAATAGAACATTTTGTAAATAGTAATTAAATAAATTATATTTATTATATATAAAAAAATATTAACTTTATTTAATAACTCGAATAATATCAAGGATCGTTCCAACTTCTTTACTTTTTGTTTATCACATGCACCATCAGTAAGAATTCATAAAAATAGTGTAATACCATCAGTAAAAATCAATTATTTCGGGTAGATGTTTTTAGGGCAACACTTTCGTTCCTTACTTCAATTCAAACGTGTTGAGTGCATATTATTATGAAAGTTAATTAATTTTTTTCGGGCAATGTTAAACTAAATTTATTGAGCTGTTTTTCTGCATTGATTTGAAAATGTATCAAAATAAGTGGGTTTTTTTTTCAGTGCTTGATGCTATTTTACTATCGTAAAAAATGCGACACACAAAAAAAACATACGACTCTCGAAAATATTGCCCGCTCTGGAATGCCGATTACCACTGATGGTGAACAAACTCAAGATTTATCTAGAATAACCAGCGTTGTTGTGGCACAAGAGGTGTCTGAGAAACTGAATATATCGAAATCCACCGTCCACGAGCATTTGATGCAATTTTGCGTTTGAATTTGACATAAAAATACGAAGTTGCTTTTCGGATAACCTAAAATTAAAAATAAATATTACATTAATATTGGCACTAAACATCTTAGGAATATAATTTTGTATTTTTTATTTAAATAAATATAAATTTGTGAAAGTGAATTAAGTCTTTTTATCCGTGGCCTAGGTAGGAAGCTTGTCTCCAAACCCAAAGGTTGCGGGTTCGATTCCAGTTGGAACCCCGTTTTTTTGTAAATAAAAGATCCCAGTATGGTTTTCACTTAAGGCTTTTTTTAACATATTTCTTGTTGGCTTGAAGAGATTGCCATATGGCAATAAGCCCGTCAGGTTTTACTGTATAAAATGAAAATGTAATGCAATATAATAATTGTCAACGTTTATAACTGTGCATTATTAAGCAATAACATCAAATATGTACAAAAAATGCAAGACTATAATTGAAAACGTGGAAACAAATTTGTCAATAACCTTCCTTAACGAAACAAATTATCTACATATAAGTGTCTGATTAAAAAAAAACATTCGAATTGATGATATTAGTAACTTTATGTAAGGAACCATGAATTGAAAACGTAGAAAATAAACAAGGATTCACTGCAAAAGGTCAAAAGTTCTAGTCCGTAGCAAGGATCAAAACTGCATTTGTAGTTTGCAGATGGCACTGCCTTACTTTATGTCCATACTTGGCTCCGACCAGTGTTCAGTGTTCAGTACCCAGCCCCAGCGTGGACACCTTTTGCTTCGGTCGTGACCTAACACCGACCGAGGATTTGTAACGAAATATGTGCAATCGTGAAGTTCGTAATTTAAACTGCATATTCCTCTTCTTTGCTTTAAGGGCACAACTATTTATTTTGCAAATGCGAGTAACCGGATGGTTCTCGTTATGCAATAAATGTATTTTACATTTGAATCTTCAATAAACTCTATTAACGTTAAGATATAAATTTATTTTGTAACTTATTTCTTAAAAAAATATGTAGAATTATGAATCGAGAATAAATTGAAAGGAAATTGATTCGTTAAAAGATACGCTGGGCTTTTAAATGTATAAAAGGCAGCTCTCAAGCGTAACTATACATATATAACTAAGCGTTACTAAAGAAAACAAAAAAAGCAATGTCAATAAAAATATCATATTGGGTGTTAACATAAGTTGTGTCCGTTTTTTTCCAATTTAAAAATGAGCACCAAAAGTAAAACGAAATGGTAAAGGTTATACGTCATTCGAAAGAAAAATTTCTGCTCTACAAGATATTGTGTTTGCTTTTACGTTACATGTATGATTTTATTTGATTACAAGCCTTCAAAATGGAATGTCAAGTAGACGAAAGTGAGCATTTTCGACACCTCCTTCTGTTCGCGTTCAATCGAAAAAATAAAGCTGCCAAAGCTGCTCGCGATATTTGCGAAGTGTACGGTGAAGATGCTATGAATGAAAGGACAGCTCGTCGATGGTTTTTGCGTTTCAAAGACGGTAATTTCAACCTGAAAGACATGGAGCGTTCCGAACAACCAGTGGACTTCGATGAAGACCGCTTAAACCATATTATTCATGAAGATCCCCTTCACACCTAATAGTAAATACACAAATACAATCGAATGTGTGCCTCCGATGTTTGAATATTTATCAAACGTCATCACGCCATGCCCCTATTAGGGTAGGTAAAGAGAACGTATCTCCACTTAATGCCACCGGCACGTCCATACATTTCATCTTACATATTCTCATATTACAAATATAAAGGCTTTTCACTGTTCACTCTTTTAAAATTGGAATAATTTGGTCGTGCCATGTTTTTCTAGACCTTCCTAAATTTTTGCTACCTTCTTTACTACTAGTATAGACTTTACAACGTTTATCAAGAATATTACTACAATCTAATGATGTAAGATAAAAAATCGGGCAAGTTTAGAAATTTTCTTTTAAATTTTTTGAGATAATTTCTAGTTAATGGGGAAGTTAATCTACGAGTTGATTTTGTTATGATATAACAACAACAAATATTAAAAATATAAATAAATAGAACGGAGTCAACAATATAAATAGAATTTTCAAGTTCTCGAAAACATTTATTCATTCTCTTCTTCCAGAATTCTTGCAAGTTTTAAAATTCATTTAATATTTAAGTGGATATTGGGGCATTTAAAATACATTTTGGATGTATACTACATGAAATAATACTGCCATTTATGACTAAAGTTTTTCATTGTTTAAAATCTTTTAATGGTGTCTTTTCTTTACATGTTACATATTTCGATTTTTTTTCGGTAATTACCAATTTATACATAATTTGTTTTTACCACTTATGATAAATAAAAAGTTTTAATTATTAAAAAAGTGTTTTGTGTCTGTTGAAAAAAAACCTTAACCCATTTTTAGCAGCCCAGTTTTTGAATGCAATGAAAATGAAAAAAATCAATGTTCGTCCTTTCGTATCATCATCACGTCCTTAAGCACATAGAGTTAGTCACGCCGAAGATTTGTTTCGAAGCACTTTTTTCTTCATTGATTTATTTATTCCAAGATCTCGTAAAAAGTGGGCATCCAATGAATACGGCTAAATAGAACATGACTTAGCTGTTTTACACGGTGACCCAACTGGGAAACTATTATTTTAGTGTACAGCTTGTAAGAACTTTTAAGGTGCAGTTTACATTAATATACATTTTTGTAAAAAAGAGTTTTGTGACTATTAATATAAATAAACGGAAGATTTATTTACAACAGTTTCTATTAATTAATCAAAAAATATTCTTCAGTTCCATTAAACTGGTTTTAATATGGATGTATCGATAACTGAAAAAAAATACAATATTTTAACAAACAAAATTGACAAATTTATGTAAAAAGAAAACCGTTTTCACACATTTGTGTGAACATTTAATATATTTTTTATGTAATAAAATAACATTTTATCTTATTTAACATAACGTTTATACATCAAAAAAACATTTTTTACGATATTTGCACATATTTCAATATAATATGATGTAAGTTTGCAAGTTTTCAAATGAAAATCAATCTTTTAATAACGTATCATTTATAAAATTAAATCTTCACTATTTACATTCGTACATAAGAACCGTCAGGTCAGGGTAGCAATAGAAGACGGAGCGCCAGACTTTTCGTCCACCAACCACAAATTTTATAATGCCTCCTCTACATCCAAGTTTTTTTTGTCAAAAACACTTTGCGCGCCTTTCGTAATCAACATCAAAACTCGTTTCGTTTTATATGTTTAGTTTTTATGTGATAACAAAAAATGTCCATTTCTTCCAGATATGATCTTCCATATATACTTGACAATGTTTTTTAACCTCCCTTTTTTGTGTCGCAACAAAAAAACTTCAATTATTAAGGTAAATTTCAAAGTGCTATATCAGGAACACATGTTGTTAGAAGAGATTTCTTTAACAAAAAAAAAGTCCCACTTGTTTATTGCACTCAAATTTTATGACTGTGACGCCGACATACACAATATACAAGTATTATTTAATGCGACATTAATGGTCACAGATAAACACAGCTGAGTCGTCCTCTTACTCGTTAGGATGGAAAATATGAAAGCTTTATTATTCTTAATATTAACCTATCAAAACAAGTTTGTTTACTTTTTCTTTATTTGCTTACTAAATTTTCAAATTTATGCTTCGTTTATTGCTTCATCAACTGTCAGAAAATATTTGATGTTCAAAGTCAATATTGCCAGGAAATTTGTCATGACGGAATTAGTCTAAATAAAGGGATTATTTCGGAAAATATTTTCTCCTACCAAATCAAGATGAACAAATTATTCCAGTCCACATGCTTTGTTAAATGTACAGTTTTTATGTTGGGTTTTTAAACATATCCAACTTATACTGTCGATTTACGAAATTTATATTATTAAAAAGAGTCGATATTTAATTACATAGTTTATCTACTTTTTTACTTTCTTAGATTTAAGTAAATTTTTAATCATAAACTATTAATTTTTGATATTTCACAATAGAAGTTCGATTATATGAAGAAAGAGTTTAAATTGATAAATATAACTTATACTCGTATATTAAAAATAATTTAAAAAAAAAACAATAAAGATCAATCAATTTCAAAAAATGTTTTATAATTTTTTTGCTGTTCCGTTTTTTATCTTCAGTGTAAAAAAATCACTATCTTGAAAATATATTTTTTAAATAATGTTTTTATATTCTTCCATATATTCCGTAGGGTTTAAAACCAATAAGATTGTTTTTTATACCAGGAGCACATACAATTTAAAGATATCCCTTAACCCTCAGTCGATCCTTTGTATGGTGATAACCTCTCTCTTGGCATGATTACGACCCTTCACACAAAATGGGTGTTTTTTTTTCTTTCCCTAACACTTGTGAAAAAAGATCCTGTTGTGATCTGAAAAAATTAGATGATTTACGAATAAACTCGTAACGGATGAATCACTTTTTGATATTTTCAGGTATAATATATTTTGAAATAGACATTGAAATATTTTAGATGGTATGTAAAAAAATATGCGTATATTTACGTCAGTACACTTACGAGTAAATATGGAAAATTTGGAACTGTTTTTCACCCATATATGACATTTTGTTATTTTACATGTTTCAAAAAGTCTTATCCTATACACAAAACTATATATTAATAAATCTCCTTTTATGGCAAATAAACTATCTATTTTACTAACTCAACCATTCCCTAAAAACTTCTTAATCATGATATAAATATCTTCTATAAAATTGAATGAATGTTTAAAAAAGCATTGCTTTGAATTACGCGTTGTTTAAAATATTGCCTACCAGAAATTATATTTAATATACGCAATTTCTTGTGAAAATATTATTAAGTCCTTTTTCATTCATTGTGCAGTATGCAAATCTCGTACTAAAATGATTACATTTCTTACGTTTAATGCACTTGGCGTGCACGAATCACGTGCGTTTATTTCAAAAATATTTTTCCTTAGAGCGCAAATAAAATAAACTTGCTAAGAACTTGAAACAGTTAAAACATTCTTATGCACAAAAACCGTTTTTGCATATTGGTCGCAATGCGCTGGAAACGGAATTAGTTGGAAATCACACGTTGCAAGTGCAAACAAATATGGTACATTTGTGCCAAGAAATTCTAGCGTGTACTATAAACATTTCAAGAAAATTATTATTTGTTACCAAAATAACATTTTGCATTCATATTAGTTTGGACCCAATATTAAAATAGCAGCATATATAATATATTGAATTTTCTGCCAATGTAATGTTCTGTGATTGAAAATATGAATTCGAAATAAATATTTTTTTAATAAAAAAAACCTTAGCATTTTTTATACGTATACAGAACAAGTGGCGTTGTTATTCAATTGATTACACACACATCGTGATACATGTATCAACCTATGCATCAACCATCAAATAAACATGTTTATTCCGAAGCTATCTTTAGGGTAGTTATAAATAGGTGTCGTTGTTGATTTATTATAATTAGCTGTTTAATAGAAATATTTCCTGTTCATTGTTCTTATACAAGTTCTACAAATTTGAAATCGAAAGATTTGATAACTTCATTGCGTACCTTTATATTTCAAGTCAAATATTTATTGCATTTTGTTGGTTGTATATACAATATTTGAAAAAATGCAATTTTTATTTAAGAATCGTTTTAACTGTAACTAAATATTGTAGCCATAGTACGAGTATATCGAGATACATTTGGATTTAATAATTAGTGAACCAATAACAAAATGGCATATCGAACGAATGTTTTCAAAAATAAAGAAACGAAATTACGAAACACCTGATAAAAATATTAAATTCGTTTTTGTATTCTGGCAATGTTAAACACGGGTGACAGCGCCAGAATAAAAAAATGGCTATGTCATACAGCTTATATCGTAAATCTAAAAAAACGTTATTTAAAAAATAATACAACGTTATTTCTTATTAATTCTCATTTTTCTTTATTTTTATTGCACTAAGGTAACTGCTACGGCACAAAAAATACTAGTGTGAGTGGATTGCATATTAAAAAAGGTAACTGTTATGTAATGTTTTCTTTCAATGATTTTATTTTTAAATTATAACCGTTGTGCAATTAAATATTTGAATATCAATAAAATACTTTTAAATCAATTATAATATACTAAATGCATCTATCTTAGATGTTCTTAATCAATTAAAACTTACACCGGTTTCAGGGTTGGCAAAAATGTTTAACTCTGAAATTGTTTTTTAGTAAATTTATTATATTTGACGAAATGAAATTAAATATATAATCTAATTGATTTTATATAGCATAAAGTATTAATTTGTTTGCTTCATCTTAATAATCGAAATTTGTGAAATGCTCGATAGTATTCTAAAAACATATAGTATTGAGTGTTGTCTCTTCACCTTAGTAGCCTCAGCATTTTTACTTTAGCGTAACAATATTATAGATAAATAACAATGTTTTCCAAGCAAAACGTATTCTAATTTTTATTACATATTTACATACTATCACGTCATTTTTCTGTCGGGCTAGGGCGAGATGATAGTGCGCCAAATGTTTCTATCATGACATTCTTTCTTCGCCTCTTTGACATCCATACAGCACCTTGTATTTCGCTTACTTATTTTACATTTTGTTCTTTCAAAATTTCATTCACTTTGTCCAACCGTACTTTCACTTAAGTAACCCTTGAACATATCCAAATTTGTGATTCAGACATATTTAAGATCGTTGCTGGGAGACAACATTATCTTATTAATTTAGTTTTCGAGTTTAGAAACACAGGTGTAGATACTGAACTTGCGGTTCATCGTCGCTCGTGTTAGCAATATAGTCTGTACATAATGAAGCAGCAACACTCGCACACGTCAAGCCAATAGGTATGGGTACTATTACCATACTAATACTTTTACCGAACTAGAACCCGTTTCATTATTTTTTTGCTACAATTGGGAACCGAATGTGAACCCCCAAGTAGAATAGAGGTCAAGCGAAATCGAAACCACTTGTAAAGTTTAGTTTAAAAAAAAGTAGAAATTTACTGCTTCAGTATAAGGATCTCGTTGAAGTCGCGTGCGAATTTCAGGGCATAGTTCAACCGTCACTGAAATTTCACTATTTCGATTTCTAAAATGAGGCACACAATCTAATAAATTTCCACCAAAAAATCATTGGTGAAATATGATGATTATTTTACGCTTTATAAAATAACATAAAACATGTATTTAATATCACTGTTGCCAATAAAATAAACTTTATAAAAAATCGCGTGAGCCAGTGTTGTTACCAGATGATCTTTTATACCAGACAGGTATCTGTTTTTCAACTGTTTTAGTATACCATAGGGAATCAAACCCAAAACTTTCCTGTTGAAATCAAGAATCTTACCAAATAGGTCATCGAGGTGGGCATAGTTAATCATGAAATAAAACATACAATCCCCAATCCAGTAACAAAGCAACAAAATTGAATTGTATGTGTTTTGAGCTTCATTTAGTATGAAACACAATCTTCACACTCTAACACAAAATACATTGTTTTGCCTCACTAAGGCACTCTAAATCGGATCAGTACCGATAATGCCAGTAAACCCTGATATTTCGATGCGACAATATAACTGCACTTCAATGTAAACTGCAAATGGCTTTGCTGCACTTAATTTAACGGCCGTATGCGATCACCTACCTGCCAAAGTAATGTTGCTGCATCGCCTGATTTTCAAAATCAGGTACACGGGTCAACATTAAATAAAGAATAAATGAAAAAAAGTGGAAACGACAATTAATCCACTGTATACGCATATGTTGTTTTTTTAATACATATAAAATGATACATTTTTCGAGGAAATGTAATAATTATGAACCATTTCAGACTAGTGGTTTCAGTTTCAAGAATTTCGTCTACCATTGTTGAATGCCAATTCCTAAGAGTTTTACAAGAATATTAGTACTTTTCAATTCATTGTATTTAAAGTTGAAGTCGATTTATTTATATATTATCTTTGCTGTAATGTTTGTACATGAAATGTATGAAAAAAAAGGTTCAAGTTATTTCTTAGTTTACTAAATAAATGTAAAACATTTCGAGCCTTTATTTTCTTGTACCAATAGAATAATTAATTAGTAGCTTTTTAAATTTCGTTTGTATAATAGAATTCAATAACAATTCAAGCATATGTAAAAAAGGGCGGTAACACACTGGACTTCTGTCGAATGTGCAGACATTTTTGCCGCCTAGTATTCAAGGGTATAAGGATATTTACAAATTTCATTAAGTATATTGACTGTCATACAGTTACATTTTTTTGTGTAACAATGATGGCTCAAATCATCCTTGTGGGGGTAGATTGACTATATGGTATATATAAAAAAAACTTTTATAAAATTCTTATCAAATCAGCAATAAAGCTTTCATTTGGGTTTGCATTGTATATACGATATATTTTAATGATCATTTTAAATATTACTAAAATGAAAAAGGTAGATCAAAAGAACTTAGAGAACCACGAAAAACATAGGAGGCTTCAAACATGAGGTTTAATATTTTTAACACTAATTAGAGAGATTATTGTGAATGAGGATTTCAGAATTATTTCTAGGTATTGAGGATTGAAAAAAAAACTTACCACAAGGATTATTTAACAACTATAAAAATGGTATTTAGTCTTGACGTACGTCTTGACTCTGGTTGCTAGGATCTTTGAGATATACGAGTATTCGAAAGTATTTAATGTACTCGATCCTTTACGCAGAGTTCGGATTGTGACAAGGTTAAATATAATGTTATATACCATCTTTGTTAGTATACTCGTAATATGCAAAAGACGGTATATAAAAAAATGAAAAAATATGCCGAATATATTGAAAATACTCGTACATTTTATGTCGATATGTAATTTTAGTGAGGGTTAAATAACTAAAGAAAAAGATTTTATGTTCAGACCCGATTATAATTATAAACTTATAATACATATGTTAGGTTAGGTTCGGTTAGGTTAGGATTTAAACAATTGAACAATTATTTAAATAAAATGTTTTAATAACTTCAACACGTTGTTGAAGAGTTGGATGCTCCATAATAAATTGTTATTGACTACTCTTTACGACTGTCAAATATGAACTGACAAATAACAGCCAAATCAAAATGGCGGCCAAACAAAATCGGCCTTGAACATAAAACGCACCGTGTAAAAGTGATTCATCGGCGAGAAAATTTTGCTTTATATTTAATTTCTTAATACGAATTTATAACCTTTTTTATAAAATTATTGAGAAACAAAAAATTAAGGATTTATTTTTCTTAACGTTGTTCTGCCAGCGTTTTATAACCACAAGTGTGGTTCACAATACTTTTATCATTTCTGTTTGTGTTACGGTGTTAAGAACTGTAATAGAAAATGTTATTTGAGTGTTATTTTGTGAATAGCTCGTGGATCAATTATTATTATTTTATTGTATTCTGTACAATAATAACGATTCGATGTGTTATGGATTGACTAAAAATAGTTAAAATTGACACAGTGGACCAAGATAATTAAATCAGGATGAGTAAATTTTGAAAGAATCCCATTTAACATAATACACGACGACGCCACGGTATACTTCATAAGACGCCTGTCTTTTAACTCGAAGATGGCCAGTTGACTTATCGTTGAAACCCATTTTTTTCAACAAAAAAACATCGGTATCAGTCTGGTACTCTTAAAGGATTCCTTAACATCGTTCTGGATGATTAGAAGAGTTTGCCACAAGCAAATAAACCCTCCAGGCTGTACTCAACACATCAAAAGTGTAAAACAACATAGTATACACATATTTTATATGGAAAATACAGACATTATATAGATATCGGATATATGATAAACATATATGAATTTTTCTGTTTTGTTAACATGTTTTTTTATTTGGCACAGTCGAGCCAACAACATTAATTTATTTATGACACCAACATTTATCAGCAGAGAAAGGCGGTTCTGTTTCTTCAGAAGTGATACTCAGTCTCCCAAATGAATACTCCAACAGGAAAGTAGCAAATACATTTAGATAACACCGCGTCGGTGCACTCTGCGTATGTTATGCACATTCATATCTTTATTTCATTTTTATGTAAGCATACAGAAGCACCGACATTTTAAGGGGATTCAGTTAGTCCATAACATCTCACTATTGCGTTTTCAGTTTTATTAATCCATGTATTTATGTGCTTTGTATTTTTATTAAATAGTTATTTATAAATATTGTGGATCTTTACTTCAAAATTTTTCTGCATCTGAACTTATTTCCACGTAATTCATCTAAAAAATATATGTCGGTTTACAATGAATCACAGAACGTGTATTACTTTTTTCCATTTTTAGTCCCCAACAAGGTTCCTGTCTGAGTTGTATATATTATCATATATCTTCGTAGATTTTATTTGTTATATTTTTTCTGAAGCTTAACATATTCTTTTAACAGGCTATTTATTATTTAAAATATAGCGAATGAGGTTTTTGAAACCATATTCCAAAAATACAATTTTTTTAATGGTATCGACCAAAATTTATATTGAATACATACAAGTATTTATTTATTTTGTTTTAAGGAAGATGAAGAAGATCACTCTGAGATGGTTTGGACGAATAAATTAAGGAAGATTGACAAAATATATTAACAGTGCAAATGTGAGTGGAAGGAGTACTAGTGAAAGTCTAAGGAATGTATGGTTCGATCAAGTGAATATTTTGAAAGAAGGAAATTTAATTAGTGAGAAGAAATTAAGTAATATTTTAAGGTTGTACGATGCATGAATTGAAAATTGAGAAGAAATTGCGAAAATTACTGAATTGCTCGTAACACTTTTGTTAACAACAATTTCCTTAATATCTTCAAGTTAATAAGTTAACAGAATGGTGAATGCTTTTGCATTGACGTGTGTTTCAATTTTATTATCAGTAATAAAAGTTTTTATTTTTCCCTTTTTATTACATTTTTGTATCGAGTCATCTATCGTATGTGAAAACTTCCATGTCCTGGTAGGGATATCCTTTTCTTTTCTTTTCTCTTCTCATAAAACACTTTTTATGCTTTAACCCAAGCATGTGTTCCAGCTCTTTATTGTTTTTTGTTTTACTTATAACAAAAATTTTATTGTTTCAGGTATGCTTCCTTCCACCTTTCGATCTATATGACTTGAAGACATAAGCAAGTAAGCGTACAACAATATAAATATTTTATATTAAATAATACGCCTCATTTTATTGTCATGGTTTCGAGACTTTTACAACGTATACCTGCCATGAATTAAAAAATCATTTTCATTTAAATGGTTCACTGAGAAAATATATAAATTGTTCACTTAGAAACGTATGTTCTTGTCTCCATTATTTGAACTCTGAGCAGACTTTACATAAATGTTTACAGTTATTTTTTCCCTTTAAGTAAAACAAACGATTCACTAAAATTCTTCTCTGATTTAAGACCAATAAATATTGATATGAAATAAATTAAAAATATATGTATTTAACTTCCTCGGTACTTAAATGTAAACATTTATGAAATTCTGCATACGTTAACATTTTCTTGTTAAACCTGGGATTAGATACAATCAAAATAATATTTTTTTAATATATTACGAAAATTGTCAGTCACAAGTGATTATTTTGCTGTCAATTAGTAAGAATTTCATTATCTAGGTATTATGTAGATAATTTTCAAAGGTTTTTTTTATATACGTCTGGTACCAACCACCACACCTGTGACTTTTTCGTGTAATATAAAAATTAACATTTTTGTTCAGGCATTACCAGGCGAACATAATTTAGTCCAGATCAGGTTCCAAGTTTGCGAACACAGGTTTTTTAATATTTCATTACCAAAACAGGTAGCAAATAACGAGCACTTGACTTGCACCGCACACGCTTGTGTGTAGTGCAATTAGATAACAATTCTCCTGCAGCACCTTCGGCGTCCTCACGTGCCTCCCAACCCGCTGCCGCTCCGATACACCTGACGAACCGAGTACCAGGCAATCATAATATGCGAGTGGTCATTACGCTATTGCCTCGGCTTCCAGGTCATCTCACCTTCGGGCGTTCAACTAGACTCTTCAACTTTTCCCAACAAAACACGAATAGTATTAAAGAATACTATATCATTACCTGTGATATATGTTCCTATTAAATTGACAGAATCTATATAACGTTTATTTTCCCGTTTGCCGCCATTTTTTTGGGGTAACGTTTTTTGATTTATTTTAACGTTATATTTATGGCGATCGATGCGCCGTGGATAGTTAATTGAATAACACTTAAAATGATTGAATACCATTTATGTCGGAGGTTCATTTCCATATAAATTTAAACGTACGAGTGTATTTGTATATATTGGAACACTCGTGAGATTAATTTAGTAGTTATCGATACTGCTAACTTGTACGTAACGTTAACCGTTATTTCTGCAACATATTTATATGTAAATTGATCCATTACCATTCCAGTTTTGCTGTTAATTCTTGCTAGTATCAATTATGTATATCGTCTACTTTCTCATCTACAAAGTTCATTCTCTTTTTATGATTAATATAAGGAGTAACCGTATTAAGTTTCAAGTGGAATTTTGAGGACTATATTCGTGACTAAATAGTGGTTTCATGGGCATAATAAATGGGACAGTCAGGGAGCCGTAAAAATGTTTTTGAATCACGTGTATTTGCTAACAAAACAAATAAAATCTGTTTTATATATTTTTCAAAAAGAAATACCGTTTTAATATCTTTAAATGCTGCATATTATTAATTCTTTACAATTTTCAGGTTTAAACATAATTCAAATGACAAATAGTAATTTTAGTCCAAAACTGTTTATTCCACTTTATATTACAGTATAACCTTACCGGTTTCAAGAGTTTCATCTCATCACCAGGAAAGTACAATATAAATAACACAAGTCAAATGATTCAATCAGAATTTTGTCAGTGAAGTATATATTTTAAAAAGGTGTTATTTGTTTGGAAGTCCAAAAATATTTTAGCATTGAGTAATAATTATGTCATCAAATCTAATTTCATATTGTATAATTGTTGTTATTTGGATAAAACAATCAATTGAAAATTATATTTTAAAACCAAATGGAAGCCTTAATTGTATGTTACTGAACACTGTCCTTTTTACATATTTTCCATTGTTACCGACCTCAATTATAATTTTATAAAGCAACATCAGCAATTGTATTTGGTAATTACGCACCAAATATATAACTTAATTCTGGAAATACATCTCAATTATTTCTGAAACATACCATACGATAGACTATCCCTCGTGATCGAATATGATTGACAGCCACCTTGAGATGGCAGAAACCTGTGAGTATATTGATTTGTTGCGTGCAAGCTGTTGCACTTTAGTAAGCACATAGTCTTGACAAAATTAAACGTTCAAGACGATGGAGAGGTTAATCTACTGTAGCCTTTTGTCTCTCAGTTTTATATAACGCTTTATTTGTATTGCGTATTGATAATTTATTATAAACAGCATATATGCAGAATTCAGATATAAAATAACGTATTGGCCCTACTATAGGGCGACCCTTATTTTTTATAAGCTTTTTGGAGAAAAAACATTTCCCTCACCATTATATTATTATGAAAAATAAAACTCGAATATAAAGTGACCCCCCCCCCATTCACGTGTCGCCTTTTTTATATAAAAACCTCGCCTTATAGTCGGGCTAATACGGTAGTTAAAAAGTAAAACCAGCCTGGAAGTAAATCCTCAATCGAAATTGAGGCATCAGCTTGCTTACGCGTGAGTGTTAACTACTAGACTATGATCGCTGGCCACGTCTATGTTCTGATGCATAGAAACAGTGTTTAAAATAAAAAAAGGGTCGTGGAGATAGATACACGATAGTCTCGATCCTCAGAAAGACCCAAAAGACGAAAAATTCAAATTATTTATATATTTGTGTACATGCAATACATTTGTGTATATATGTAAATATTATTTTCTTTAGTACAGAAGTTGCAACATTTCCTTCATCAAAACATTTTTGTTTATTATAGCATAAAAAATAATGATGATCCGCTTTTATTACTTTCTTAGTAACGACTTTTTCTTCACGATAAGAAATAAAAGATTAAGTCATTGCTGATGGACGCGCTAAAATTTTGATCATTCTCAATCTGCACCCGTCATTAGCTGTACAGATTTTTACTTACTGATTTTTTCGTTTTATTTTTGTAACCACCTCATCAGAGATCAGCGATAAACAACTTACCTTATTTAGTGCCATTCATTTTTAATGGAATTCTTAGTTGAATAATTTGTGGAACTGTATTTTTTTAATTCAGATTACGTTTGTTTTGCTATATCGAAATTTATGATTATATGTGAATACTATATACATACTCTACACTCAATTGTGAATGTGTTTCTACCACATATCGAAAAATGCACAAAGATTTCTTCATAGTTCGTTTAGCCGTGGTCAGTTCTCTGCGATTTTTTAATAAACATAATTTCTAAACATATACAGATGCAGGAAAGTATTCAAACAATAACGTCTGCTGTCACCTTATTATCCTCACAAAGCATATTTTATTTCTCTTAATGTTTTTAATCTTTCAATAAAATTAGGTATGATTCCCGAGTTAAAGCACCCTTGAAAAGAATTAGCCTTGTAAACATTGTTATGTAAATGCAAATTCTCATTTTTTAATAATTATTAAAAAAAATCCTGCAAGATATCGTCGTCAGTATTTAATTATCGTGAATTTAATTACTTTAGTAAACAATCTGAACTTATATAAAAAAAACATTTTAGTCTTATTCAGGTAAAATGTTTGTCTTATTAACCGCTTAACAGTCGGATTTTTAACACTCGACGTAACACAATGACGAACTGTGAACTAATAAATTCTATACGAAAATATATTCCGTTCGAAGAAAACAAGTTGAAACAAAGTCTGCCCAAACGACTCTCGGGAGACACATTCCCAACAAGTCGAAACAAGATTTGCCCGAACGAGGCTCGGACTCGTCAGCATAAAAATAAACTTCGTGCCCGAGTCCCGCTCGGGCAAAACTGTCAAGTGGTTAAGGTAACTACTTATTCATAAAAATATTTTTATCTTTTTAGTCAAAATATTATTAACTCATTTTTCGCACTGTTTCTGAATTAGTGCATTAAAATTACTTCAACACGTTATTGTTTTTCTTTTTTCCAAATACTTGTAAAATTTTACCTATAAGAACCTTAAATCCCTCATGTGTCTATATTTCAATATACACATTCCCTATGATGTCTAATTCTCTATTATAAAATCATCGACGATGCCCTCAGGCCAGGTATTATGCACGCCTGGAACGAGCCTAATTCAGTTCGCCTCTACAGGCACTTAGCGGCGAGAATTCTGATATCAGGCGACTCAATAAATCTCTGCAACTCCTCCATTTGTATTCATTTGACACGGCCGTCAGCCTGAACTTGATGTGTATATTCCACATTTATTTATTTAGGTTAATTACACTTCAATATTCGTTTTTTATTTGTATAAATATTCAAACATGAAACAAAAAGTCACGACTGGCGAATTAACACGAAACTTCCCGATCAAAATTCATAGTGTTTTTTTTCGGAGATACCTATAAGAATTATTGGTTTTTAAGATGAATTATTTAAAAAAAGAAAGTCCAGTATTAAAATTATTTTAATTATTTAATTCATTAATTATTTTGATATTTACTCTATTTTAATTATTAAATGAGCCACAAAAGTTCTTCAAATCAGGCATTAAATAAATATACAGTTTATTGTTTTTTTAGATATTATTTAATTTTATAAAAATATGTACTAAACAACTTATCACCATTTTACAGTATTACACTTTCATTGTATACAGTACAACCTGGTGAATTTTTTGTCACGCGGCAATTTCTTCCATCCAACCAGAAAAAAA
>OX463852.1:23666471-23895465 GCA_949825065.1 Odontocerum albicorne | reverse complement strand
ACCATAGATAATCGAACTCGCAACCTCAAGGTTGGAAGACAGGCATCTAATCAACAAGACCGTGGATCATCATTGTTTATTTCAACAAGCAGTGCATATTAAAAAAACTGTATTAATGATTAATTTCAACAAAACTTGATGAATTATTATTTCAACAAAACTGTTTATTTTAAAAAAATTGTTGATACTGTGTGATATTTGCTGACTCATTTATTATTTAATTTTTAAAATCATCAAGTTATATTTACTACTTTTTTATCCTTTATTTGTCAGTCTTAGCCTATTTAATGGGTTTTTCTTTCTTTTACTTTTCTGTAATATTCATTACAATTTTCTTTTTTACCTAAATTCACAGCTGATTTTCATATTGTATTGTATCATTTTTTAGAAAGCATTTAGTGTTGCTTTCAAAGGTGTACTCTTCAAATAATTGAACGACGATTCCTATTGTTTTATTTATAGTTCATGACCTAATTATTGTTGTCTCGAAATATGAGCTGATTTATAACTTATCGTTTTTGTACAACTTCAATGTTTAATTAAATTTTCATAACCAAGTAGACATTAAGTTATTTTAATCAAAATTCGTCCGTTTATTTTCCCTTTTTTATTTTGATAACAATTTTATTATTTATAACCCATTTACATCCTGATAGTTAAAAGATTAGACGAGCAGCCATTTATCATCATAAATCTCGACAGCGTAGATTACCTCAGATTTTCTTGAAATTCAGAGGTATTCAATTTCACAAAATGGGTTTATTTGAAAGTGTGGGAATGAATTATATAACTGGCCGAAAACAAGGATAAGCCTCTTTTATTTATGTTATTGATTACAAAAAAAATAATATTTATCCAACTTATTTGAATAAATTTTCTTATCTCTTTATTATGATGGCCAAGTAGAGTTAACATCAAAAACTTTTTTTTTAATTATATGTACCTTATTTTCGTTTATGCAAGAAATAATAATTATCACCATCATGCACTTGGTGGTAATATTGGGGTAACTAAAGAGAACATATTAATATCCAACCCATTCTATTCTGGCAAACGTCTTTCCATACACCTTGCATGGATACTCTCCTATTATACACCTTGCATGGATACTCTCCTTTACATACACCTTGCATGGATACTCTTCTATTATAAAAACTTTCTGTTTTTCTCTCTTTCAGAGTTTGATTCAATTGTTCATGACACATTTATTTTTTTATTTTCTTTCACTGTTTTTGTCTCCTATACTACAATACTTATATATATATATTACAAGTAGTATAGGATATTCCAATCAAAAATATGTTTTCAAGAAAGAAGTGAATAACTTTTAAATGATATAAATAAATATTTTTTAAATGGAAATATGTGACACACGCTGTTATGATTTTTTTTGAAGTGGGCAAAGTTACTCCCATCTGAAAAGCATACGGTAGGGTCAATAAATTTAAAAAACGACCAAAATTCGAATAACGCAGACTCGAGTATCTTTCGTTTTATAGTATAGTATAACTTAGAAATGCGTGTTCAGGAAAGAAGAATATTTGACAATTTTGAGATGTGATGCTGGCGACGATTGCTTAGGATGTCAGGGAGTAAGCACAGAAAAAACATATCAATACTACAAAAGTTTCCTTAAAAAACTATTCTTCTCAGTCAGTGTAAAACGAACGAACTCTGTTATAATAAAATATTTTTGGGTATTGGCTGTTATGCAGCCAGGTGTTGGGTCCACAGAAGTAGGCTCTCAGTGGCAATGAGGATGCTGCTCGCCGGTTAACGGTGGGAGTTATTGGCTACCGCCAAGACATATCGAGGATGCTGGGCGGAAGTATTCTCGATCTTAACAGGGCTTGTTATGTTAGATCATGAGGTCCAGCGTTGCGCCGCGATATTCTTCTTAATAAGGGTCAGCGCGCGAGGATAAGTGTCGTCTGTCTTTACCCCTGGATACAGGAAAGTGGAAGAGAAAGGTAATAAAAGCTTTAACTAGTTTTTCGTTGTTTATTTGTCGAATTATTTGTCAGTTTCCACCAATATGATAACGGCTGCCAGATTTTGTTATATACAAATTATCAATTAATTTATTCGAATGGTACCTCTCAACATATGCTAGAAATACTACCGTACGTAGACAGGCAATAACACTCGCACACCTCTAGCGCGTCTGAGTATTGTTACTCTTGAGTCCTTTTTAACTAGATTGGAACTCTTTTTTTATGAAATATAAGTATTTAATCTCTATCGTTCTGGTAAAGATGTTTATTTTTATGACAAAAAAATCCATTAATTTAGGAGACATCATTTTAAAAAAATCATCAGATATTTGAAAAAAACATTAATTCGTTTTTTTTGCCGTACCTTTTTCTTTTTGTCCAAGATAATGTATATTTTCCCATTACCGGGTCTCATTAAATCGAACCTAGTATTTGTAAGTAAGTGTTCAGAAATAAATCTTCATAAAGCTTTGTCTCCTTTGACTCCTTTTGCTGCCCCGACCATAGGCTCGACTCTAATCTACTAGTGTCATATTTCATTTGAATGTGCCTGCGTTTGTTGGTAATTGATATTTATGACGATGTAATAATGGTGAATGGATTTCAAGTCTGATACGACTATGTATTTGTTTATAATACATCATCGGAGTAGGAAGAAATAACGGTCGTCCGACTATTATATTCGCATTAAACGCCATGCTCTTTAGTCTGTTCCTCGTAGCTCCTCGTAAGTGTTCAATTATGTTTCATCATCCTAATGCTATGTGCTAAGCACGTGTTTATCTTTGCGTTATCAGAAGTCAGCGCAGATAGATTATTGAAGTCTTTTAAATCAGTTGATTCTTGACATTCATTCATTCATTCGTATGAACATAACCGAATTGTTGATGCGTTCATGTTAAAGAGCGTACTCGGGACAAAGCATTGTGTTCGGCCTATATCGATAGAGTCTTTGTATTTATAATTACTATAGTAAGATCTCACAGTTCATCATCTGACTTATTAAAAATTTTACCGCACTTAATCAGGCCATAATACTGATTCAGATGCTTTTTTAATATCATCAGGTATATGGCATTCAGATGCCCTTTTAATATCATCAGTTATACGCCATTTAGATGCCTTTTTAATATCATCAGGTATATGGCATTCAGATGCCCTTTTAATATCATCAGTTATACGCCATTTAGATGCCTTTTTAATATCATCAGGTATATGGCATTCAGATGCCCTTTTAATATCATCAGTTATACGCCATTTAGATGCCTTTTTAATATCATCAGGTATATGGCATTCAGATGCCCTTTTAATATCATCAGTTATACGCCATTTAGATGCCTTTTTAATATCATCAGAAATAAATATACATGCACATCATCACGTCATGCCCCTTTGCGAGGTAGGCAAATATAACAGATTTCCTAAGTTTTCTATCCAAGCATACAACTTAAACCTTCTTCACATTCATGCACTTTTGTCTATTATTCATATAATACTTATATAACTTCGCTTATTCACTACTCTGTCATTCATTCTCTCCACAAGTACACATATTCATATAATACTTATATAACTTCGCTTATTGACTACTCTGTCATTCATTCTCTCCACAAGTACACATATTCATATAATACTTATATAACTTCGCTTATTCACTACTCTGTCACTCATTCTCTCCACAAGTACACATATTCATATAATACTTATATAACTTCGCTTATTCACTACTCTGTCATTCATTCTCTCCACAAGTACACATATTCATATAATACTTATATAACTTCGCTTATTCACTACTCTGTCACTCATTCTCTCCACAAGTACACATATTCATATAATACTTATATAACTTCGCTTATTCACTACTCTGTCATTCATTCTCTCCACAAGTACACATATTCATATAATACTTATATAACTTCGCTTATTCACTACTCTGTCATTCATTCTCTCCACAAGTACACATATTCATATAATACTTATATAACTTCGCTTATTCACTACTCTGTCATTCATTATCTCCACAAGTACACATATTCATATAATACTTATATAACTTCGCTTATTGACTACTCTGTCATTCATTCTCTCCACAAGTACACATATTCATATAATACTTATATAACTTCGCTTATTCACTACTCTGTCATTCATTCTCTCCACAAGTACACATATTCATATAATACTTATATAACTTCGCTTATTCACTACTCTGTCACTCATTCTCTCCACAAGTACACATATTCATATAATACTTATATAACTTCGCTTATTCACTACTCTGTCACTCATTCTCTCCACAAGTACACATATTCATATAATACTTATATAACTTCGCTTATTCACTACTCTGTCACTCATTCTCTCCACAAGTACACATATTCATATAATACTTATATAACTTCGCTTATTCACTACTCTGTCATTCATTCTCTCCACAAGTACACATATTCATATAATACTTATATAACTTCGCTTATTCACTACTCTGTCACTCATTCTCTCCACAAGTACACATAATCAAAAAGTTCCTATTTTCTGCTTCCTTAAAACATCCATTCATTGATGTCTTAATTTTGCCTTCTTTCGCCATTCGTTGCTTCGCTCATCATAAGGAATCGACGTTGAAATAACTTTCACAATATTCTCAAAAATGTGATCTGTATATTGTATATTTGGTTATTATTAAATAAACATTTAGTTATTTATAAAACAAAAATTAATAAATTTAAAAAAGAGACACATCTTTTGTACATAAATTTTAATAGTGAATAGAGCACATTTTATTATTTAAAAATGGTTTTGTTCAAACGGACAAACTCGATTTTTTCATAATAGCAAAATTTTAACATATCGCTACTACTATATAACATATATTTCCAAACAGAAGTAAAATACAGGCTTGATTAATATTTTTGTGAAGCAGTCTGTTCGTGATTAAGCCTCCGTCTGCCAGCTTCAGAGATTTGCATCACAAAGGCACCTAATCTGGTCTTTAAAGACATATTGATCTCTCCATTCTGTACGTCACACGTTCCCATATTTTAAATCGTCCTTTTTTATATGACTATGAACACGATTTTTTCGAAAGTGCACCCTGGCATGCATTCATAATTTTATATAGGCACCAATTCTTCCTTATTCACGTACGTCTGTGAGGGTACCATAGTATCATTGTGCAAAGTGCAAACTATATCATCTCCGTTTAAGAAGAAAATGGTTAATTTCCTTTGAAATTGCTAAAACCGAGTTTATTTTACAAAAAAGGGAAGCTCTCAGAAAAAAATAAAAGATATTGTACCTTACTTCAGAATTTGTAATGTGTTGTATCATATAACATTACAACTTGATTTATTGTTACATAACAATTTCTGACAAGCAAGTAGAAATATGTTGAAGGAAAAATAAATAATGAAAGATTTTTCAAAAAAATAATATAATATATACGAGTAATAAAGAAGGTACGAGAAGTTTGAGAAACCTAGAAAAACATGGAACGATCAACTGAATCATATTCTGAAAGAGTGACAGAAGTATTTATAATAATAAAGTGTGTATGTAACAAAAGCGAAAGACGCGTGCCAGGAAATGATGAAGTGAATATGTTCTTACTGCCTACCGTAATAGGGACATTTTTAGCAGTATATATATCACTGTGGAATATAAAATCCCGCTTTTTTTAATTATCATCTTTCAAACATTATAAATTTTATAATTTGTCCCTTATATTACGTATAAAAAAATCTTGCAGTCATTAAAATATTCTATTTAAAAAAATCACTGTCCTATCTACTAAATTTACAATGATATTTATAAATAGTTATTATGTAATTCCAAATTATAATATTTCCTTTCAATTTACAAGTCTTGTTTTTATTGTGCAATAATACGCTATTGTTTAGCACAACACAACATAGTTTTATATGTAAGTTATTTGGCATTTGTCCACGTAAAAAAACCAGCATTGCTCTCTTTCGCCTTGATTTACAAATGAAACTCGCATTAACCTTTTTTTGTTCCTCTTTCAATGGATCTTGATTGTATTGGCATATGGGAGTTTCAACAGCTTGAAGAACTAAAATTACTTAATCGATCGAGCAATTTATTCGTTAGAAATTCGATATTATAACATTTACTTCTCTAAATCCTTTTTCTTATAATTAAACCCTTGTGGTTTTTAATTTGATATTCCATAATGGACAAAAACTTATTGTAAAAGGAACAACTTTATTTATTTATTTGGTTTAAATAATAATTATATTAACTAATTTTAATCATATATACAATTATCATTTTATCTTTAAGGCATTTATATTTTAATTTGTTTTATCAAACACTGTTTATTCCACTTTATGTAACAGTATACCATAACTCTACTGGTTTCAAGGCTTTCGCCTCATCATCAGGGGAGCTATTTAACGACACCTGTTGTCATACTATAAATGGATCAAAGTTATATTTATATAAAAACATATACGAAATGACGAAAGAAATTCCAAATTACATAAAGCCGGCTTTTTGCACTAATTTTAATCTACGGTATCTCTTGGGAAAGCCAAAAATGGAATACTTAGCAACAGTGGTGTGTGTGCTCCCTTGATGATTATGTGAAAGTCTTGAAACCGTTAGAGTTATACCGTTACATAAAGTAAAATAAACAGTGTTTGATAAAACAAATTACAATGTCCTTAAACCTCCACAATGTTAATGCCTTAACTATAAATAATACATATACATTTTTTGTCAATTCAGCAGCAATTAAATCTACCATTTAACGATAAAAAAATTGATGCTCTCGGCTTCTTTAATATTTTTTTGGCATTTCAATGAAAATTTTGAAACCTCTGTAGTATAACTTAGGGTGACTTTTTGTTATTTTAGTTTTTGGTAGCCGAAAGTCATCGCTACTTATTTTAGGGTAGTTGTGAATCTCCTTATTTTACATCATAATTTAGATATTTCACATGAATTCAGAAATAATTTAAGTTATTAAATTAGTGTAGTGCTACAGGGAGTTATGTTTAATTTATCAAAGGTTTTGACTTTCACCTTATGGAACTCCTTATTAGAAAATTAAACTACAGATTATTTTGTTATTTCACTAATTATATTTATTACCTCTACACCCTCCCTTAAACATTTTTCCTTTGTGTCAAAAGACCACATTCACTTGTGATGAAACATGGCACCATTCTGACATAAGCACTGCTCTAGTAACAAACCGGAATACATTCCATCTGAAGAGAACTTGGGGATAGGAAGTAGAAACGCGTGTATCAATGATTAATGTAATTAATGTAACATACTAACAAAGTTATTTAGTGTTAAATATTCTATAATGTTTTATATTATGATACCTGCTTGTTTCAATGCATTTTATGCACCACAAACGTAAACTTGCCAGTAAAAACTGTAAAATAGGAAAAGTTTCTCTGAAGAAAATGACTATGGTACATTTACAACAAAAAAACGGCATTGTACCGCACAGGGTACAAAAAGACTGTAGCGTAGGCACGTTGGTTGCTGCGCCGCGCTCAGAGAATCGAGGTAGCAAATTCCGAAGTGAAGATCCAGAAGAAGAAGAAGATAGCGGGGTGGAGAGATTCCTCTCAGGCAGGTCGAAGTAGCGGGTCTCAAAGTAAAACACAGGAGAATCGGTAGTTACTGAGAATATAATATAATTTCACAAAAGGGGGACCCTCTATATTAATGGTCAGTCGGCCATCACAAGCGCCCATTACCCGCGAAATACAACAACTTTCGGGGGTCTGAGCGCTGCTTAAGTCGACCGGCCCGTGCCCTACTCCGATCGGCCCGCCCGCAAATACTTTATTTTCCTTGCGGTCGCGAACACGATCGGAGTCAAACAAACATAAATTGTACCAACATCAAGAACATATAGCAAACATATCAAATATAACTTTTACATGTTACATATTCACAAAATACAGATCAATACACATTATTTATACAAGAACATATCAAATATAAGGATTTACATCTTATTTATAACATTACAAATATCAATCCACCATACAAGAAATATCAATGTCTATACACATACAAGGGTGACCGCACACGTCCGATACAGGCATAAACAAGTGTTTAGTTTTTTTGGGTACAAATTCTTGAAAATATGTAAACCAATATGCGGCTTTTATAGCTACTAGAGAATTAAGGTTGTAATGGCCATTTTCCTCAGACATGAGGTACTAATAAGCATTTTTCTTGGTCAAAGCATTTTTCTTGGTTTGATTGTCAGCCATCTGTCGGTTAGAAGACGCCTAAGCGTTATTTGCATCGTTGCGTGTAAATTGTTGCAATTCAGCAAGCAAATAGTCCTGGCAGAACAAAACGAAAGTTCCGATGGCAAGGATATCAAAGTCCTGAGACGATCGGCAGGTTCAATATGCCGGACGTGATTTGTTTATGAATTATGGGTTCGAGTTCCGAGCTAGAACGCTCTTGAGGAGAGTTTGCTCTCCTTTAAGGTGCTCTAACTAATAATTTCCGAGACATATTTTACACAACGTTATTTTGGGTTGCTTATTAGTGTTAAAAATATGCTGTGTAGCTTATCAACTAAAAAAATTAAATTTAGATGGAATATGATCTACGCGTTATACCAACCCGAAAGTGAATCCGACAAGAAATTATCCTAGGGCGCCCGCTTGCTTAGTGTTAATGTTTACTGTTAAACCACGGCCATTAACAAGATGATGATGGTATTAACTAACAACACTTTTGAAGTAAGTATATACTGATTGTTGGATAAATTAATTGAATTTAATTTTATCTGTACTAAATTAATATTTTATTCATTAAATACTCGTAGTTCAAGAGATTTTTGTTTGAATGTTTACCAAATCGAAATAAAAAATAGAATTGTATAATTATTTTAATAGAAGTGTATACTTTATTTTCTTGTTTTATTTGTTTATTTGTAAGTGAATAGCGTTCATAAATAAAGAGCACCTCGCGATTATCCAAAAGTACTTGTGCAGCCCTTTGTACATCCCACCGCTGCAAATAGTTCAGATTGCTTCGGTCACTATGTCGGGGTGAGTAATGAACTATAATGATGCAGAAGGTAGATATGCCAGTTTTTATGCTATCCTGATACCAGTCAGCCATTTACAGGCGGTCTGAGAGATAATGAAGGGAAATAAGAATGAAAAGCAACGAGAAAATTACAAATATTTATGCTCAGTTGCAAATGCGAAGTAGCTATCAATCATTTTTTTGTCCTTACTCGCTGCCAGGCTTTGTGTTAAATGCTTTAGTCTTATTTTTCCGTAATTTGTGATGAAATTACGTTCTTATTGCAAGTTTAGGAAAAAACTCATTCAAGATAATTCTGTAAAATATTTTAGTCCGTATCATAATATTTTTTGGCTTTTAAAAAGTGCTATGTAAATATTATTCTTTGTCATATAATAAATATTACATGAAAAAAATGCGAAAGAGCAAATGTACAAAGAAATATAACTTGACGTGATCTACTCTAGTCATATGACCACTATATCCTAGTTTGTAAGACGCCTATCTTGTGAACCGGAAGGTTTACGTGCGATTCCCGTTTGGTACCCGATGTCTTTTTAATGGTATCGGTCCGGTTTTCATACCAGCCCTCTTAAACATATTTTTGGTTAATTGTTGGAGGGATTCCAACAATAAATCCACTAAATTTTACTGTTTATATTGGAAGTGTAATACAACGCACTATATTACTAAGAAAAAAATCTGTTTTTAATATATAAAAAAAACCATTTGCCGTTTTTAATTATACAATATTATTACTTATACAACTTTTGACTTGTGATTTCGTGTGATATTGTTTTTACTTTATTTGAAAGATAATCGAATATTTGTCAACACATGTGAAATACAAATGAACAGTTTAATACATTATTAATTAATTATCGTGGTATTTTCAATGCTGATTCAGCAAAAGTAGGTATGTATTACAGAACTATATATTCCGTTAGTTAACACAATTCTTTCTATATCTCCAAGTGTCTGAAACATACATATGTGAATGAAAGCAAAAAAGATATACGGAGCATGGAAGAGGCGAGGAGATAAACGTCAACTCCATATCACACGGACGCCTTTGCTCGGGTCGCGGGTCGTGACTCCCAGTGACAACTGACTCCTTCTGTTTGCGAGATAAGCGTGCCATAAAAACATACCCCCTCATCGTATCAGAATCCCTGATACCTAGCCAATGTTCGGTATGCACAAAAGCCGCTATATGTTTATTTACAGGCTTCTGTGTGTTTTTTTTTTGGGTTTTATTCTTCGACGTCGGCAATAAATTTGAATATCTTTCTTTTCGTGTGTTTGTGTTTATCGGCTATCGGTAGCGAGCAAACGATCATTCTTCTCTTCATGACGCTATCAATGGATGCGGTTTCGTCGTGAAATGAAATAGATTGGAAATTTTAAGAGAAACTCACTTATTCTAAAGATTTTTACATTATCCGATAGTATGCGATAAAGTCAAACGACTTTTTTATTATTTTTTTCATAGTTAGTACATTCACTCTTTTAAAGTAAATGTCACTTTGCCAATTTCAATTTATTTTGAATTTATTCTCCCTCTTTTTATTCCCAAATCAGTATCACGTTCTTTCTCACATTTTCCTCTATATAACTCGTCATTTCTCACATAGTAAAACAAATTATGTCCTCCGTGGCCTAGTGATTAACTCCTCTGGAGGGATTCGGGCTCGATTCCCATTGATATCCAAAAAAATATACTAATCTTGTTAAAAAGATCATCAGGTCATAAATAATGTTCGCATTATTTGAATTTATCGTAAAATCATGCAGTTCTGGAAAAAACAACAGCTCTTTATTACGGGGATTTTTAACTGCGACGCGTTGAGTCGGAATGCGTGTGTTTTTGACTCTTCGTGTGTGGTAGTGTTCTAGCATATGCAATGACGAACCATGGACTCCGTGCCTTTTCCAGTGGCTGTTAACAAGCCCGAAGATCTGATTTCTGGAGCCGAAGAAAAAGTTTTTTCATACACCTTCTTCAACATGTCCTATCATTAATTGGAACGTATTGAGATATATAATACGAATGAATGATCTAAACTCTGAAATATTTAAAAGGATTATCGTTTCTTAATAATTTTTTTTCAATATATACTTCCTCTTTTACACCAGAATACGTGATCAAATTTTGATCATTTTATATTAATACGAATTTGAGTATGTCATACAAGTCATAAAATGCAAGAAAAAAACACAGCTTTTATGGCTTGGATTTTTTAGTGTATTTTGAAGCAAAGTATCTTGAATAATTTTAATTGCGATTTAGTTTCTATGAAATAAAGGCATGAGTATGTTATAAACAAGGATATGGCTATTCGATTAATATTCAATATTATGGTTTATTGTCATTTCAGTCCAATATACAGTACAACTCAACCAATTATCTCCATATAATTGACTACTGTTAACAAAATGTTAGATTCTTATCAATGACACTTGTAGCAAAATTTCTGTAAATTTTCGAATTCCAATTGACTTGCCGTTATTCTTGGCGCTTATCATTTCTTTGTATATAACACTTGTCTCTATAATTAAACAAGTATTATTTGTAGGTTAAACACTTGTTTAGAGAAACACGTATACAAATTCTGAAAAATTGTTCAGATAGGATAAAACTAATACTTTTTAATCCTAATTGGAGAACCTCCCTAAATTTAAGAAATAGACTTAAAACACAGCATTAGTTCTAGAAAGAGACTTAAAAACATTGCATAAGCTTAAAAAATAGATTTAAAAACACAGTATTAGTTATTTTAACAACAGTATTAGCTTTATAAATTTCTCAAAATCCTTTACTTTTTTCATGTTTTCATTTAATGCAATGCTATAAAAGTTGTCATATTTGAAATATAATAAATGGTTGCTTATTTTCTAGTTAAATATGAAGCGTGGTTGCTGATACAATAGAAAAAAGTATCAGTTCTAAAAGTATTGATTATCTCTTTTTAAAGATAATGTTACCTTTTTAGTTTTGCCGGTTTTATACATACATGTTAAAAAGGTTTTTAAGTTAATATTTTTTCGTAAAACGTTATTTAAAAATAAATAAGCCTTCAAAATATAATTTTAATAGTTTTATAAAACTAAATTGAAAAAATGAAGATGCTGAGATACATTTTGAGTGACACTAGAAGAGATTAATTAAAGAACAAATTATACAAGAATACCTTACAGTGGCAATTTTTTTATGGAAAAAAATATGAAGAACTTGAGTTTTGGTTTAAGATATTTTAATGTAATTTTGTTTTGCAATTAAACTATGATCTTGGCTTTTTGACAGTAACAACTTTGAGCTCCTTTAATACATTTTTCGATAATTTGCACTAATTTAGGTGTAATTATCTTTTTATTCCCATAGTGAGTAATATGTATCCCAAAATTGCCTGCACTTTGGAATAAGGCAGTTTGTTGCTTACTCATTCTCAAACAAAAGGAAAATAATTCGTCTCATGCATTTTAATTTGATCTAGCATTTCTTGGTTTTATTTTTGTGGGATATCGGAAATTATCTTTCATTAAACTTTTATGAACCGTTAATTATAGTGTAATTTAGAAATTCAGTTAAGTGCTTCGTAATGGCTTCATCAGGCAATTTGTTCGTCGCTCATTATTTAGCTTCTTACAAAATATAGATACACCGTCATTTAGTGGAAAACCCCGATCTCACAAAAAGTTGTGGGTGATGCGATGCGCATAAATTTATATAAATCATTTAAAGATTTGGTTTATTGCAATTTTTTCTTGCATTATGATAGATTAAGTTAGATAGATTAAGTTACTCGGGATAAATTGACACATTATATCTGTTATATAGGCTGTTGAGTAAATTCGAGTTAAAAGTTGATTTGAAATATAAATTAATGTCATTGTAATTTATTTTTAACAAACACTGTTTATTCCACTTTTTTGACGGTATAACCCTACCGGTTTCAAGGCTTTCACCTCATCTTCAGGGGAGCGCAAACAAGTCTTGTTTGCGCTCCCCTGAAGATGAGGTGAAAGCCTTGAAACCGGTAGGGTTATACCGTCAAAAAAGTGGAATAAACAGTGTTTGTTAAAAATAAATTACAATGTCTTTAAACCTCCACAACGTTAATGCCTTAACTATAAACAACATATAAATTAATGTTTGAATCCTATTTATTTTCCACTTTGTTTTTTATTATATATATATATATATATATATATATATATATATATATATATATATATATATATATATATATATATATATATATATATATATATATATATATATATATATATATATATATATATATATATATATATATATATATATATATATATATATATTTTTTTTTTTTCCTATGTAAATTATGACCTAGTTGATAAGACGCTTGTCTCCCAGCCCAGAGGCGTGGGTTTGATTCTCGTTGGAACCCAGATTTTTTTTATTAATGATTCCTGTCTGGATTTCACTTAAACCTTCTTTGATATCTGGTTGGCTGGAAGATGTTGCCACATAGCAATAAGCCCGCCAGGTTGTACTGGATACAACGAAAGTTTAATACAATATTACGGAATCAATTCATTTTAGTTGTCCTAATAATGTTTTCGATTTACTATTGCTCAGTTTTAATTTTAGTTGATCTAATTGTGTTTTCTATGTACTTTTTGCTCATAGATTATTTTTCTTTACATACATTTCTTTTTTAGTATCCTTATTTTTTGTTTGTCATTTTAAGCTTTTAAAGTTTGTTTTCTTCATTATTCATTGCTGTCTTAATTTAAGCAACAAAAATATATACGAATTCAACCATTTCCATTTTCCCATCAATCTCGTATGTGTTTAAGCTTGGTAGTCAATAACGCCAGGTTTTCTAAATTCTGCGTATCATTTCGAATAATTCAATAATTATTATAGTCCGGAGTCGGCAATAGGAAATTTAAACTTTTGAATACCGCTCAGTCATCTCTTGCCTTTGTGGTCTGTCCGACGTGGCAGCAGTAGCCAGCCATATTGGAAAGAGTAAAAAACTAAAACTTGGTCACTGACAATGGATAGTCTGGACGGTACGCGTGACGGAACAATTTCTTTCGTCTCGGATACTGATCGTATAATTATCGGCAGCCAACTTTGATGCCTCTATGTTCTCATTATTTACTATGATACCATTTTCCTGTTGGATTCTATAGAAGATATAACATTTTTTAAGATTCAATTTAAGATTCGTCTATTGTAGCTTTCTACTTCCTTATTTTATTGTACTATCAAATCATTGTAGTTTTTACCAATATCAACGCTTGGACTGGTGATTTTTTTGTAAATGTTCTTATAGAAACAAAACTGGCATTGAATTATTAATTTCGCTAATGTGTTATACGAGTAGATTGTTTAAAATTATGTTTAATATACTTGAAAATTATTTACGAAATCATGAATTCAAATAGATTAAGAGCGTCACCACTCGCACGCGGAATGACCCTATTGAATGAATTTTACGATATCGATATCTTACATATCTCGGTAGACTAACATAGGATTGAGTTCCTCGATAAACGTTATAGGCATAGCTTATACACTAAGGAAGAAATAGTATCATTGTTCCTGTTGACATATATCATATTCAGACTTTTATTAACTTTCTTTTTTTTATAAAATAATAATTCTAATATTTGTTATAAGTAGCTTAAACCTGTATAAATTGTATTATAAAATAAAATTATGTCATGTATTCTAAATTTTCTTGTAGTTCAATTTTAGGTTATTTCTCATATTCACATAAGCTTTTTATGGATCATGAATTTTTTTATAATTTTTCTATAAATTATTTTTCAACTTCTCTTTTTTCGATTTTGTTACGGAAATCACTTTTTTCTTGCGATTTCCTATTTCGTATATATTTTTTCGACTTAATTTTAATATTTTCCTTTAAAAATTAAAACACTTTTTAACCATGTAGCTATTGCTTGCTTTTATAAAATGTGTTTTACTGATTACATACATACATACCATCACCTCATTTCCTTGTCGGGAACGGCAAACTTTCCCAAATTGATACACACTCTTCGCTTCGTCTATATCCATACACCTTCTCATACAACTCCTACGATCTATCTGGCTTTCTACGTTTCCTACTTTTATTATATCATTCATTTGATGCATCCATACCTTCTTTGGTATTTATCTACCACACCGTACACTCAAATTCGCAATATATTTATTTTGTTAGTCTTTCTTCCTCTATTCTTTCCTCGTGCCTAAACAATCGCTGAGTGCTCTTCTTTATTTTATTCAACACATAGCCTTATGTTCTAATTTACCCCATATCATTTCATTTCGTATTCTGTCATACATTGTCACTCCATACACTCTTTCAGTGCTCACATTTCTACAGTTCGGCTATTTTCAGGTTATTTTCCGCATCTAAATTTCACTCACATGTATCAAACTAGGTACTAAAATACTGTTGTGGACAATCATCTTAACATATTATAATACTACCCGGTTTAAGTATATATATATTTGTAATGCCCTTTTTAAGAAAAATCAGCAAATCTTCTTCATTCGCCTAATTTACCTACAGATCTCTAATGAGAGTTTCAATATATTTTTATAATTCATCTCAAAAAAGCGGTGATTTCAGTATTTTTCGTCATAGTCTATATCAAGAGGATTTACTAGCGAATTGCTTTTTTTCTTTTGAGTGCTCCAAAAGCGGTCCGTCAAAAGAAATATTTGAAAACTTTGAAGGGTACTCGCTCAAAGAAAACTCAAGTAATTACAGGCCCTCGAGTAAAGGCTCCAAGAGATAACACGGGCCGATAACCTTCGGATAATCACCAGTTATTCCAAGTATCTTTTTGCAAAAGCAAAAATTCACAGGAATATCGAAGCTATATGTCCTCTTCAAGTGCTCGTTTTTTTTTTGCAGGTGAATTGAATTTATGTTGAAACGTAAACATATTTTGGTTTCTTCCCTCTTTAAGAAGATTCAAGTAAATATCCCTTTAATTTAATATTCGATTCGCATCATATCCTCAAAAAATTATTTTCCTAGTTCTCGAGTTTTCGATTTCCTACTTTTATTCAATATTATGACTATTTTTCTTTTACTTTCATTCTCATTAAAACTTTTTTTTAATGAAAGAAGTGGTATATTGAGAACAATGAATAGTTTTGAAAAAAATGTGTAGCCATAGGAATTAAGATAGCACATAATTAAAAAAAATCGACTAATAGTATTTAAAATTGCGTGCAACATATATATTTTTGACTGTCGGACGGCACTATAGATAGATACCAATGACATAAAAAGCATTTAAATTCCGAAGAAAAAAAAACAATTTAAACAGTCTACGTCTCCGGACCAGCTTGGCTAAGTTCATAATTTAAATTAAAATCAAATAACAATTTTATATAGCGCCATATAGACAACAAACTCTCCACAAAGGTTACTCGAACCCACTAATATTAAACAAATCACATCTGGCAGCTAAAGCAGCGACAAGCGAATCATGTATAACACTTTCTTTGTATACAGTATAATCTTGTGGACATATTACCATGTTGAAATCGTTTCCAACCAAACATAAAGATGTTTATGAGGCCTTGAATGTAAACCAGACTAAAAACTATTATAGTTTATTTAAAACTGGGTTCCAGCGAAAATTTAACCCTACCTCCGGATTGAAAGACAGGCGTTTTACCAACTAGAACACGGAGGTCGGAAAACGCCTGTCTTCCAACTCTTGGGTTACGAGTTCTATTTCCGTTGTAACTCAATTTATTAAACCTTTACCTTGTAGCATATCCAACACGGTGTATTAATGTCACCAATTAAACCTTTACCTTGTAGCATATCCAACACGGTGCATTAATGTCACCAATTAAACCTTTACCTTGTAGCATATCCAACACGGTGCATTAATGTCACCAATTAAACCTTTACCTTGTAGCATATCCAACACGGTGCATTAATGTCACCAATTAAACCTTTACCTTGTAGCATATCCAACACGGTGCATTAATGTCACCAATTAAACCTTTACCTTGTAGCATATCCAACACGGTGCATTAATATCACCAATTAAACCTTTACCTTGTAGCATATCCAACACGGTGCATTAATGTCACCAATTAAACCTTTACCTTGTAGCATATCCAACACGGTGCATTAATGTCACCAATTAAACCTTTACCTTGTAGCATATCCAACACGGTGCATTAATGTCACCAATTAAACCTTTACCTTGTAGCATATCCAACACGGTGCATTTAGGTCGCCAATTTCAATTAACATAAATGGTAAAAAAACTAAATTTATTTATTCAAATATTTTTTTTTTTAACTTTAATTTGTATCCCTTCAGTAGTTAAACTACAATAATTTGTTAATGTAGATCAAATGTAAGTACTAATAAAAAAAAACTTTTTTCTGCTTTGCAACAAAGACAGAACAACTTCGCTTTGCGAGAAACCCATTCTTCGAGTACTGTAAAAAAAGGCGCTCAAATGCTTTAATGTTATAATAAATCCTACATAGTAACTACAAAGGATACTGAATGCATGTTGTATTGTTTTTCACAAGCATTGATGATTAAAAAATAACTACTTTATCTGGATTAAAAAATAACTACTTTATCTTACGTATACTTGCTCGATAGGTGGAGCGGTTACTAAATGAGAATGGAGGCAAGGAATCTGAACGTTACATTTAATCTTGACATTCGTTGACGAACTTTTGTCACATAATCGTTCAATTACAAGTCTTTATTTACTATTGTCATGTTATTTTTACTAAACGTTCAGAATCCATTACCAACTATATAATATGAATTGAAAGAAAAAACGTACACTTACAAAAAAAACATGATTTATGAAGGAAAAATCAAATTAACGGCCGGAAATTTATTTTATATATTTTTTCAACATATTTTGATTTTAAATTTTGTTATTGTTTAATTAGGAACTTGGTATCTTGTGAAGTGTAGCGAGTGATGAAATAGTTTATATGTCAATCTTTATCTTTACGATACTAAATTCATCCATATTTTATATAATATGTTACATTATGAGCTTACAGTTCTATCCAATTCAAATAAAATTATGATGTTCATTACTAAAATGAATTTTTATGAACAATTTGATGCCCATTTGCAAGGGGTTTCTGCAAATTTAGAATATAATTGCTCACGTTAATAAAACAAATGAAACGTTTCGCTGTTTCACACATATTTTTAACAAAGTTCTAAAAAGTGAGTTGAAATAATTTTCTTGCATTCTTTCCGCACTTTCTCGTTTTGTTAATTATTTCAAAATGAGGCTGTGGTCCAGACCGCCATTGTATGTCACATAATGGCATATTTTGATTTAATAATTGCGTTCATTGTTTCATATCCTTCATTGTTCTTGAAATTCATAGCGCTGAAACAATAGCGTATAAAGCAAATATAAAAGTATTATACAAGGACGATAAAGCTTCTGCCCCGACACAAAGTTTATTTCATCTAGAACAGGTACGTTCAATCTGTTATTAAAAAAAATCGTAATGAATAAAATGTTAGGATATTGAAATATTCGTGGCATTCCAAGATCTCTTGAGGACATTTCTCAATATCGTTAGAATATCGCAAAATTCATTTTAGAAATAAAAATGTCGAAAACAGTTTTTTTTGTTTTATTGGACAAATCTAAGTTAATAAATACACAATAACTATACATAAGCTATATTCAAACAATTCAGAAGTCCAAGATGTGCGTGAAAGAGGTAGACTGAGGAAAACGTGACTGGATCAAATGAACCAGATTTTGAAAGAAGGTAAAGTGAGAAGTATGAATAATAGAAGATTGTGCATGACGACATGTATGAGTGTGGAGGAGGTGATAGTTGTGTGCTTGTGTAAAAAGTTTGGAGATCTGTTCTCTCTACCTACCCGGTAAAGGACACGACGTAATAATGATGCATGCATTTTATTTAGTCAACTAGGGATATCAAACACTGGATTTTCAGAAAGACAAGAGTTTTACGAACAAAATTTGTATCGTATTTAAATGTATAATAGAACGAATGAAGGAATAAAGACTTAGAAATCAAACATACTTTGCAAATATGAGTGCAAAGTGTGACAGAGAAAGACCGAGGAAAATATGGATGGATAGATGAAATAAGAAAATATAGAAGACATAGAAATCGAAGAAAATACGTGAGAAGGTTTAGGCATGTAGAAGAGGTGAAAAATGTGTGCCACAAATATAGCTCATGCTCTCACGCTCTATCCTCTTTGTCTAGCCCGAGAGGGAAACGATGCGATGATATGTATGTATGTTTAGTTGAACAAATTGAGACTTTGAATTAAGACGATTTATCATTGCAAGAAAAAGTTTAAGCCAAAACTTGGATAAATGTTATTATTTTTATCAATCGATCTTCTTCAAACCAAAATACTCTTATATTGTAGTTTAATAAGAATGGTTCAATTTTACAAGAGTACCATGCTATGTGAAAGTAGTGCCGAAATTGGGTTTTTCTTTTTTTAAATTTAACTAAATATAATTTTATTCAATAAGATACAGGTAAAACAAAAGCCTTGTTTACTAGGAACATGGCAAATTAAAACCAACAAATCCAGATACATATAAATTGTGAGTCCACTTTAAACTACAAGTTTTTTTTTCATAAATTATGTATTTATAAAAAAATGTTCATACATAAATAATTAAAAAAGAAAATACGAAAACAAACAATATGAAAACTCAACCAAAGAAAATCAATTAGCCTTTTTTTATTTTTTATTTATTTAATAATGTAATCTATAACGCAAACATTTACCAAAATCTATACCTATGCATAAATTTATATCTTAAGACCTAATCTAATTTATATACATATATTATAACTATGAACTAACTTAATTTAAATTTCCTACATTTTTTATATTTAATTTCTTAGAAATAATTAACACCTACATAACATACTGCTTATAACTAGATAACAAAGCATAATACGATAAAGGGCTCAATCAAACGCCAACTCAATAATTATGTTTGCTTTTTATTATTTCCTTACTTGGAATTAAAAGTCAAAAAGGTTATGTAAAGAAAGTTATGTGGTTTACGATATTCTCGTGATATCCTTTCCAAATAATTTTGAAAAAAGTTGTTTTTTTTTAACATTCGAACATAAAAATGTTTTGCCTTGACTCTTCGTATCTTGTGAAGAAATGATAACCATGTTTTCTTTTAAAATTGAGATATTTGTGACTAGTCAGTAACGTTCATGAAGTTATCTATCGATGTTTTTTTTCATTCGTTGTACTTTAAAACTGAGAAACAAGTGAGGTGTTTCAAAGAGTTTTAATTCGTTCTTTAATATTATTGTGAACAAAATATTTTCGTGTTTTTTTATTGTTTTTTTTTTTATTATGTGCGGTATATTGTGGGATGAACGTTTTGGTCTATCTGGAGTGATGAAGTGTGAGGGGTTTGATTCGCGTGATGTATTCATATCTAATTGAGTGTCACTGTTTGTCAGATTGATGAGAATGTGCAACAGGGTTTTATATAACCAAAAATCGAAAAGAAGTATCGATTTATTTTTTCTTGCTATATGTCCTCAGTGAGATACAGGCAAAAGCCTAGTTTACTGGGGACACGACAAATGAAAGGCAACAAACCCAGGTCCATTAAAATTGTGTGTCCAAATTAAATTACCTGTTGTTTTTTTCGCAAATTATGTATATTTCTTGTCATGTGTAAAATAAATTAATTATCTGCTATTTTAACACACCGTTAATTTTTTTATACCCGAGTCTAAGTTTAATCTTAGTCCAGAATGTCAAAGAATACAGTTATTTATTATATGTTAGTTTATTATTTTTATATGTATTGTAGTATCGAGAATCTTCGTGGGTGAACCATGTTTTTCCTCATATAAGACACGCATCGCGTGCTGCCCCCGAAAGGCTTCGATAAACTCTAATGGATGCCACTCCACGGTTACCCCCTGGGACCCCTTTCAGTTTATGTTGTCCTGATAAATGATGCTTTTCGTTTAAAGTTATTAGGGTAACAGATTTCTTTATAGCTCGCACGAGGCTATCGAACCCAAGTGTATGTATAAAATATGTAAAAAAAAAGATATCTTCAAGTAAGATTTTTCAGATAATAGTTACAATTTTTAAGAAGATTTTCTTACCCATATAATGCTTAAAGTTATGTTATAAATTTCCGTTACTTTATGTTATTTTACATGGAACCCATCTGATGGATATGAAATACCTATTTGGATTCAATCTAAATACTCAATATAAATAGAAAAATACATTTTTCGATAACAATTTACATTTGTTGATGGTGACATAAAGGGAAAACGCGTTTTCTTCCCAACAAATGATATTTGATATTTGTCTGGTTTAATCTATTTCAACTTGACAAGACTTCAAGCTGTCTCCCTCTCTCACCTCAATACCTCATTTTACTGTCTATTGTATTCTATTTTCATGCAAAACGTGAATAAGGTTTTCCGAAATATATTTCCAGCTTAAGCTATATTCGTAAGCTTTAAGTATACAGACACGTATTCAACGTTAAAAACAATATACGAGTATATATACGTAAGGCAAGTTCGTATTCCGTAGAAATAATTATTTGAGTCACAAATCTATTCGCAGTCGCGACTAATCCTCAGCCACTGATTGTATTTGCCTAATGTAAATTGTGTGTTCTCCACAGTTCAATTGTTTTTCTCCAAAGGAGGGGGCAGTCCCTTTCAAGAGGCTGTGGTTACTTCAAACTCCGAGAGATACTTTATGGAATACTTAAGAAAAGGAAAATATATAAACCGCAATTCTAATCCAAAACTTTTGTTTAAATATCTATATTCCAATTCAAATGTTCGAGTATAATAGCTTAGTGTTCGTAAATATTTAAAAAAAACCCGTGGACGTACTTTCTCCTTTTTTTCAAGAGGTGGTAAAGAAATGTTTTTGTTTTCAAAATATGTGATAAGTTTTTATTTTTTTTATATTTGGCATTCGCACTTACAGCTGAATAATATTACTTAGTAATAAACTAGTGGATTTTTAAACATTATTAGTATATATATTTGTGTTAAAGGGTATATTTTCATATACAGTTTCTTGATAAATGTTACATGTTTGTCTAAAAATGGAATCACGTCCAGAAGAGATCTAACACAAGCAGTCCTCACGAGTGAAAGCTCTATTCAAATAGGGCCGCGTGCCTCATTCTAAACAACGCCTTTCAGTTGTATCTTTAATGAGTGTCGGATGCTCGCGAAATGAGATTTAGACAATCTCCTGAGAAGCCTTCTCCTCTCTCATGCTATCCTGGTTTCCTGAAATGGGGTCTTTGTAAGCTGCGCGTATACCCTCGCGTTTCAACCGGGAATGGGTGAATTTGTCTCCTTTCGTTTCTAATTCCGCACGTACGATACTTATTTGTATACCGCGACAGAATCAAGATTTAAAATTTTAATATCGCGTACCTAAAGCCTTATTAGCATAACGAATAAACATGAGGGTATTCATTATTCATGGATACCAATGTATATTCTCGTGTATTTTAAACTTGTACGTTATTGATTACTCAGTTTATGACGAAATTATTGATGTTAAAATCATTGTTCTCATTGTTATCACCGCCTGTTTATTATTCCTTTGAGTTTGCCGAGTGTTTAAGAATGAGAGGGAATCACTCTTAGTTAAAGGAAAATATTGTTTCTTTTAAGACGATTCTTGGATACAGGCGTCTGTTGCTATGGATTTAATTATAACCGTCTTCTTAACTCCTTCGTGCCGCTGCATAACACAAAGAAATCATTTCCTTGTAAAGCTTAATAAATTATTCAGTTTTAATGTATCTCAACTGTGAATAAAACAAGCAAATCGAATTGACGATTATATGCTCAAGGTTCAATTATTTTTTTTTGTAATGTGGTGTTTGTTCCGTTATGTATTTGAAAATTAAATAGTTTTGCAATTTAAGTACTATTTTCAAATAGATTTACTCGTAATATGCTATATTAATTAGGAGTTTCAAAATATATCATATGAGTGATATAAACACAGGTGCGTAATAAGGTTTTAGCCATTATCATTTTAGATATTTATTTACACGATATACAATATTTAACGGATGAAAATAATAATTTGGAATACTGTGGGAATATTTAGTGTAAAACAAATATGTATTACATTACTTGCCATATGCTAGTGGCCATTACTTGGCCTTCCAATATAGATTTTTGAGCACGTATTAAAATAATTTCATTACTTTTAGTATATAAGTATAAATACAGTAAGATAGTTGTATTTATACATTTATTAGCTAAGTTCATACGAAACGAGACATGTTTTCACACTAAATTCCACAATGTGTCAACCGCAGCAATACGATAAGGTGCGAGGCTCACGTTTTAGAGTAAAAACGGTTAAATTAACCTGAATAAATTATCAAACAGCTTTGCAATGAATTGCACACGTACTTAGTACGGGCTGAGAAAGCTTGTGGAATGTAAGATGGAACATTCCAGTGCCACTGAGGAACGCGCTGAGTATTGCAACAGGGTGCAAATGCAAAGGGGACTTAAGCCTTTTAAAGCTGTTTGGCGCCGTTCATTCACTGTAATTGTTTACATTATATTTGAATCGCTTATTCCTTTCACACATAAACCTAATTTATCAACTGAGAATGGTTACAACGTTTTCAAGAACATTTGTTTACAATAATGTGGCTTTAGTGTTTCAAGGGATTTAGCCTGTATTTTATCCCTTTTTTATTTTTATAGCGTTTGAAAGTTTCAAATGGTTAATTATACATATTATTAAGGTAGATTCAGACAACCTAGTAAAAGTAACTAAAATATAAATATTTATTATGTTTTGAAATCTATGTGTAATATGGTATTCTCTCGAACTTTTCTAGCGGCATGGATTTGATTTGCAGTGGTTCCTAGATATTCAAATATTTTTCATATAAAATTGATATTGTTTTGACTCTTCTCCTTAGAGTAGCACGGGTTATTTATATTTTAAAATACAATAGATTTTGTTGCTATAGTAAATACATGAGCATGAATTACAACAAAGTTTCGAATGTACATTTGATAATATTAACCACTTGAATAAATTGTTCGTGATTACTTGATTATACAATTTAAAAAAATGTTCAGTATTATTATATTAAAATATTTCTGAATGTATTAAACTCTTTGTACGACAATTTTGTTCGTATCACTAAAGGATGTGAGTATAATATTTTGCAATATAGTTGATTTATTTGATAGTCGTTTATGACTGACAATAAAAGTTATATGTGACGTCTATCGCCTTAAATTCTTATTTTTTTTTGCATACTATATATATTTTATTGCTAGCGATGACCTCAATATTTGAATATATTTTTTTCTTCACATAAATCATATGTTAAATAAATGACTTATAAATATATTATGACTTATAAATCTGCATTTTAAAATAATACCATTAAATAATTTATATGGTTTGTGTTTGTTTTTCTTTTTTACAATTCAAGTCATTTTTAGTTTTATAGTTTTTTTTATTCTTAAAAAATCTATCGGTGTTTAAATCGCTTAACTTTTCAATTAATTAAATAAACAATACTCACCTGTCGTAAGGAAATTATTTAGTTTGGGTTATCCTTTTTAAGGATTAATTATTCAGTATTTCTGTTGAAAAGTTTTTGAACTCCTCTAAATTGTCATAAAAAATTCATCAATTCGTTTTGTTTGTACAGATATTTTTAAACAATTAATTAAATTTTGACACGAAAAATAATATTTTGTAATGCTTGTTTTACGTCACCTATGACGACCTCTGTGACCTAGTTGTTTAGACACTTGTCTTCCAGTGGTTTTTTTATAATCAGTGCAGTGCGTCTAAGCTTGTTTTACGTCACTTATGACGACATCTGTGACCTAGTTGTTTAGACACTTGTCTTCCAGTGTTTTTTTATAATCAGTGCAGTACGCCTAAGCTTGTTTTACGTCACTTATGACGACCTCTGTGACCTAGCTGTTTAGACACTTGTATTTCAGTGTTTTTTTTATAATCAGTGCAGTGCGCCTAATACGGTCCTTTTCAAAAATACTAATGAAACGATTTCATAACTAAGTATTTTCTAGCAGCTTTCTAAACAATTTTAATTAGACAGTGTTATAAAATGATGGGTAATTTTATTAAAACTCTGCGGATGTAAATTAAATTAATTGCAAACTTTTTACTTTATTTATGACTTTGAGTTGACACGACCTTACTTGAACTCCTTTTAAATAGGTGATCCAGCAATCGATTGACGGAAAATTTAATATTATTTGAAATAATGGCAGTGTATCCAATTGAAATGGGGTTTTAAAATATATTCAACTCAATGTATATTTTTTAGATAAAAATTGATAAAATACCTTAGAATATTCTGCGCAAACATTGTAATTTGTAGTTCCACAAAGTTCAAATTAAACCTTTGATTAAGTCATGCTTTATTTATTCAAAATGATAATTTTGTTTGTTGTTTAACTTTATAATAACACAATGTATTTAGTTTTTATACTTGAATTATTTAACTAGCGCCTATGATAACCCATTTTTCAGTAAATAAGTTTATACAATTTTAAAAGCCAGCTTACTCGAGTTTGTATTGACAAATAAATTCTTCAATAACATTTGTTAACTAATAAAGGTGTTAAAATCTTGAAATGAGATTTCATGCATCTTAATTAACTACCATATATGAAAAAGGTTTTTTTTCTTTGTGATGCTGAATGAGTTGTTAATGGCCTTGAAATATAAGATGAACACAATTATTGGATAATTAAAAAAAAAGCAACAGTAAATGAGTTATCATGCTTGACAATATGTTCAAATCCAGCGAACAAATATTGATGTATATAATTGATCTATCTATCATTGAATTGTTAAAGAAATCAGTATATTTTTTTGTGAAAAAGATTTTTGGACTATGCGTACATTTATTTGAGTACACAATATTTATTTATCATTTTAAAACAGGATGAGATTTTATATGATTAAATATTATTATTTTTTTCTTATAAATTACTTGATATTTTTTTAAACGTCTATTCTGTTCGTTTATTATTTAACTCCTTTATTTTCAACTCTTATGTTAAAAACGTAATTTATTTTTAAAACAGAAGGGAAATTTTTTTCACTTTCCTCTGGCACTAAAGAGCGCCTGCCTTCTGTCAACCTCTTGTGACCCTTTTAACTCCGGATAAGTTAAAACAAAAATGTTGCAACTTCAAAGAGGCGGTTCGACAGCTTGTCCGACCTATGACCACTCTTTTCTATTTACTTCAATACTTCAATTTTTATACTTCTGTTGCCGTAAGTCGTGACTAGACTTTGACTAGACTTTCGCAAGTTTCACTAGACTTTGACTAGACTTTCGCAAGTTTCACTTGTTGAATCTCTAATAATAATTAATTAGTTATCAATGTATAAAGTAAAATAAATTGATACGTTTTTCACTGAATGACATTGCATTACTTCGTTCACTTTCGATGACTTTATTTCCTGTTATTTTTTTGGATTAAGAAACAATGTTATTATTTTACTATTTATAAAAAAAATCCCACGGTGACTAAAAGCAGGATCAGATAATGCATAAACTGCGGTATCAAATTTTTGTAAATAAAGAATAACAAAAATTTTAATATATTTAATTTATTACTTGCTTACCAGATTTATGAAATATCTATGCTCATAATTATATTTCATACTTATCTCATTTATTTAATGTATGAAATGTTTTTTTCGTGACTTTTTTTAACACGTAAAGGGGTATTATAGACTGTTCCATAGTGGTAAGTTAGTTTACACGTATACAAAAGAAAAATGGAAAAAGTGTTTTTAAAAACACAAAGATGTATGTATGTCTTAAGCTTTTTTTATTTAAGTACTATATAAAATATATCACACATCAAATGAATAAACTAAGATTCATATCTCCAGAATGTAATATTTTCATCAATGTTCAAAATAATAAGTTCGAAAAGCGCGAACGTCCTTTAAATCGTCCAATCCTGTTACTATTGATCTGCGTAATTTGCTAAAGACATGTCCTCGGCTTAAAGATTTATCTGCGCTAGTTGCTTTCTATCAGTTTGAGTGGCAGTTAGATGTCTCGAACATGTCTCGTCCTACTCTTACTAACGTACAATAGATCAAACCAATCAATCCTTTAATAGGTTCTAAAAATACTCGGTGATAGAAATACGTATTGGGAATATTATTCCATACCAAGTCTGTTCCATTAAACCGAGAAATTTTACCCTTTATGATAGTCCAAAGGCGATTAAAAGATCGAGATGGTATTTTTATAACTTTATAATAGAAGCATTAAGAAAATATTTGCGGCAAAAAAGGGCGGTTTTAAAAAGTCTGTGTTCGATGGAATAGCTGCGTGATTATTTTTTCAAGTGGAATAATTTATATTTTGTTTGTATTTTTGAAAATGTTCAGGTGTTTTAAGTGTTTTTAAGCCAGTATTTAACTTGTAGAGGGTTATTTATTTGAAACAATCGATATTAAAACGTCGAACTAATATTTTATTTAAACTTTTAGCAATAGAAGAAACATGATCTTAAAAATTAAGGAGCATAAAGTATTTTTAAGATTGGAGTACCATAATTATATCTCCACATGTATTGTTACGTCAATTTATCTCTTCAGTCATCCTTATATAATTATAATATTTTGTCATTTTTTCTTAGTTGATTTAAAAACTTTGCAAGCCTTTAAAAAATAATCCAATTTAACATTCCGGTGTTAATTTGGTTTCCTATATTTGCCTTTTTTATGTAAACTCAACTCAAAGAATACTTTAATATCGATTTCAAATATTTTGATTTATGCCATAATGTTTGTTTTTTTTATGAAACTAGCCCAGTTGGTAAGACACGTGTCATGTGAACTTTTGGTTGCGGGTTCGATTCTCGTTGGTATCCGTTCATTTTTAAAGGATTCTAGTCTGATTTTCACTTCAGGCCTCTTTAAAATCTTTCTGATTCTTTGTAAGAGATTGTCATACCACAATTAACTCGTCATACATCGAAAGTACTCGTATAATGCAATACAAGTGAAACCGATATTTTTTCTCTTTATCGTAATGGCATTGTCTACAATCAAAGTATATGAATAACGCCATCGACCATTATGAGAGTATTTCAAGAAAAACTTTTTATTTTGATCCATGTTCTTCGTATTTTTTCAACATTATATTTCTCTTTTCATTGACTGAATTCTTAGATCTAGCCATCTCTTCAGCGATGTTTTCCCTAACGAGGATGTCGCTCCACCTTGAGCCAATTTAATTTGATTCTATGCAACAATAAATCTCTAGAGCAGCCTGACGGGTCCACGAGCCACTTCCTGGAACCTGGCAGCGGGCTCTGTGACTTAATCCACTCCACTCGTGTTATGCTGGCCAGAATTAATTGCCTAGCAACAAAGCGTGAAATCACTGCTACAAGTTGAAGATGTCTTGCTTAGGAAATGCAGCAAATGTCAGCACAAAAAAATAATGAGCATTTATTCTGCATATTTTTTAACCTAGCAATTGTATACCTACTTTTATTGAATATTATTTCTAAAATGAATCATATCTAGAAATTATTAATAAAATTAGCGGATAGAATCACAATTTGCATTTTTTATCAAATTTTACAATGATTGATTATTATTGTATCTTCCTTTATTGATTTTTGTCTAGTTGGTTGAAATAAATTACTAACTAGCAATAAGCCCACCAGGTTTGTAAATAATATAGTGTTAAATAAATAAATAAACTTTTGTTTTACTTAGTGTAGTATTCCAAACATATTTCCCCAATAACCAATAAAAAATACTGCTAATGATGTACTCAATCATCCAGGAATCTTAGGTTAAAGATATGAAATTCAATTTAAGTTTAAATAAATAAAGTAACATATTTTGAGACTTCCTCAATTACCTAGTTTACATAACACCTGTCTTCCAAATTGAGGGTTGCAGGTTTGACTCGACATTTATTAAAAATAGTTCCAGTCTGGTTTTCACTAAAGGCCTTTTTGACTCTGGTTAGATTGAAGAGATTGCCATGTGATAATAAATTCACAGATTGTACTGTATACAATAAAAGCGTAATGTATTGCAATACTAAAGTGATATATATATTAAAATAAATTACTCAAAAAAACTTAACTTTGAAATTAATCGCACTTTTACTAATCAAAAGTATTAATATATTTTCATTCAGAAAACAGAGAAACTGTATAAATTTCCGGTAAAAATACACTGTCAATTGTAATGGAAAAGTTATTCGTGATGTTTGGCAAAGTTTTAATTTTTTTAAATATGTAAACGATATTTCAAGTGTATTATTTACTTGACAATTGTTTTTAACTAATTTCGTTCCTCTTTATTTTAAGGTGAGTCATTTAATAACTTGCTGCCAAACCCCACTTTTCTTCGAACTAAGATATCAAGGTTTTTATTCCTTTAAAATTATAATCGTTACTTAATTCATCAGCATTATTAACTTTATTTTGAAATTCCTGATTTTTCAGTCAAGTTAAATAAGACCTGCATATTATATCAACAATATTGTATTTAAAAATGCAAAAGGTTTCACACATTTTAAATGTTTTTCCTTTGGGTCAATAGACTACACACACTTACGATTTACCATAGCACCAGTCTGACCTAAGCACGGATCTCATAACTATCCGGGAGCATTTCGCATGAAGAGAACCTCAGGATAGAAGGTAGAAACACGTGTAGCGGGGATTAATATTATTTTTAAAATGACAAAATAATTTATTGTTGAATTTTCTAATATGGAGTTCCACAAAGTTAATACCTTACCTAACCTTGGAGAGTAAATCTGAACTTCCTTTCCGTTATAAGCACAGACTTCCGAAACATCATCTGTTGCCTGACTATTCCACATAGTGTTAGCTGGGACGACCAAGGTCTGAGTGGATGTGATGGAATACAAGTAGCCTGAACGAGTAGATTTGTTCTTACTAAATAATTAGTTGTTAGAATTTTTATCTAGTTTAAGTAATATTTAGGGGTTAATTAATTCTAAAAATCATATATTACGATTATAAAAATAAAATGGCATGTAGGAAATTAAAATTAAGTTAGTTCATAATTAAAATATTATATATGAATAAGATTAGTTGAGATATACTCGTATATTGGTATATAGGTAAAGCCTTTAACAAATATTTGTACCACGTATTACTTTGTTAAATTAAAAAAAAACAACGTTTGATAAATCATATATTTTTTATTCAGAGTGTTTAGATATTTCAAGTATTTTTCGAGCAAATTTTGAAATTAATTTGTACGTCAAATTTATTGATGACGAATTTCGTTGGATTTATTGTGTTATTTATGTGTGTTGCTTCCCTACGTCGTTCTATTCAAGTTTCTAATCTGACATTAACTATTAGCCACGTTAATAAACATCTTTATTATTTTCCCTTGCTCGAGCGAACTGTGCGTTAGTTGTTAACAAGTTGCATGTATTCTCCATTCCCGTTCCAAAGGCGCCAACTTATGGCATAAACTCGAATCAATGTTTCATTTCTTCTAACATAATGGCTTTCAAACTCTTGCACAGTGGCTCAACCGATGAAACAGACTTTATATGTTTCATTTTGTATAAAAAAGGTAAAAACTACGACAAATTTGAGAAGTATAGGGAAGACATATCTATTCATGAGTTATAAATGTGTCCAACGATAAATAACATAATGATCCGACATTTATCGTTTCATAAAGTGAAATGAAATTTTTAATTTTGTCGGTCAAAATGGCAATAATTGTAATCAAGAATATTACTTATACATTTTCTGTGTTAATAAAGTTGAATCCCTCCTGTTCGATTTAGCAATTGCATGTATGCGTATACGTATGTCACTAAGTATTTTTAGATGAAGTAAATTCTAGATTATGACTGAAAAAAAGTATCTTTATGCCGCAAAATAAACTGAACAGTTGGTAAATCAGCGAGGTTTTCGAACAACTACACACATACATACAATCACGCCGTTTCCCTACCGGGTAGGCAGAGAGGACATAACACCAAAATATCTTAGCACGATGCACATATTGCACTTTCTTTACATCCATACATACACCTTCTCATAGAATGCTTACGATTTCTCTGCCTCTTTTCATTTCTTCCTCTCACAATAGAAATCATTACATCTATACTTTCGTTGGTCTTACTATACTGCATCTTCCACTAGCATTTTCACTGTATACCAATCTTCCTTCCTTCATTCATTTAATATCACTTAATCATTTGGTGGTCTCTGTTAAAATTGAAGCACGTACGTAGCCCTACCTCACTATATCAAATTCATACAAAAACATTATTTCATTTCACTCATCTCTCATCAGACGAAAATTGTAAGAAAAAATATATACAACATTTAGTTAAGCAAATCTGCATTTTAGCAAAATGGGCCCGTAAAACTGAAAAGCCAAGTAGTTGTTACATAGAACAAGGATACCGTTTTCCTCTTGATTAAATAGCTCAGCTTGTGCAGATGAGCACAAAAGCGTCTCTATCGTTACCTCGCTGCTCAGTTGAATTCATCTACGATGCATTTTCTCGCATATCAAGAATGTTAGAGCAACGTCCCGGGTTAACGCTAATTACGATTAACGTTCAGGGAAGTTATTTAAATGAATGAATGCGTTGCTCGTTATAAAACTTTTAATCAACAAGTTTACCTGTTTGTTGGCCTATCTAGCCTGTCTGATGGAACGTTGTTTAGAAAATTTACTCGCTTGGATAATCTTGTTCATTTTAAACACTGTCGATTTAAAGGCATAATAAACTACATTATATTAAGCGTAAACACTATTTACGTCAAACGCTTGAAATTAATCGTTGGCTCTCCAAAAATATTTTTAGAGTTTTTGCACTAGCTTTTAGGCATTTGGAGCGGCGTTAGAATCCTTTTAAGTCATAAAAAGAGTAGTTATTAATCACTTAAGCTGAGAACGGTTCATTTGTGGAGTAAAAAACGCGTCGTTTATTAGATTAGATACGTTCGAAAACTTTCGCGGTTTTCGTCTTCTGAAGATTTTTGACGTTTGGTTCAGGTTTTCTGATCCAATTGACTAAAATGTTGAAACAGTTACATGTCTCGTATTTAATTTTGTGGTTATTTGGACTTATCCGCAGACCACATTTTGTGGCACTACGATGATAATTGAGATAATAATTTCTGAAGAGATCTATACTCAGCTTGACATCAGTTCTTCTTCTGACCGATTGGCTACTCCGATCTAGTTGCGTCAAATGATAGTTTTTCTGCATTCGAAATTTTATGTGACGGATACTGACAACTTGCTGGATTGTTTGAACATCAAGTCTTAAGCCACTTCGTAAGTATATTTACTTATGAAGCGGCTTAAAATGCTGCGAGTCATTTTCCTTTTTCCGTAATGTTGGACCTTAAGTCCGTCGTCTCTACTATTCTTTTTAAACTGAGGTATGTCACCACCGGAAAAATAACCCGTTTGGGCAGTTCCTTCTTCGTCACTATGTGACATCACGCTCGTAAAAAATAAAGAAGATTTAGATCTTCTAGTGTTGATCCCGGTGGATGGGGGTTTACTTTGTCCCCCTATAACAGCGTGGATGGTGGTGAGATCGAACTGAACTGAGCATCTGTATACACTCACACTCAGATTATGTTGTGTAATAATTATTGAAAGTCTAAATCGGCCGTCAAATAATGAATAAATAAATAAATTTGAATAACATAAGATAGTGAAAAAAATAATTTTAAACCCTATTATTTTCAATCATAATCGCGTATTTTAAACATTTCTTATACATAGGTGTTTGTGATTTTTTATTTATCTCAATAATATCATCAACATTTTTTTAAATAAATTATTGTACCCATTTCCTTCTCTTCTTTTGTCATATTTTAAAATAACGTGTACTTTTCAATAGCAAATTTTCTCCCTTTCATCCCATGGCGATGCGATGCTCGCACCATCCGATACAATTACCGGTTGGCATTTGAATAAAATGTCTCAGTTCAGTCATTGACATGAGCGGGAATTTAAATAAGGCAAAACTTCCAACAATCGGGCATTGGCATCTTTCAAAGGTTCTGTCTTCTCATTATCATCATCGTGAGTTCTGTTCATAAAATAACACCGCCAATGCAATGGTGAGCTCTGATTGGTTGTGCTGGATGCCAGCTCACCTGGGATTAAACACCATTTCTAATTAGATGGGCCCCATACATCGATGCATCCATTATCTTCTTTGTCTGAAGATGTGTTGTTTTGACTGGACATTTCTTTATGTGGTGGACTTTGAATACGAAACATATGTGATTAAATTGAAATTTGTATTTTATGAAAGGATTATTAATATTTTTTTCTTATTTCGAATCACATTTTAGCTTTAAGGGGTCTTTTGTGAAAGCAACTTTGTTTTATTTTGTAAGTGGCTTTCTTCATTTTTTAAAAGACCTCCAGAAATTCAAGCTTAATTTACGCAAACTTACAAAACTCAAGCATTTAATATAAGTTGACGAACTTTCACTGCAATTTTTCAGCTATATTATAACATAAATTTGATACATTATAATAGAAAACAAAAAGTATTTTTTTTAAACTTATGTATATAATTTTTGTTTTTTTAATATTACACAAATTAAAAAAAACACCGAGATGGTTTGGGCATATAAAACGAATGACTAAAGAAAAACTGGCAAATAAAATTTACATTGCAAATATAATTGAGGGGCGTGGTAGAGGCACCAATAAAAATATAGTTGGATCAAGTGGATATTTTTAAAGAACCCTTTTAATAAATCTTACGATAAATAACCTAAAACAACACTATTGATCCCAAAATAAAGAAATATACGAGTAATATATAACTACTTGACCCTGTATAATATGGATGGAATGCGCATCATGTTTAGCAGTGACGAAAAGCCCCATAAAATCGACTGATTCCTGAAATCGATCCTTTTCCTTCGATTAATGACCTAACACCGAGTCGATGATGGTGTCTTGTCTTATTGATGCTGCATTGTACAGGACTTTTATTGGCGTATAAATATTAATAGTCCTTTGTTGGCAACTGCTGCCAATGCCATAATTGTTCGTCCTTTCTCAGCTAAAATCCTCACTTTCGCATTAATCATGCTGAGATTTAGTATTTTCTTAAATTGTATTGTATATCCTTATTATGATCATTTGAATTTGGAAATAATATATTTGCATTTTAAATAAGAAATTTCAAAAAAGTATTATTATTTATTTAATTATAATGCTCATCAAAAGGTTTAAATATGTTTCACCTTATTTTATATAAGGTTTTCTTTAGTGCGCAGTTTTTAGTATTTATTTTTATATAACACTTTATTGTCAAATAATCTGACGGGCTTATTACCAGACGGTAATCTCTTTCAACCAGCTAGACAAAATGAAATAAAATAAGTTACATGGTCGCAAAAGAGGTATTCAAATTCATATTTTCAAAATTCATGAATAATATACGTAGTAATAATAAAAGTGAGATATCATCAATCAAAGGAAAAACGAAGAGATGGTGGAGGTTATGGTTTAAAAAAATAATTAAAAAAAAATAGAATTCAGAAAGTATATTTATGTGACTTCTGAATACATTTTATAGCATAACTCTAATTCACTATTTTATTTATATGGTATTCTTCTTTTTTTTTTTGAAAGAATATTTTGAAAAAGTGACGAGTACATAATATTTACAACCTTTGTGGCCTAGTAAATTGATTACATGCTTGTCATCCAACCCAAGGACTGCAGTTTGATTTATTTTATATAGGATTCTACTCAAGTTTTCACTAACGGCCTCTTGACTGTATGAATAGATTGCTAGGCGACAATAAAAACCCACCAAGTTTTACTTTATACAACAAAAATTAAATTCAATATAATATTTATTATATCCTTTTAGCCTTATAACAACGAAAAAATATCAATTAAGGTTTTGTTTTCTTAAATATATTTGTTTTTAAAAGACCTACTTCTATAATTGTATTCGAGAACTGCAATGATGAAGTGTTTTAGGAGTTTTTGGAGGTCTCCACATAGGCATGTGAGTGAATGATTGATTCGAATGTAATGCGTACGATGGGTGGTTGTTTGTTATGATTTTAGTATGGTTGTTGAAATAATGATGCGATTGGATTTGCGTTATTTGATAGCTTGAGACTTTGTGTGTGAAAGGATGTGAATGCGGATTATGGTTGTTTCAGGTGTGGGTTTAGTACTCATATTTAGGAAAAAAACATATGGAAATTGTGATGAAGAAACGATACTACTTCGTCATAGACTTTTCCTCATGAAATGGTCTTAAATATTCTATTATGTAGTTATAATCTTCGTTTTGTTTTCCATTAAAATGATATAAATTATAAACATATTTTATCTTGAATGATAAAAATAAAGAAAAGGTTTCCTTCATAACAAAATATGGTACAGCATCTTTAACAAAATATGGTACAGCATCTTTAACAAAAACTTATTCTTAATAATATTTAAAAAATGATGCCAATCAATATTTTATTGTATTATTAATACAATAAAATCATTCAATATGCTGCCGTAATTACCGGAGAATTATAGTTCTCACAATCAGACCAGTTCCCTGACCGAGTTCGTGATCTTAAGATGCTCTCATTGTTAGTGATTTTGCAGCATCATTTTTTTCTCAGAAGTACATCGTTGCTGCATCATAATGCCAGTCGGAGAATACCACCAAATTCACTAACGACCTTGTACCAGACCTGAACAATTGCCAGCCACACGAATATCAATCCGTCCGTCTGTTTCTGTTATGACCCGATCACGAAAATTGTTTCAACGGATTTGAACTATGAGAAGTGTATATAACAGTTAACGTGAGCAATATCTGATTCAAAACTTGTTTTTGTTGAAAGTGAAAATATTATGATTGTAAAAAATATATTACATAAATGATGTAGAAAAAAATATCTTTCAATATCACTATTGTAATCTGCAGAGAAACGGTTTAATTGAGACTGGAATATGGAGGGATTGAATTTGAGATATTCATTTTTAATTTAATATATTATATCATTATACCATTTTTTTATACGAAAAATCTGACGAAGAGGCGTGGGTATTTCACTTTAAAGCTCATAGTAAAATTCATAGTACGACCTAAATAGAGGGTAGCTTATCTGTCACGCTCGAGTTTCAAACATTTTTTTTAAGTAAAATTTTTCAGATAGTTAAAATATAGACTTAAGAGCTATTATCGAGAATTTAACAACAGAAAAACGAATGAAAGTTGTCGCACTTTCAAGAGTTAATTATTTGTTCTCAAGAGTCAACAATTCAAACACAACGCATATGCCATGTAATGATTGAGATTATCCAACAAGATCGACGATAAAGAGATCAATTCCACGTTTTCGACAACAAGGATCAGTAATTGATGTGTATTTTTAAGACTATTAAAAATTTCATTTTATCGCTGAAATTACAAAATAATTCCAATTTATTAAACATTTTCCGATGTATAGAATAAGCTAGTTAGTGCTTAAGATTTGTTTTCTTTTTCCATTTAATTTAAATTACTAAAGGTCCTTTTAATGAATTCCAGTTAGATAAAATCATCCCAAATTATTCATTTTACTTTGTAATCAAGGACAACAAATTAACAGCGCGAAATTCTCACAAAACTAAAAGCTCTTTATAATATCAAAGTGAAAGAATCATCGTGAAAATTACTTTATTTTTCCCATTAAAAGCGTCGAAAGTAATTCAATATTTTTTTTATCGCAATCACTATTTTAATTACTTTATAATAATCATTATTATTCATATTACAAAAAAAACAGACAATTTTAAAATAGTCCTGAATTAAATCAGTGCTGTCAATAAATCTTTCTTCTCATCAAATATATAAATTTTATTTTGTGATTTGTTTTATCAAACACTGTTTATTCCACTTTATGTAACGGTATAACACTACCGGTTTCAAGGTGTTCACCTCATCATCAGGTGAGCACAAACAAACAATGCCTCAGCTGTAAATAATATATTAAATGCCAACAAATTACAATGTTTTTAAACCTCCACAGTTTTAATGCTTTAACTGTAAATAATATGTATACATTTTAATTGTAAAATGTTTTACAGAAAATTTGGATCTTTTATAAAACTAACAAGTCAAATAAAATTCGCTCATCTAAATTGTTGTAATTCTTAATTTACGAATGATTATTTTGTAAAATAATCAATCAAGTTACTTGAAGTGAATTAGTAAACAATACCATAAGCGATAATGTTTTAAACAATTTTATTTGGAATTGGGTCGATACAACTAAATTCGTTTTTCCTAATGTAAATTCAACTTTGAAGTGTCCCTTTTTTATTGTTATTATAATAAATTACCTTTATTAAAATTAAAATAAATAAACAATAACTAGGTCAATAAATGTTTTGAATTATGTTTTACCTTTTTGTTTTTATTTTTTACCATTTAAGGGACACAACCAATTTATTATATTTCGTTAAAATATTATGTCAATTCTATATGTTATCATCAACTTACACGTTTTAGTCGTTCGTCCCCAATCAATCAATTTGGCCAAAATCATCCAGTTTTCAAGCTGTTAACGTTTATATCACCAATTAACATTGTACATTCCGAATCAATTGACTTCATTAATTTGACAAGGTTTCGAGCATCTAAATTCAAATCATTTAAAAGAAAAATTTTATTTCATTCGAATATTTTTTTTAAAATGATATTAGAATAAGTTGAGGCATTTTTTTTCTTGGAAGCATGTTAACATCAGATGGTTGAGGGAAGAACGATATTGAAAAAAAGAGTGTCAGCAGGCAATAGAGTAAATGGTGTTTCTACAGTGTTCTATGGATCAAAGCATTTCAAGAGAAGTAAAGCTTAATAATTAGTCCTAACAGTAAAACATGCAAGTGAATTTTGAAGAGAGCAAAAGTAATGAATAATATTAAGTTAGGTAGATTAATTGAGATCATTGCGTGGAACTGTTGAAAAACACTGTATGAAAGAATTATACGTAAGGACACTAGGAAATAATGCGGATTGATAGAATATGCAGTGCTTAGGAGGAAAAATGAGTACTAAGATAGTTAGGCCACGTGGAAAGAATGAACCATGTAAGTTTTACAAAAATAATCTTTTTAAGTTGTAAATAAGTTTCAAAAAGTTTAGGAAGACCTATAAAAACAGAAATCACCAAATTAATCAAATTTTGAAACAGGAAAGAGTAAAAAACCTTTATAGTTTGAGAGTATACATTACGAGATGTATGAACGTAGCAGAAGTGAAAGATATATGCCGGAATACAATGAAGTGGAGATATGTATTATATGTCTACCCCAATAGGCGCATGTCGTGATGGTGATGTCACAACGTATTAATTTTATTTCATTTGAATAAAGTTTTCATTTTGGATTATATAATTAATTGACATATTCTTGCTGTGCATTCACAATCAATCAACTTGTCAAAAAAAACAGTCAAGTTTCAAGCAATCTAGCTTCAAGTTGGATCAATGTAATCGAACTGCGTGCAGAGCACAGAACTCTTGATTAATGCCGATTAACTGTCAATTAATTAAAACCCCTATCTACCAACATGGAAGGATCGATCAGACCTCTGATAGGGATACCGGTAACGAATCTTGATAAAGTGCTGCTTCTCTTGCAGTCATACGATTAACCAAGGATTTGAAAAGGTCCCTTAGTTACTAAAAGAAGATATTTTTGCTTCAGTTCAAAATCATACATTTACACTGATAAATCCTCTCTTTTTATTTTTTCCTCTTTTAATAATTTTTTTTTTCCTTTTAATAATTATTTATGAATTACATTAGTTACCGAAAAACAAAGTTAATATTTTACTTATAGTTAAGGCGTTTACAATGTGGAGGTTTAAAGACATTGTAATTTGTTTTATCAAACACTGTTTATTCCACTTTTTGTAACGGTATAACCCTACCAGTTTCAAGGCTTTCACCTCATCTTCAGGGGAGATGAAAGCCTTGAAACCGGTAGGGTTATACCGTTACAAAAAGTGGAATAAACAGTGTTTGATAAAACGAATTACAACGTTAATATTGTTTACGAACATATTAAAATTTACAAGATTACATAATCGAAATCTAGAGCTATAATTTTTCTTTTATAAAATAAATGTAAACGTATTACTTAACTTCAATTATGAAATTATATTTAAATTTGATCTCTTAATGCCCATATTTTAAGAGTCTAAATTTCATTATTTTATGTGAGTGTAAATTTCATTATTTCATGGTATATTTCTAAGTTAGAAAGTTTGTCAAATTCTTTTTGATATACTCGTATAAATGTTTGGCTGTATAATGTCGAAGAATACTTTTGATCGGTGAATAGATCCTGTAAATCCTGATTTATCTCGAGCTTTCTTCCTTTACATGAGTATGTATTTAACTTACTAGATTTCAAGTTTATATGTTATACATACTCCTGAACTTAAATTTTTTATAATATATTTTATTTTGACTTTAAAAAAGTAGTAAAATGTTCTCCATTTTATTTTATTTCTATATTTTTTCTAATTAAACTCACAAATTTTCCAATGCTAACTTACAAAATAAAAATAAATTAGTACATGTCTCTATTATAAAGCCGCTCTATCACAATCCAGTTAAGTACGAGTATACCAAAACGAATTCTCAAATGGACGTCTGTTTCAACGTAACCAAAAAGAATCCGCTTTCACTGTTGCAAGAACACAATACGCGAGAGGGCAATGTTGACTAAATACCGTTTAAAATATTCGTTTTGATATCGGTTTGCCGTCCCTAGCCGGCAACTGAGCGATAGGGAGACGACGCGATGGGGAGCAATCCGGCCCGACTGGTTCCAATGTCTCAATCTTGTCTCTTAGTGAGGAGCGCGAGTCTGTATTTTATTCCATTATATTTTTTGTCGCCTCTTCACCCTTCTTACTACGGATGGATGGATGGATGCTGATGGTGGCCTGTGGATGGGCACATCTTCTGTGTTGCACAATCGCTCACCGCGCTTCGTCTTAACCCTAGAACTGCAGCTATTTTCATTCATTAGTAATTTTAAAACATACTTTATAATTATTTATCTAACCATCAAATGTTCACTGTGACATTCTCTTATTCAAATCCAGGATCTTTGTAATTAAATTCCTTAAAAATATTTAACGTATAAGGAATATATATATATATATATATATATATATATATATCTTTATCTTTATCTGCCCTTTTTCTACCCATTGCTGAGTGAGGGCACCCCTATGACTTAACTTTTGGACTTCACATCTGTTCACCGGTTGTCTTAGTGAAACCCGACAGGTTTTGTCATATAAGGGTAGTGGCTACCTCCGTTTTCTGTCTGCCGTACAGCTTTGGAGGACACCTAGTGATTTTGTCTCAGCATGACATGCTTCGATTTTAACCATATTGGTACACTTGGTGTGGTATTAAAATGCTGGAAAGAAGGAATTATTAGTACATACATTAGTAGCCTCAGTAGTTGAGAGCATAGATATTATTTTAAAGTAGTAATTTATTTTCGAATGAATTAGCATAAAAGTTTGTGAATACGTCGGGTTCAGGTTTAGATTTACTTGTTGGTCGTTTTGTTTGGTTTTAATCTTTATTGTTCTTCTGTGTCTTGATTTGATCGCTGCTGGGTAAAGGCGCCTTTCAAAGACTTCCATATCTTGCGGTCTCTCGCCTCTCTTTGCCAGGTCACGCCTGCGAGTTTTACGAAGGGTCTGTCCCATCTGTTTTGAGGTCTTCTCCTCGGTCTGATTGTTTCTCGTGGTATCCAATCTGTGCTCTTTTTAGTCCATCTATTGTCTTCCCTTCTCACCACGTGTCCTGCCCATTCCCATTGACTTTTGAGTATTCTTTCCATTATGTCTGTGACCTTCGTTTGGCTTCTTATCCACGTAATTGTCTTTCTATCTCTTTTTGTTATCCCCAGCATACTTCTTTCCATGCTTCTTTGTGTAGTGACGAGGCGCTGTATTATTTTTGAGTTAAGGGTCCACGTTTCACAGCCGTATGTGAGTACTGGGAGGATGCATTGATCGAAGACTTTGCTTTTTAGACATAACGGGAGATTTTCTCTGAAAACTCTGTTATTCCTTCCAAATGCGCTCCAGCCCATTTTTATTCTTCTGTTAATTTCATTGATCATATTCCCGTCTGCTGATATTTGTTGTCCTAAATATATATAGTGGGGGACTTCTTCTAAGGCTATGTCACCAATCTTAATTTGTCTCGTTGATGCACGTGTATATTGGTTGAACATTACTTTGGTTTTAGCGAGGTTCATTTTTAAGCCCACTCGATTGCTGGCTAAGTTAAGCTCTTGAATCATTTTCTCCAGTTCTTCTCTTGTTTCGCTTAGTAGTGTGATATCATCTGCGAATCTCAGGTTAGAGAGATATTCGCCATCGATCTTTATGCCCATACCTTCCCAGTTTAAGGTTTTAAATATTTCTTCTAGTATAGCTGTAAAGAGTTTGGGTGACATCGCGTCTCCTTGTCTTACTCCCTTTGTAATTGTTATTTCCTCCGTTTTTTCTGGAAGATGCACCACTGCTTTTGCTTCTAGGTAGATATTTTGTATTATTCTTATATAAGCCGGTTGTATTCCTTGTTTCCTGAGTGCTTCAAATATGTATTCGTGTTTTACAGAGTCGAATGCTTTTTCAAAGTCTATGAAGCACATGCTTAGGGGTCTTCGATATTCATTCGATGTTGCTATTACTTGCCTCATTGTGTGTATATGGTCCATTGTACTATATCCACTTCTAAATCCAGCTTGTTCTCTTGGTTGCATATCGTCTAGCTGTTTTTGTATTCTAGTTGTTATTATTTTTGTAAATACTTTGTAAATGATTGGCATGAGACTGATGGGTCTATAGTTCTTTAAGTCGTTTTTGTCTCCTTTCTTATGAAGGAGAATCACTTTTGCTGTGTTCCATTTTGTGGGAATTTTCCCGTTGTTAATGCAGTGTGTCATTATTTTTGCTAAGATGGGATATATTTCATCTCCTGCTGCCTTAAGAATTTCTATTGTTATGCCGTCATCTCCTGCCGATTTTCCGTTTTTCATACTATTTATGGTTTTTTCAACTTCTCTAATAAGAACATCAGGAACCTGATCATTTGTTTGGTTGTTCGGTCTATCTCTCGTGTTTTCAATGTCTTGAAATAGTTCTGAGTAGAATTCGTGGACTCGCTTTATGATTTCTTCCCGATTTTCGGTTTTGCTGTTATCCTTTTTGAGCAGGGCCGTTATTTGTTTGTTTCCGTCACTTAGCATTTGGGAGGTTCTTTTGTAGCTACGGTTCTGCTCTATTGTCTTTTGTATTAGGTTTAAGTTATATTTCCTTATATCTTCTTTTACCTTTTTCCTTACGGTTTTGCACAGTTCGGTATATTCGATTGATTGTCGTATACTGTCGTCTTTTTTGAAGTCCCTTCTTTTTGTCATGAGTTGTTTTGTGTCGTCTGAAATTTTTGAGTCTCTGGGTTTTTGGGGTTTCCCCCCCACATTTAATGCGATTTCTTTTATTTCATCCATTATAGTTTCACTCCATAATTCTATATTTTCTCGGTTTCCTTCTCTCGTATGAGCTTGGAGTTTGCATTTTGTTTGGTAGCGGAACTCTTCTCTTTTATTTGAGAGCAGTGCTTCAATGTTGATTTTTGCCTTATGGCTTTTAATAAGTTTATATTTCTCCATTTTTGTGTTTATTTTGATGGTGGACTGTACAAGTCTGTGGTCACTTCCCGTGTTGAATCTGTTAATCACCTTACAGTCTTCAATCATTCTTTTGTTATTCACCAGTATGTAGTCTATTTCGTTTAATGTGCCATTTGGTCCTCTCCACGTCCACCTTCTTTGTGATCTCTTTTTAAAGAGCGTATTTGATATGTACATTTTTTCCGCTTGCGAAAATTCTATCATTCGGTTTCCTCTTTCGTTTCTTTCCCCGTAGCCGAAATTACCCGTGCATTCTTCGTCATTTCTGGTTTGTCCAATTTTTGCGTTAAAGTCTCCCATGATAATTTTAAAGTGGTTTTTCTTCTTTTCATTAAGGCTCCTAAGGTCATCGTAGAATTTTTCGATTTCGTCGTCATTGTGGCTTGTTGTGGGTGCGTAGACTTGAATAATTTGAAGGTTGTATCTTTTATTAATTTTAATTGTCAGCATTGCCATTCTGTCTGATGCTGCTGTAAACCCGACAATATTCGTTTTTAGTTTTTTACTTACCATAAACCCTACCCCACTAAGTTTACCTGATTTAGTTCCTGAGTAATATAGGATATTTCCGTTTGGTCTCTCGATGAGTTCTTCTCCAGGTCTTCTTACTTCACTTAGTCCCACAACGTCCCATTTGATCTTTGTGAGTTCTTCTTCCAGTGTAAGTAGTCGATCTTCTCCTCTAAGCGATCTGCAGTTGAAGGTGGCTACAGACAGTTTGCATGAATGTAGTGGGTTGACTGTATTATTTGGTATGGGATAGAATCCCCTCCGCGCATTATTTCCCCCTGACACAGATGGCGTGGTCAATACGGAGAATGGGGGTGAGGCCTGATTTTGTATAAAGACAGTCATATTGTTTGTTTCGCCTAGTGTGATTTGTCTAGCAAAAAGAAAGTGCTTTGACACCTCTCACACTTGGCAAAGTAAAGGAGGTCTAGAAATGAATTGGGTTAGTACACATATATGGCCGACTTTCCGCTCCTTTTGAAAGGTAGACGAGAAGGCAAGTTCGCTAACAGTTTATTTCGTTTATTTCGAGGGGGTCACTCGGAGTAGTTTCAGGGTTTGCCGCAGGTACACTAAACGTAGTAGTTGAAAAGAGACAGAGTGATGTACAGCCAAAGGTATGTGTTTCCAAAGGTTGCCCTTTGGTAACGTACGCATTTTAGAATGGAGGGGGTTGGGATACGTTTTTTTTTTTTTTTTTTTTTTTTTTAAATTTTTTCTTCACTTTTGTATGAAGAGGTCGTTGTGCGCATGACTAAATACTCTTTTTTTTTTTTTTTTTTTTTTTTTTTTTTTTTTCAAATATTGCATAAGAGATTTAGTATGTGGTATTTGGCCTTATCACTCTCGCATTGTCATGTTACATTTCCGGTCATTGGTATCGAACCCAGTATTTGATATAGCAAGAATTTTGCGTAAACCAACTTTCACTTATATGACGAAGTAAATTTTTTCTTGGGCAAAAATATTTAAACATACATGTTTATTATGTCGGTATTTTAACTATGTACGGAGATTTTCATTGACTAAATAATCACAATTTTTTATTAGTTAGTTTTATTAGTATATTAGTTCAATTATAGATAATTTTAAAAGACTCACATTGTTTGATTGAAGCTTTCTTCTGTTCGTCTCTCCTTCCGGATTCAGATTCTAACACGTTTCACTATATAATAACTCGAGGTAATTATTTAAATTAATTAATAGAAACCACTATATCACATTTTTAGTATAACATTTTCGTTTGTGGTGTGCCATGCCCGAGATAATGTGGAATACTGTTCCTCTTATATCGCAGAAGCGGTACATTTTTATAGTTCTGTTTAGAACATTTTAAGTTTAACGTTTTTTCTTCTAAGTGGCTTGTGTACGAGACAGCCAAAAAAAATAGAAATATGTCGCATTTGAGAGACCAAAAAAAACGGAGGGTCAGATCTTTAGGTAATGCATTCCATTTAACGATTTCGCTCGTATTTAATTCATATTTATATTTAAAAGAATTTGGAATATCAGTATCTTACTTCTATCACCGCATATGTATCTAGTTTTTAATTATTTATTATTATATTATAATTATTATCATTATTTATTTATTTATATATATTTTTTTTTTTTTTTCAAATATTGCATAAGAGATTTAGTATGTGGTATTTGGCCTTATCACTCTCGCATTGTCATGTTACATTTCCGGTCATTGGTATCGAACCCAGTATTTGATATAGCAAGAATTTTGCGTAAACCAACTTTCACTTATATGACGAAGTAAATTTTTTCTTGGGCAAAAATATTTAAACATACATGTTTATTATGTCGGTATTTTAACTATGTACGGAGATTTTCATTGACTAAATAATCACAATTTTTTATTAGTTAGTTTTATTAGTATATTAGTTCAATTATAGATAATTTTAAAAGACTCACATTGTTTGATTGAAGCTTTCTTCTGTTCGTCTCTCCTTCCGGATTCAGATTCTAACACGTTTCACTATATAATAACTCGAGGTAATTATTTAAATTAATTAATAGAAACCACTATATCACATTTTTAGTATAACATTTTCGTTTGTGGTGTGCCATGCCCGAGATAATGTGGAATACTGTTCCTCTTATATCGCAGAAGCGGTACATTTTTATAGTTCTGTTTAGAACATTTTAAGTTTAACGTTTTTTCTTCTAAGTGGCTTGTGTACGAGACAGCCAAAAAAAATAGAAATATGTCGCATTTGAGAGACCAAAAAAAACGGAGGGTCAGATCTTTAGGTAATGCATTCCATTTAACGATTTCGCTCGTATTTAATTCATATTTATATTTAAAAGAATTTGGAATATCAGTATCTTACTTCTATCACCGCATATGTATCTAGTTTTTAATTATTTATTATTATATTATAATTATTATCATTATTTATTTATTTATATATATTTTTTTTTTTTTTTCAAATATTGCATAAGAGATTTAGTATGTGGTATTTGGCCTTATCACTCTCGCATTGTCATGTTACATTTCCGGTCATTGGTATCGAACCCAGTATTTGATATAGCAAGAATTTTGCGTAAACCAACTTTCACTTATATGACGAAGTAAATTTTTTCTTGGGCAAAAATATTTAAACATACATGTTTATTATGTCGGTATTTTAACTATGTACGGAGATTTTCATTGACTAAATAATCACAATTTTTTATTAGTTAGTTTTATTAGTATATTAGTTCAATTATAGATAATTTTAAAAGACTCACATTGTTTGATTGAAGCTTTCTTCTGTTCGTCTCTCCTTCCGGATTCAGATTCTAACACGTTTCACTATATAATAACTCGAGGTAATTATTTAAATTAATTAATAGAAACCACTATATCACATTTTTAGTATAACATTTTCGTTTGTGGTGTGCCATGCCCGAGATAATGTGGAATACTGTTCCTCTTATATCGCAGAAGCGGTACATTTTTATAGTTCTGTTTAGAACATTTTAAGTTTAACGTTTTTTCTTCTAAGTGGCTTGTGTACGAGACAGCCAAAAAAAATAGAAATATGTCGCATTTGAGAGACCAAAAAAAACGGAGGGTCAGATCTTTAGGTAATGCATTCCATTTAACGATTTCGCTCGTATTTAATTCATATTTATATTTAAAAGAATTTGGAATATCAGTATCTTACTTCTATCACCGCATATGTATCTAGTTTTTAATTATTTATTATTATATTATAATTATTATCATTATTTATTTATTTATATATATTTTTTTTTTTTTTCAAATATTGCATAAGAGATTTAGTATGTGGTATTTGGCCTTATCACTCTCGCATTGTCATGTTACATTTCCGGTCATTGGTATCGAACCCAGTATTTGATATAGCAAGAATTTTGCGTAAACCAACTTTCACTTATATGACGAAGTAAATTTTTTCTTGGGCAAAAATATTTAAACATACATGTTTATTATGTCGGTATTTTAACTATGTACGGAGATTTTCATTGACTAAATAATCACAATTTTTTATTAGTTAGTTTTATTAGTATATTAGTTCAATTATAGATAATTTTAAAAGACTCACATTGTTTGATTGAAGCTTTCTTCTGTTCGTCTCTCCTTCCGGATTCAGATTCTAACACGTTTCACTATATAATAACTCGAGGTAATTATTTAAATTAATTAATAGAAACCACTATATCACATTTTTAGTATAACATTTTCGTTTGTGGTGTGCCATGCCCGAGATAATGTGGAATACTGTTCCTCTTATATCGCAGAAGCGGTACATTTTTATAGTTCTGTTTAGAACATTTTAAGTTTAACGTTTTTTCTTCTAAGTGGCTTGTGTACGAGACAGCCAAAAAAAATAGAAATATGTCGCATTTGAGAGACCAAAAAAAAAACGGAGGGTCAGATCTTTAGGTAATGCATTCCATTTAACGATTTCGCTCGTATTTAATTCATATTTATATTTAAAAGAATTTGGAATATCAGTATCTTACTTCTATCACCGCATATGTATCTAGTTTTTAATTATTTATTATTATATTATAATTATTATCATTATTTATTTATTTATATATATTTTTTTTTTTTTTCAAATATTGCATAAGAGATTTAGTATGTGGTATTTGGCCTTATCACTCTCGCATTGTCATGTTACATTTCCGGTCATTGGTATCGAACCCAGTATTTGATATAGCAAGAATTTTGCGTAAACCAACTTTCACTTATATGACGAAGTAAATTTTTTCTTGGGCAAAAATATTTAAACATACATGTTTATTATGTCGGTATTTTAACTATGTACGGAGATTTTCATTGACTAAATAATCACAATTTTTTATTAGTTAGTTTTATTAGTATATTAGTTCAATTATAGATAATTTTAAAAGACTCACATTGTTTGATTGAAGCTTTCTTCTGTTCGTCTCTCCTTCCGGATTCAGATTCTAACACGTTTCACTATATAATAACTCGAGGTAATTATTTAAATTAATTAATAGAAACCACTATATCACATTTTTAGTATAACATTTTCGTTTGTGGTGTGCCATGCCCGAGATAATGTGGAATACTGTTCCTCTTATATCGCAGAAGCGGTACATTTTTATAGTTCTGTTTAGAACATTTTAAGTTTAACGTTTTTTCTTCTAAGTGGCTTGTGTACGAGACAGCCAAAAAAAATAGAAATATGTCGCATTTGAGAGACCAAAAAAAACGGAGGGTCAGATCTTTAGGTAATGCATTCCATTTAACGATTTCGCTCGTATTTAATTCATATTTATATTTAAAAGAATTTGGAATATCAGTATCTTACTTCTATCACCGCATATGTATCTAGTTTTTAATTATTTATTATTATATTATAATTATTATCATTATTTATTTATTTATATATATTTTTTTTTTTTTTTCAAATATTGCATAAGAGATTTAGTATGTGGTATTTGGCCTTATCACTCTCGCATTGTCATGTTACATTTCCGGTCATTGGTATCGAACCCAGTATTTGATATAGCAAGAATTTTGCGTAAACCAACTTTCACTTATATGACGAAGTAAATTTTTTCTTGGGCAAAAATATTTAAACATACATGTTTATTATGTCGGTATTTTAACTATGTACGGAGATTTTCATTGACTAAATAATCACAATTTTTTATTAGTTAGTTTTATTAGTATATTAGTTCAATTATAGATAATTTTAAAAGACTCACATTGTTTGATTGAAGCTTTCTTCTGTTCGTCTCTCCTTCCGGATTCAGATTCTAACACGTTTCACTATATAATAACTCGAGGTAATTATTTAAATTAATTAATAGAAACCACTATATCACATTTTTAGTATAACATTTTCGTTTGTGGTGTGCCATGCCCGAGATAATGTGGAATACTGTTCCTCTTATATCGCAGAAGCGGTACATTTTTATAGTTCTGTTTAGAACATTTTAAGTTTAACGTTTTTTCTTCTAAGTGGCTTGTGTACGAGACAGCCAAAAAAAATAGAAATATGTCGCATTTGAGAGACCAAAAAAAACGGAGGGTCAGATCTTTAGGTAATGCATTCCATTTAACGATTTCGCTCGTATTTAATTCATATTTATATTTAAAAGAATTTGGAATATCAGTATCTTACTTCTATCACCGCATATGTATCTAGTTTTTAATTATTTATTATTATATTATAATTATTATCATTATTTATTTATTTATATATATTTTTTTTTTTTTTCAAATATTGCATAAGAGATTTAGTATGTGGTATTTGGCCTTATCACTCTCGCATTGTCATGTTACATTTCCGGTCATTGGTATCGAACCCAGTATTTGATATAGCAAGAATTTTGCGTAAACCAACTTTCACTTATATGACGAAGTAAATTTTTTCTTGGGCAAAAATATTTAAACATACATGTTTATTATGTCGGTATTTTAACTATGTACGGAGATTTTCATTGACTAAATAATCACAATTTTTTATTAGTTAGTTTTATTAGTATATTAGTTCAATTATAGATAATTTTAAAAGACTCACATTGTTTGATTGAAGCTTTCTTCTGTTCGTCTCTCCTTCCGGATTCAGATTCTAACACGTTTCACTATATAATAACTCGAGGTAATTATTTAAATTAATTAATAGAAACCACTATATCACATTTTTAGTATAACATTTTCGTTTGTGGTGTGCCATGCCCGAGATAATGTGGAATACTGTTCCTCTTATATCGCAGAAGCGGTACATTTTTATAGTTCTGTTTAGAACATTTTAAGTTTAACGTTTTTTCTTCTAAGTGGCTTGTGTACGAGACAGCCAAAAAAAATAGAAATATGTCGCATTTGAGAGACCAAAAAAAAAACGGAGGGTCAGATCTTTAGGTAATGCATTCCATTTAACGATTTCGCTCGTATTTAATTCATATTTATATTTAAAAGAATTTGGAATATCAGTATCTTACTTCTATCACCGCATATGTATCTAGTTTTTAATTATTTATTATTATATTATAATTATTATCATTATTTATTTATTTATATATATTTTTTTTTTTTTTCAAATATTGCATAAGAGATTTAGTATGTGGTATTTGGCCTTATCACTTCTCGCATTGTCATGTTACATTTCCGGTCATTGGTATCGAACCCAGTATTTGATATAGCAAGAATTTTGCGTAAACCAACTTTCACTTATATGACGAAGTAAATTTTTTCTTGGGCAAAAATATTTAAACATACATGTTTATTATGTCGGTATTTTAACTATGTACGGAGATTTTCATTGACTAAATAATCACAATTTTTTATTAGTTAGTTTTATTAGTATATTAGTTCAATTATAGATAATTTTAAAAGACTCACATTGTTTGATTGAAGCTTTCTTCTGTTCGTCTCTCCTTCCGGATTCAGATTCTAACACGTTTCACTATATAATAACTCGAGGTAATTATTTAAATTAATTAATAGAAACCACTATATCACATTTTTAGTATAACATTTTCGTTTGTGGTGTGCCATGCCCGAGATAATGTGGAATACTGTTCCTCTTATATCGCAGAAGCGGTACATTTTTATAGTTCTGTTTAGAACATTTTAAGTTTAACGTTTTTTCTTCTAAGTGGCTTGTGTACGAGACAGCCAAAAAAAATAGAAATATGTCGCATTTGAGAGACCAAAAAAAACGGAGGGTCAGATCTTTAGGTAATGCATTCCATTTAACGATTTCGCTCGTATTTAATTCATATTTATATTTAAAAGAATTTGGAATATCAGTATCTTACTTCTATCACCGCATATGTATCTAGTTTTTAATTATTTATTATTATATTATAATTATTATCATTATTTATTTATTTATATATATTTTTTTTTTTTTTTCAAATATTGCATAAGAGATTTAGTATGTGGTATTTGGCCTTATCACTCTCGCATTGTCATGTTACATTTCCGGTCATTGGTATCGAACCCAGTATTTGATATAGCAAGAATTTTGCGTAAACCAACTTTCACTTATATGACGAAGTAAATTTTTTCTTGGGCAAAAATATTTAAACATACATGTTTATTATGTCGGTATTTTAACTATGTACGGAGATTTTCATTGACTAAATAATCACAATTTTTTATTAGTTAGTTTTATTAGTATATTAGTTCAATTATAGATAATTTTAAAAGACTCACATTGTTTGATTGAAGCTTTCTTCTGTTCGTCTCTCCTTCCGGATTCAGATTCTAACACGTTTCACTATATAATAACTCGAGGTAATTATTTAAATTAATTAATAGAAACCACTATATCACATTTTTAGTATAACATTTTCGTTTGTGGTGTGCCATGCCCGAGATAATGTGGAATACTGTTCCTCTTATATCGCAGAAGCGGTACATTTTTATAGTTCTGTTTAGAACATTTTAAGTTTAACGTTTTTTCTTCTAAGTGGCTTGTGTACGAGACAGCCAAAAAAAATAGAAATATGTCGCATTTGAGAGACCAAAAAAAAACGGAGGGTCAGATCTTTAGGTAATGCATTCCATTTAACGATTTCGCTCGTATTTAATTCATATTTATATTTAAAAGAATTTGGAATATCAGTATCTTACTTCTATCACCGCATATGTATCTAGTTTTTAATTATTTATTATTATATTATAATTATTATCATTATTTATTTATTTATATATATTTTTTTTTTTTTTTCAAATATTGCATAAGAGATTTAGTATGTGGTATTTGGCCTTATCACTCTCGCATTGTCATGTTACATTTCCGGTCATTGGTATCGAACCCAGTATTTGATATAGCAAGAATTTTGCGTAAACCAACTTTCACTTATATGACGAAGTAAATTTTTTCTTGGGCAAAAATATTTAAACATACATGTTTATTATGTCGGTATTTTAACTATGTACGGAGATTTTCATTGACTAAATAATCACAATTTTTTATTAGTTAGTTTTATTAGTATATTAGTTCAATTATAGATAATTTTAAAAGACTCACATTGTTTGATTGAAGCTTTCTTCTGTTCGTCTCTCCTTCCGGATTCAGATTCTAACACGTTTCACTATATAATAACTCGAGGTAATTATTTAAATTAATTAATAGAAACCACTATATCACATTTTTAGTATAACATTTTCGTTTGTGGTGTGCCATGCCCGAGATAATGTGGAATACTGTTCCTCTTATATCGCAGAAGCGGTACATTTTTATAGTTCTGTTTAGAACATTTTAAGTTTAACGTTTTTTCTTCTAAGTGGCTTGTGTACGAGACAGCCAAAAAAAATAGAAATATGTCGCATTTGAGAGACCAAAAAAAACGGAGGGTCAGATCTTTAGGTAATGCATTCCATTTAACGATTTCGCTCGTATTTAATTCATATTTATATTTAAAAGAATTTGGAATATCAGTATCTTACTTCTATCACCGCATATGTATCTAGTTTTTAATTATTTATTATTATATTATAATTATTATCATTATTTATTTATTTATATATATTTTTTTTTTTTTTTCAAATATTGCATAAGAGATTTAGTATGTGGTATTTGGCCTTATCACTCTCGCATTGTCATGTTACATTTCCGGTCATTGGTATCGAACCCAGTATTTGATATAGCAAGAATTTTGCGTAAACCAACTTTCACTTATATGACGAAGTAAATTTTTTCTTGGGCAAAAATATTTAAACATACATGTTTATTATGTCGGTATTTTAACTATGTACGGAGATTTTCATTGACTAAATAATCACAATTTTTTATTAGTTAGTTTTATTAGTATATTAGTTCAATTATAGATAATTTTAAAAGACTCACATTGTTTGATTGAAGCTTTCTTCTGTTCGTCTCTCCTTCCGGATTCAGATTCTAACACGTTTCACTATATAATAACTCGAGGTAATTATTTAAATTAATTAATAGAAACCACTATATCACATTTTTAGTATAACATTTTCGTTTGTGGTGTGCCATGCCCGAGATAATGTGGAATACTGTTCCTCTTATATCGCAGAAGCGGTACATTTTTATAGTTCTGTTTAGAACATTTTAAGTTTAACGTTTTTTCTTCTAAGTGGCTTGTGTACGAGACAGCCAAAAAAAATAGAAATATGTCGCATTTGAGAGACCAAAAAAAAACGGAGGGTCAGATCTTTAGGTAATGCATTCCATTTAACGATTTCGCTCGTATTTAATTCATATTTATATTTAAAAGAATTTGGAATATCAGTATCTTACTTCTATCACCGCATATGTATGTATCTAGTTTTTAATTATTTATTATTATATTATAATTATTATCATTATTTATTTATTTATATATATTTTTTTTTTTTTTTCAAATATTGCATAAGAGATTTAGTATGTGGTATTTGGCCTTATCACTCTCGCATTGTCATGTTACATTTCCGGTCATTGGTATCGAACCCAGTATTTGATATAGCAAGAATTTTGCGTAAACCAACTTTCACTTATATGACGAAGTAAATTTTTTCTTGGGCAAAAATATTTAAACATACATGTTTATTATGTCGGTATTTTAACTATGTACGGAGATTTTCATTGACTAAATAATCACAATTTTTTATTAGTTAGTTTTATTAGTATATTAGTTCAATTATAGATAATTTTAAAAGACTCACATTGTTTGATTGAAGCTTTCTTCTGTTCGTCTCTCCTTCCGGATTCAGATTCTAACACGTTTCACTATATAATAACTCGAGGTAATTATTTAAATTAATTAATAGAAACCACTATATCACATTTTTAGTATAACATTTTCGTTTGTGGTGTGCCATGCCCGAGATAATGTGGAATACTGTTCCTCTTATATCGCAGAAGCGGTACATTTTTATAGTTCTGTTTAGAACATTTTAAGTTTAACGTTTTTTCTTCTAAGTGGCTTGTGTACGAGACAGCCAAAAAAAATAGAAATATGTCGCATTTGAGAGACCAAAAAAAAACGGAGGGTCAGATCTTTAGGTAATGCATTCCATTTAACGATTTCGCTCGTATTTAATTCATATTTATATTTAAAAGAATTTGGAATATCAGTATCTTACTTCTATCACCGCATATGTATCTAGTTTTTAATTATTTATTATTATATTATAATTATTATCATTATTTATTTATTTATATATATTTTTTTTTTTTTTCAAATATTGCATAAGAGATTTAGTATGTGGTATTTGGCCTTATCACTCTCGCATTGTCATGTTACATTTCCGGTCATTGGTATCGAACCCAGTATTTGATATAGCAAGAATTTTGCGTAAACCAACTTTCACTTATATGACGAAGTAAATTTTTTCTTGGGCAAAAATATTTAAACATACATGTTTATTATGTCGGTATTTTAACTATGTACGGAGATTTTCATTGACTAAATAATCACAATTTTTTATTAGTTAGTTTTATTAGTATATTAGTTCAATTATAGATAATTTTAAAAGACTCACATTGTTTGATTGAAGCTTTCTTCTGTTCGTCTCTCCTTCCGGATTCAGATTCTAACACGTTTCACTATATAATAACTCGAGGTAATTATTTAAATTAATTAATAGAAACCACTATATCACATTTTTAGTATAACATTTTCGTTTGTGGTGTGCCATGCCCGAGATAATGTGGAATACTGTTCCTCTTATATCGCAGAAGCGGTACATTTTTATAGTTCTGTTTAGAACATTTTAAGTTTAACGTTTTTTCTTCTAAGTGGCTTGTGTACGAGACAGCCAAAAAAAATAGAAATATGTCGCATTTGAGAGACCAAAAAAAACGGAGGGTCAGATCTTTAGGTAATGCATTCCATTTAACGATTTCGCTCGTATTTAATTCATATTTATATTTAAAAGAATTTGGAATATCAGTATCTTACTTCTATCACCGCATATGTATCTAGTTTTTAATTATTTATTATTATATTATAATTATTATCATTATTTATTTATTTATATATATTTTTTTTTTTTTTTTCAAATATTGCATAAGAGATTTAGTATGTGGTATTTGGCCTTATCACTCTCGCATTGTCATGTTACATTTCCGGTCATTGGTATCGAACCCAGTATTTGATATAGCAAGAATTTTGCGTAAACCAACTTTCACTTATATGACGAAGTAAATTTTTTCTTGGGCAAAAATATTTAAACATACATGTTTATTATGTCGGTATTTTAACTATGTACGGAGATTTTCATTGACTAAATAATCACAATTTTTTATTAGTTAGTTTTATTAGTATATTAGTTCAATTATAGATAATTTTAAAAGACTCACATTGTTTGATTGAAGCTTTCTTCTGTTCGTCTCTCCTTCCGGATTCAGATTCTAACACGTTTCACTATATAATAACTCGAGGTAATTATTTAAATTAATTAATATATATATATATATATATATATATATATATATATATATATATATATATATATATATATATATATATATATATATATATATATATATATATATATATATATATATATATATATATATATATATATATATATATATATATATATATATATATATATATATATATATATATATATATATATATATATATATATATATATATATATATATATATATATATATATATATATATATATATATATATATATATATATATATATATATATATATATATATATATATATATATATATATATATATATATATATATATATATATATATTCGATTGAAATATTAAAATATTCTTCGATTGCCTTTTAGTTATCGAAGAATATTTTATTCAAGTTCCCAGAAATGCAATAATTTAAACCTTTAATTTGATTAACGGTATATTCTCGTGTAATTGTGGTTTAACTTTATCTAAAGCAAAAATAATTCAATTCTTGAAGCTAAAATATTACTAAATCCCATTGTTTATTTTAGAAACTGTGAGCATAATGGGACCTCAAATCTTACTTTTACGCGTATATCACTAGCTTTGTAGTACTACGAAAATTCTAAAGCTGGCTGCCCTTCATTTCATTAGTAGAAATATTATATTTTGAAAAAACGGAACCTTTCTCACTTAACGACGAAGTTACACTGCTGTCTAGTTAATATAATCGAAAATATATAAAATATACGGCAATCATAAACACTTCCAACATTTCGCGACTCATTTCCAAATAATTTCAAGAGACAAACAATAAGCATAAGACATTACAAATGAAGTACGAAATTAATGATAAACCAGGAAGATCTTCAGTCTTCAAAATATTTCTCCTTAACGACGACCGGTGTCGCCAGCTCCTCACTCATTGATTTCAGTAGATTTATCTCTCCGTCTAATCTCGGGCCACTTCGGTAGCAATTGAAGGGTTAAAGACGTTTCGCTTATTGAAAACCGGTTCAGACCTTTGTGAGTTGGGGTATTTCAATACCGAAGTCCAATTCCATCCTGTGTGAATAAAACACCCGTTTTATATCATCCTCTTTTTGGTGCTCAAACGATTTTGTATGTTATATCATTCTCCATTCATTTGATTGATTATTTTTCTCACTTTCCTGAAAAGTCTCCTTTTCAAACTGAAAATATACATGATTTGTATTTTGCGCCCTGTGCTATCGAAATAGTTCCCGAAATTTTGAAGGTTATTTTTAGAACACATTCACATGAGTTATTCATGCCTTTGAATGCAATGTTGACAGCCTTGTTTCGAAAATAAATATAATTTATTAATATCCTGTGATATTATTTATTTGTTTTTTAAATTTCATGAATCTGTAGAAGCTAGATAAAAAATTAGTTTGTAATTATTTTCTCTCGACTTCAAAATCTTTAAGTTGTTTTGTGTTTTTTTTTTAAATCATTAATTTTCATGGTGCTCCTCAATATATCCGAATTAACGATGTGCACGTATTGAAGGGCGTGCCCGGAGACAGTGTTATTTTCGACCCCGTTAATTGAGTCTTCATATTTTATAAGCACTGGAGTATGCCCGCAATTCCTAGTTCATCATCGCACCTATGGAAGTATTACCGCACGGGAACAACAATACCACAAAGATAACAATACTGCGTAATATCCATTAATTTTACCATGAAAACCCCATTAAGTTTTTTTTCTAAATTCAACATAAAAACTGTTTTAAGGTTTCTCAATTCTAATTATCAATTGACATAATCCTCGTGTAAGTGTCATTACCGAACCTACAGTATTCATCATATTCCAAAATCGTCTCAAGTTATTTATATATCCTTAACAGTATAAAACCCAGCTTCACCAAGATGTTACAATTTCCGTAAGAAATGAAAACTACTGAATATAAATAAATAGTATCCAACAGGAATAATATCAATATTCTTAAAATTAAAAACATATTGACAACAGTTATCTTTCACAAGTGTCGTCGTATAGTGCAAAAAAAACGATTATCTGACCCTCCCTGGGCTGCGCAATCAGACGTGAAATGGTAATGCGGAGCCGGCCGCGGCGGACGGAATGTGATAAATAAATTTAATGGAACTTATTTATCTTATTACTCCGAAGTCAGCCTCCCATCTTCAGTGGATTGGTGTATTCGATGCCCAAGCTCATGGGCAGCTCTCAGCTTAGTAGAGAAACACAATTTACCCAAGACAATTTTCTACTTGTTTTTGAAATACCGATAACATACAATACAACAAAACAAAATACATAATTTATAGTAAATTTTCATCGTTTTTACACGATGACGACCTCCATGACTTAATTAATAAGGCGCCGGGCTTCCATCTTGGGGCTAGGGGCTCGATTCCCACTAGTGTCCGATTTGTTTAAGAAAAAAATGTTTCCATTCTGGTTGTGTCTTCAGGCTATCATAACTTATTTCTAGATGGTTGTAAGAGATTTCCGCATTGCAATCAACACGCCAGGTTAAACTGTATATAACAAAAGTTCAATTCAATAATACCATAATGATTCCCGCATTTACCAAAAAAACTTTTTCTCCTTTTAGTTTTTTATTAATTTTGCGTGTAGGTTATTTTTTTCCATATCATTTTTTTAATTAAATTTTTTTAATTCTTAAAATTCTCAACGTTTTACTTCTACATGTGATTTCTTGGGTATATTTTATGCTATATTGTTGACGACTTCTATTATATCTGATTATAAATCAAATTTCTTGTTTATGAAATTGTTATGTGATTAGTTTCTTTGTATTTACTAGCTAAATAGTGTTATTTAGTTATATATATTATACTTGAAAATAAATCTGTTGAAATGAAAAGTATTTGACGGTAAATAGTATCTTTAAAAATAATCTTGTTAATTAAAAACATCTTGATTTTATGTTTGCGAAATTCATTTTTTTTTATCAACCTTCATGATCTCATCTCTTTTGAACTTCGTATGGTTACTGTAATCATTATTAGATGTCACAAATAGTCATTCGCTTAGGTTATCTATCATCTCGTTTGAAGTCCAACATATCTGTGATCTTAGTTGTGAGCATTTATTTGCGCTCCGAGTCTTCCTTACTTTAGAGCCAGCCCTGTCCAGACTCACTCTTACGGCGGCCATCAATGAAATTGAAATCACACAATTTATAATGGTAAGTGGGAATGGTTATTAATATTAAATTTGTGCCCAGTCTTCAGAAGCAAATCAAGATCGGATTATGCTGTTCTCAATATACAACTAATTATCGATTATTTAAGAGGCTCAACCCGGATTGCCTTGTCTATGGAACCTTTTTATGGGTTATGAAAAATATTTAGTAAAAACTTTATATTTCTCGTCACTTTCTTTCATACTGAGTATTGTAATTAATGATTATATAGTAGAACTTTTACGTAGGAAATTCCTGTCAATTGGTAATACTCGAGTGTTGACGGTCAACCATATCACTTATTATCATGAATCAATTGGTAATACTCGAGTGTTGACGGTCAACCATATCACTTATTATCATGAATCAATTGGTAATACTCGAGTGTTGACGGTCAACCATATCACTTATTATCATGAATCAATTGGTAATACTCGAGTGTTGACGGTCAACCATATCACTTATTATCATGAATCAAAGAATTCGTTTAAATAATTGAATACTTGTTAACAAGTACTTCTTGATTTAAATAATAATAAAAAAAATATTTTTATAACATTCTTAAGAGCAGACTCCCATCAAAAGCGTTCTAACTTGGGATTAAGACCCACAATTATTTGTAAATTAAAAATATTACAAAAATAAATATGTATGAGTTATGTATAAGAATATGAAGTTAGGTCATTAAATTAGGTAGTTCGATTAGAAGAGGTATCAGTTATTTTTTTACATCTTCTTAAACATCTATCTGGTTTGTTGAAAGATATTTTCACCTTGGCAATAAACTTCCCAGGTTGTGTTGTATACAACAAAATTTTAATTGAATACAATTACAACCATTGATTCTAAAATAATTTTTAATAATTAGACATTTGTATATGTGACATAATATGAAATGAACTGATTAGAGATTAATAAAAATTAAGGCTGATGTGTTGAACAAGATAAAGAAATGCACTCTAAGACGGTTTAAATAAACGAATGAATGAAAAAAAAATGTGTACAAAAAACAAAGAAAGTATGATTGGATAAAGTGAATGATATTTTGTAAGAAGAAAATTAAGTAGTCACAAAAATCAGGAGTTTTATGATAAGGTGTATGAATGTGGAAGATGCGAAATATGTATGTCGAGATATTAAACTTTGGCGCTGTCTCCTCTTTACCTACCCCAACAAGAATGGTATGTATTTGTTAACAGTTACTTATTTTATAATAAGATAAAAATACATATTTATATTTTTCAAAATCGTCCCATAAATTTTGAGGGAAATATTTTTACATCATATTTTTTTCTTCTAAACGCAATATTGTGTATAATTTTGCTTTAATCTGAGTACCAACAATTTATGATAACCAATTGGGCGTACAAATTTTTATTGTTTTCCATTGATTAAAATAATATTCTTCGGTATAAAATTTTACAGCACATGATAAAAAAATACCTTGAAAGTTACTTTCAAAAATTAAAAAAAATATACAGTAAATTGATAAATATCTGAGGACAGTTACAACCTACGTATTATGATAATTACCTATCACTCTGGTAGTGCCTACCATATTCACCGTCAATCCGGTTCATTTATGCAAAATAATAATTGAAATAATAACGGCATTATGTTAAACACGAAACCCAATACATTTATTGATTCTCGTTGTCATAAATACATCAAACCACCACGAGGAAATGTAACGCAGTAATATAATGTAGGATGATATTACGGTATTACAGACACTAGCCCCATAAATTATTTACCCTATTCGCATAATCCATTCCGAATGATAGACTGTATCAAATATCTTCAGTAACCGGTATAGTAATGCCATTCAGTTTTGTATGATGTTAAAATATTAAATCGTAATGAGCGTATTTATGAATGTTTCGCGATTTCTAGCGATAAGTCAATTTTCTTTTAGGAATGTCGTGTATGTTACGACCAACGATTCTGAAATATTGGCTCGCAAGTTAAAAAAAAAGGATTACAACACAAATACTTACACACCATCTCGCCGTTTCTTTATCTGGGTAGGTAGAAAGGACTAAACTCTAGACTTTCCTATCTCATTTTCAGGCTTGTTACAAAAACTCTGAAAAATGGTTACAGAGTCTCTATTTGTTTTTTCTACTGTGAAAAACAAGTGCTATGATATTATTTATTGTCTTAAAAATAAGTATAGTTCAAAAATGATTGACTGCAATTGTCAAAAAGAAAATTAAGTGTTATATTTTACTATTTTTCGTGAGTCCGAAAACCTGTTATGTGTAGAGCACCACGAAAATCATTGTTTAACTATCATTTTTCAACCGTTCTCGTCGATCTACATTAAATGACGACCTCTGTGGCCAAGTTGATAGGCCTTTATTCCAACATAGAGGTCACGGTTTCTATTCCCGTTGTTAACCAGATTTTTTTCAAAAAAAAACTTGTTTTCACTAATGTCCTATTTAAACACCTTTCTGATTCGTTGGAAGACATTACCACATGGCTATAAACCCACTTAGTTGTATTGTATACAACTAAAACGTAGTCAAATACACTTCAATATTTATACGAGTATTTGTTGAGCCTAGAACTTAAATATAGTTAAAAGATGATAGTAATTGTCATACCACTATTTTTTCTTCTAAAACATGCAATGAAATTTACATATTTGGTTTACATTAATTTTCATTGTGTAAAACTGCCGTTTCTCCATGAAAATATGCTATTTTATTATCTTTTTTCGATCTGTCACGTTAATCTTCATGAAATAAATTAATCTGTTCACATACATCTCGTTTTTTTTATCCGTAGAGATGTTAGTTGCCTAAATTTTTCTTTCATGCACACTGATTACTTTTGCTTAGTGATAGATTGTAACACTAAAATGTATGATTAATTTTAAGAAATTATATTAATAAAATCCATGTTTAATGAGAATCACTATTTTGTATGTTTAATGTCTATTTTTTTTGCTTCAGATGCACTTTTTGAATACATTCTTTCATTAATTATTTATTTCATATACATAAAATAACTATTTTATATTTTTCTATCAGATGTATTCTGTATAAAACAAACGTATAACCACCTTATCTGTAAGTGGAACTTAATGATAATATGTTTGGTTTTTTTAGTGAACTGGCGTGTACTCGTACTTATTTATTTAATGTTTTTTCAAAGGTTTCTTGTTAAGAGAACCTGCAATGGAAAAGATTAACTATCGAAGTTGTAGAATCTGTACTTAGCTACGACTAGAGGTAGACTATCGCGTTGGCGTTGATTGATTTCAATCCGATTACACAAGTTCCTATCCATAGTTATGTTTGTTTTACGCAAGAACTTTTGTTTTATCAGATTTGTGTTCGCCACTCGTAATGTTTCTCGCTCGAACTTTTTATGTTTTACATTTTCATCGCGTCGTTTATATTTTGTACAATTTTATTCAAGTTTTTGTTTTTATTACATCAATCCAGTATGTGTTAGTTAACTACAAATAGGAGTTTTGTAAAAAGCTGAAGAGCGTGGGCGTCCGACATTGTTAAGATAAATATTAAAATTACCTGTTTGTTGGTTGACATAATTCGACATTTTTTATCAAAAGCATTTATATATCGAGTAAGACTATAGTTTCTTATATTAAATAAGAAAAATATACCCGTAATAGTGTAGTATTTTGTGTTCAAGATCAGACTGTAAGAAGACAAATTCCTCTTAAATAACGAACAGCACTTAATCAATATATAAATTATTTCCCTACTGTTTATTACAACATATGAAGATTTTGTTTTGATGTCTCTTGAATATGGAAACAGACTCATGGTCTTCAAAGCATTTTTCGTCTTCAAGAAAAGTGTTATGGTATTTCAAAACCAAAATTAATAGCATTAGCGCACTTGGAATGTTCTTGGACTGCCGAACGTTGCTTTTTTTATTGATTCTTGATAATTTTAATATTAAATATTTAAAATATGTACGAATAAGGATGACTTTTTAAAATGAATATGGAAAATTATTATTCATTATGAAAAAGAGAAACGTAGAGGAGTACCTTGGATATATGATACGAGAAAAAAAAATAGATTTTTCAACTGATATTGCAGAGGAAATTCGGGACAGAAGAAGTGTAGGAAAACGACGCATTTCCTGAATTTAAGAACCTTCGGAAGTGATTTCGTTGTGGTGTCACGTATTCGCTTCGAGCTGCTGCTTTAAGAGAAAGCCACGACGAAGAACTTTAAAGAAAATATTATCAAGTTAAATATTTGTATAAGACACACTTCAATAGTTGATGAGAAATTTGATATGAATGTTTATACCGACAAGTGAAGTGTACTTGTGACTAATACTGAGGAATAATCTTCAGTAATTGAGTGCTATCCTTAAGGATGCTTCATTCATTAGCCACCAACTTATAACAAGCATCACGAGTGCTAAGTACAAAATGTGTGACCACTTCTAGGAAAAAAATTTTTTATCCGAATCAGGGGTTCAAAACTATTATCGAATAAAGAATAGTAAAAAAGTCTTTGATCTAAAAAATTATGCCGCAAAACTTTCTATTGTCACTATCTAAAAGTAATTCTAAATTCTGTAAATTACGAAATATAACAAGACAAAGGTTGAAATGACACACTCGGGTGAATCTCTTTTTTGTTGTGTTATCAACAAGGAGCACAAGAACTCCCCCAACACAGCATGGATAGATATGAAGAAGACAAATATTGCCCAACTAAATCCGCGTGTTCTCAGTTTTTCGATATCTATTCAAGGTGCTAAAATGTTAGTTTTCTATTAAATACGTACATTGTTCCCAAATTGAAGTTAATGGTACAGAAAAAAAATCAATGAAAACATAAACACACTTAATTATTGTAGTATAATACAACTCTCCTAGCTTAGTTGATAAGAACCATTTTCTTTCACACTTTTGAGGGGTCTCGGATTTGACTCCAGATAGAACCGAAATAAAAATAAGTATTAAAATCCCAGTCTAACATAGTTTAGTTGCTAACTCGATTTTTTTCAAAGCTGAAGAATTAATTTACAAGCTTAGGAACAATATTGTCTCCTAGCCATGCTATTCAATGTCAGCATAGACATTACGGTTATTCCGAAGAGTTCAATACTTATTATTGAAGAAATTAAAATACAAAGCATCATTGATAGCGTTTTTTCGTTTCTTTGTTAGCATTGTAAATTAACGTTTTTTTTCTCAAAAAATTTGTTTTCCAGCGAACTCAAAAGAAGTTTAAAAAGGTTGCAAATAACTTATTTGAGCACATCATCATCACAAATATGTTCAAGATTTTCTGTTAGATCTTGAAGTGGTTCACTTGAAATATTTTTATCCTCCAATACGTGATTCCTTCTGTTTTCTTCCACATCTTATTCTGTTTGTTTAATTTTCAAGTGGCTACCTCTTGACTTTTTACTCAACCTAATACATTCATCACGAATATCATAATCATCCGAGTTCTTGAGAATGCTTACGTAAGTTATTTTAATAAGCCATTGGATACTTAATCTCTTTTTCAACTCGTCGCTTCCTCTCTAATTCCAGAGTCAATCGTTTACATTGGTGTTCTTTTTAAATCATTAATTCATAACTATTGTACTTGTTTCGATATTTTTTATTGATTTTTTTGTGTACATGGTTATGCATATTATACCAGGCGCGTTGATTGCTTTACAGATTTTTTTTTAATCAACCAGTTCATCTTGGACACGTTTAGTTGTTTTAATCGATAACAAATTTTACAACAATGTATTCGTGTAATTTCAAGTATAAAAAAATATATTATTTATATAATGGTTACTAATACTGTGGAAGTTTAAACACGTTATATATTTTTTTGTCAAACACTATTTATTCCACTTAATATATTGGCATAACCCTCATCATCAGGGGAGCACAAACAAGTCTTGTTTCCGTTCCCCTAATTATCGTGAAAATCTTAAAACCGGTAGGTTTATACCATTATATTAAGTGAAACAGTGTTTGACTGAACAAATTACATTATAAAAAAATATATTACTCATCTCGAAATAATAATAGTATAACTAGAGGAAAGGAAATCGTTCAGAAATAAAAAAGGGAAAGAAAGGAAAATTAGAATGAAAGGATATTTATCTGCGGCCGGAAGATAGGAAGGACCAGGAAACATATTACGGCACTGAAAGGAAATATAACGCTTTTTGAGTTGTTAAGGTATGAATATTTCTTTATCTCATTTCTTCAGCTCTTACCAAATAAAGTACCTTTTAAAAAGCTTGTAGTGTTGTTTTCAAACCTGCTTCACTTATATATTTTTTATTATTTTTTAGCACGCATATAGTGATAACTTAAGAATCCTCTTAAATCCCTCTAGGCCATAAGCTTGTCTACAATCCAGAGGAAGTTAGCTTCTTCGTCTAAGTAAATGAACCGTTGCAACTAACAAACTCATCGACCACACAGCTGTACTGGAGACGATCGGATCACACCAGCATATTTTATTTTTATATTTTCTTTAAGAATAGATATGACCAAAGTCATAGTTATCCTTATATCCTTGAATACTAGGTGTAAAATGTATGTGTCATTCAAGGGGAATAGCCCAGCGTGGGGTTCGAGCCGACGAACTTCCGTGCGGGAGTCGAATGCGTAACTACGCAGCAACGCACCTCTGAAAATACGAACATTTGAATTGATAAGCAAGAATTTTTCCCTATAAGGTATTTAAACATTTCATTTTTTGTTTCGAACGTCACCCTAAATCACTCAGTTATACAATTATAATTGATATCGTTATAAAATCTCTGCAGCATTCTCGTAGGTATGAGTCGGCAAACGAGGGATAACAAAGCCATGTCCGGTGCCAGGACACAACAATAAAGTGTCCGTTAGTCGAAGGAACTGTCAATTGTTCTTGAAATCGTGAGCGCTGCAAGTACTCTTCCGTATCGAAATGTCTACAGGAGGATATGTGCCGACATCCTGGTTCTTTTTTTGTCAATAATATCTTGTACCCACGTTCGTTGCTCGGTGTATACAAGTTCAAAACACGCGAGTATTTTTCGGCCTTTTTGTGTTAAATTGACTTTAAATTGAAATATAATGTTGCATTAATCTTCTGTATTTATTATATAATTTAAATTCAATTCGTTTGTTAAATCTTCTTATTTACATTGATAATTATGATAAAATTTGATCAATGCTGTGATTGAGTATGATTTTCAGCCATCTTGTTCATGGAAGACGCCTACGCTTGTAATGGTTTATAGTGTGTAAGTTGTTGTACTTCAGTAAGTACACACTCTTGATAAATCAAACTCATAGTTCCGATGGCAAGGATATTAAAGTTCCGAAAGGATCGGCAGGTTTGATCTACTGTAGCATTTAGTTAGACATAGTTTTATACAGCGCAATTTTCTGTACCTTAATAACGCTATAAGAACTCACGATATGCAGCACATAAGCTACAGGAAAAACATGAACTCATATGATTAACGGTATAAGGGTAAAACCAATCTACGAGTATAAGTTAATCGACCAGGAATGGAACCTAGGGCGCCCGATTGCTTGACGTGAGTAATAACTATCAAACCACGGTGACTGACGGTTTTGTCTTGTTGACTTTCATATTTAAGTAACCAAGAACATATGAGTATTTTAATTTAATTATTTAGTCAAATATCTCGATATTCATAAGTCCAAGGCATTATGAGTAAAAATATATTTAGTCCACTCATTTTTTAATTACAGTTAAAATTCGTAAGTAAAATAGGTAGTTAAAACTCATTTTGTTCATGTATTGTATTGTATTACACTTTCATTGTATACAGTACAACCTGGCGGACTTATTACCATATGGTAATATCTTTCAACCGACCAAAAAGATGCAAAAGAGGCTTTAAGTGAAAACCAGACTGGAATATTTAAAAAAAATCGGGGTTCCAGTGGGAATCGAACCCGCAACCTCTGGGCTGAGAGACAAGCGTCTTACCAACTAGGCCACGGAAGTCGACATGTCTCGCCAACCTAATCAAAATTTCATTATTTTCTGAATAAACTCATATTTGTAGTCATAAATGTATTCAATTTTTATAAAACTTGGTCGTATACTGCACAACCTCGTATGTTTATTATCATATTCCTACCAACTTGAACGATGTCAAAGAGGTCTTAAATGAAAACCTGACTTTGAAATAAAATTGAATACCAGTGGGAATCGAACCAACAAGCTCCGCATCGGAAAAGTTTACCAACTAGGTCATGGCGATGGTCGTCATTATAATAATAAATAAAATAAAAAACATGTCTTAGATTTTATTTATTTTTCATAAATCATCCTTTTATATATTTTCATAAATCCTTATGCATTTGACTCGGATTCTATTGCCACACTGTATTTTTTCAATACACTAAATTAATTATATATTTTTTCTTTCAACATACTTCAGTGCCTCAATAGGTATGTTTATGATGAATGTAATTTTGCAGCAGACATCAAACACGTTCGTATTATTAATAAATACCATACACGCATATATAAATTGAATATAAAAGTGCCCGATCATCCCTGCCATCGTTGAGATGCTGCGCAATCCTGTTCTGTATCTATTCTAGCATCTAGCTCAGTAATATCCGACCATCACAAACATAATGATGATATAAGATGGTCAAAGACTATTATATCCTTCACATTCTTGAATAGTACGTTGCTATTTTAAATGCTTTATTATTCGTTTATATTATTATCTTTTATAATTTTATAATTAACAATTTATTTTTTTGAACCTTTAAAAAAGTATTTATGCTGATTTTATGTGTTTTTTTTTTCTTTCATATCAACACTATTGATCAAATAAAATAATTACTAACCTATATTTTTTTTGGTATTTATTATTAATATTATGCTATTGTTATTGGATGTAGGATCATTCTTTACCCACAATCCTTCGCCTAATATTTTTGGCCAACAATACTTCCTGGCCACAATTCTTCATTTTATATTACATCATACATCGACACACATTGTTATTACTAATGTAATAGACAAATTAAAAAATAATAAAGAACTTGACACTAAATGCAACAGTTATATTGTATTGTATTACACTTTCATTGAATTTGGTCCAAATATACTTTCCTCGAAATACATCTGCTACGACTTCCACTTAAGCTTTAATTCAAGTCATTCTTTCGTTGCCCAGCTCTACATGTCAAAACCATCCCGCGTACACTTTTTCACTCTACTTAACACATCAATTTTAGCTCAAATTCATTCTTCATAATTACATTTCTTATTCCGTCATACATCTTTACAACACATATTTTTTTCAATGTACACATTTCCATGGCATTTTCTCGGCAACTTTTTATTAGTTTTTAACGTTCAAGTTTCACTTCCATATATCAATACTAGCACTATGGTGAACCATCATTTTAACAGATATCTTGTTTTGAATATACTTGTATGTATTTTAGCACTCTATTAGCTTTATTTCACATTACAACTCGCTAATCAATTTCTCAATGATCAGCATTAATTATTACCATAAAATCAATGGTTTATTAATACTTATATGCTTAATTTTTTTATTAAGAAAAATTTTTACGATGTCGATCATTGAAAATGTTGAATTATAAACGTATTGTTACACCATGTTCTTTGCGGGGTCGGTAGAGAGAACATATCTTCAAACTTTTATATCCAGGAACACAACCTTTGCCTCCTTTCCATTCCTTCCAGTAACCACAAAATGTGACACTCCGGAAATATACTGTCAACAATCTGTCGGTGATTCTCAGATCTTCGAGAATGGAGGCGAAAGATTGTCTGGCTGTCCATTGAATTTGTAACATCCTTATAATTAACGGATCATTAATACAATGTAAAATACTGGATTATATTTATTTAATTTTCAGGTAAATAATATTTAACCTTTTTCCTTTTATGTGCATAGTTGAAACGTTCATTGAAAGAAGTGTCAAAATTTGAGAGGTTATTTCAATGACAAACGAGTATCTATACTCAAATTTTAAAAATAATAAAATTACTAGCCACAATTTCAACTTCCGATTCTAGTCGTCGTAGTCAGTTAACTAAACAAATGTACATATTTTTTCAACGGTACAAGCTCAATTGTGTTTTGACAGCATAATGTTCTCTAATTTTTTTATGTTCGTACCCATGATGCAACAACATGTTTATTTTACAAGCTAGGTTTAAATGCTATATAAGTGTCACCTCCCAATTTTATGTTGCATTAGCCATGGGAATCGAGCGCATCGACCATGAAATGAGTTTCTTTATTTTGGTACAATCACATATAGGTACATAGTTTATTCATAGTAAATTATACTTTGAATCTAGTACTTACTTTATTATATTTATGTACACGAAATAAAATCATGTTTGGTTTGTTTTTATTCGTGAAGCAGTGAACAAATGATTGTATTTTAAATGGCTCGTAAATAATCATGCTATTTGGTAGTATTTTCTCCGAAGAGTTAAGGGGGATATTGAACGGCGTGAACCGATAGAAAATAAATCCAATGGGGCACTAAAACATATATACTCAAACCGAACAATATCAAAAGATGATAGTCCGCAGCTGAAATTTAGCACCAACTATGTGGTACGGATTTGGAACCGTGGACGTGGAAAAATACTCAACGAAGCGGAATAAATGCTGTATAAATGTGTGCACTGCGAAAAATACGCAGGTGATAATGTATGGCAGAAAACGGAATAAAGTTAAAAGAGATAAATGTGAATTTAATGCTGATATTTAAAGTATGATCAATAAGAGCACTTAGATGGTTTGAAGATGTTGAACGAATGAATAAAGAATGATTAATAAAACAAATATACAACGGATTAAATTAAAAAATAAAGTGGAATGTAAATACACTTTCAATGCATCAAATTTGGCGGAAACGTGATAGTTCAATGGAAAGGACAACGTTTTTGAGATTATCATAAAATACTGTACCACGCAAGTTTTTAATTTAATGTTATTTCTCGTGTATTTTTTTTACATATTTTTCTAACGAGATCTTAACAAAAATATAGTATTATATTTTTTTAATATAGTATTATATGAAATCTCTTCCAATCAACCAGAAATATGTTAAAAAGGCCTTAATCGAAAACCACACCTCCAATCCGAGGGTGGCGAATCGAACTCGCCACCCTCGGATTGGAAAACAGGAATCATACCAACTAGGCCGCACTGGCCTTGATATTGCACGCATTTTTTGTTTCAGAATTAGAATAAATTTTACTATTAACGAATTCATCCAGCAAAAGTTTTGCTAAAACTTCGAACAAATTATAAAAAAATCCGTCATTAAAACCTAAAAAAATTCTCTTTCTCTGAAACCTAAATTAACGTTGCCATATTTTATTTGATTACATACACAAGTGATTATTGTGATTTTGCAAATTATTATTATTTCTTCTTTCTAACAACGCAATAATTTAAACATTCCATGCGTATCAATGGCACGTGTTTAAAATTGCTGGTTCTGTTTTTTCCTTTTAACATTGTTAAAAACCGCTTGTTTATAACATTTCCTCACGATTATCTATCACTTACGGTATTCATCCATTATTATGTCTCTTCTCCATACCCCATAAACTATATCTGGGATATCCTGAATCATTGTTAACACCTTCCCCATAAACTTCGTCCAATCAAGATGGTGTTCATAAATTAGTTGGCTGGACACGCGTGCCCTTTGGGGCACAAAGATTGTGACGTCACCAGTCACAATATTTCATTATGATCCAGAATGCCTGTAAATCAGAATAAAGAAAGGCGTGTATCATTTTTCCGTCTTAAAATTATATTAAAGGAACTCTTCTCCAGAAGACAGTATTAAAAATAATTTGAACATTATTCTTGTCATATTTAAAAAAAATCGATGACGTTTACCACAGTGACGTATTTCAAATATTATGTTTTTTTACTATCGTATGTCTAAACCCATCTTATCTCCTATTTAAAATGATAATGCATTTGTTGATGTCACCTATTTTATGATACTTATTTATATATTTGCTAGATATTTATGGTAATTTTAGTGCCAAAATTACAATGTTTCCTGTTTATGTTTTTATACTATCCTAAAAATCCATATTTTAGTCGATGAAGTAACAATTTGTAACATTATTAACTCAATAAATAACTTTCGAATAAAAAAATATATAACTAGCTGAAAATTGGGCTTTCATAGGACTCGTTATTTTCAAAGTAAACAAAACTTCCTCAAGTGCAAAATTAAAAGTTTTTGTTTTAATTTAACAAAAAATAAACATGTTAATTAAGCTAAACTTTGGTGTTACCAGACTTTATTTCTGAAAAAACAAAGAAGTTTTAAGAGTTAGAATATTTTTTTTATGTACACGTATATTACAGACAGCTAGAATACTGGTATAAATTGATTTAATTTTCAGGTAAATAATTCCTAACTTCTTGTATTTACGCATGTTTGAAACGTTCATTGAAAGAAGTGTCAAAATTAAGAGGTTATTTTTATGACAAATCGTTTCATTACACAAACTTTTTTTTGTAATGAAATGTAAGTTAAAAATTCGAATTCGCAATATTTGAGCAACGTTGTTTACGTGTGAGTAAAATTTTATCTTCCATGTGTCTATTTTTGGAGAAAAGGAATCACACATTTGGGGTAAATGTGGACTTACGGGAAAATATAGAATATAAAATTTCGTTTCGGTCGTTCATAATCATACTTTAGAGTAGATATAAATAGTCACAATGACTTATGTAATTAAATTTTCGGACAGGTGATCCTCTATGTTGTTTGGGTACTTCAAATATAGTATAATATTTGGAGAGAAAAAAGTACACAGCAACAGGAATTAAAGTGAGGATCTATAGAACATGTCTTAGATCTGTAATGCCATGTGCCATGGAAACTAGAGCTGATTTCACATGAAAAAAAAATCATTAGAACATCCAAAATGAAAGTCCTAGGATGTATAACTGGTATAGCACTCAAGAGACAGAGTAAGAAATACATAAATAAGAATGTGTAAAATATAACATATCGTAAGATGGGAAAGGCAGAAAAACCATTACACGAGGAATGTTGTTCAAAGGATGAAGGAGACCGTGATTTCCCGTAAAGTTTCTATAGTTACCCCATAGGAAGTCGACCGGAAGACCCCCAAAAAGATGGAGGGATAGCTAGCGATAGACAGTTCCCGCTTTATACATAATACATAGAAAACAGATCAACAATTAACTGAAAAGTTGGGAGTATTTGTATAATTATTTTCCAGCATATTATTTTGTATGTTTCTTTTTTTTTATAATTTCACATATTTATTACTTTTCAACTAGTCGGATTCCTTTATGTTTTAGGTCCTTCCACATCGAGGTTAAGACTCATAATTCATTTTCTCCACAAACATGGATTATCCGCGTCATGCGGCTAGTTTTCGTCGTGATCCGTTAGTTATTATGGGTTGTTTTATTTCAAGGGCCAAAATGATTCTTGAATAATTTATAATTTCTGATCTTTCCTTGTATTGAGAACATAAAGCACCACCTTTGTTTGTTCTTGTAATTTGTTCCTTACTACTAAAGTGAGTCAGTTTTATGAGTTATTTCTCTCCAGAGCAATCAGTTGTACAAAACATTTCTTAGATTTCTTCTTCTATTCATTTATTTCATTTGGTATACTTTTATACATTTCTTTAACCTCTTGAATTACACACTATCGATTGAATAATACGTATCGAAAGTCTATAAAGTAAGAGGTTTTATATTTCATTTTAACTTGGTACACACTCGTATTTAGATCTTACAACTTATCAAGTTATGGAAATTTTTTGATAAACGAATTTAATCATAATTGAAAATCGGTAAAAGAATCAGCGTACTTTTTATGTTTACATGTTTTCACTAAGAAACTAGTAAGTCTTTGGAAACACATAGGTAACATATAGCAGGCAGCAGACCTGGATCCATATAATTGGAGTGTTCACTTGAAATGCTTAATATTCTTCTTGTTTTTCATATTCTATGTAAGTACACATATTAAAAGTACATTTTCATGAAAATAAAAATAAATAAATCGTTTCTAAGTACTTATTCTCAGAACAAGTATTTTATCGTCAATAAGAGGCTGGAACTGAAATAGGTGAATTTGAATGATTTTCTTAAGGTCAATATTATCGGAGATTTGTGTTGTGAGTGATGCTGCCCTTACCTTTTAAAAATAGGAAGAAAATTATGATACATACATATGTTATGATGATGATTGTGATAATCTTCAATTTTCAATTATATGATCATTTTATCACGCTTGGAACCGTGGATTATTATTTATTCCTAAACCAACAAAGTCAATATATTTTATATAACAAGAAAACAAATATTTAATGAAACTTCTAATAAACTAATTATTCTTGCCTATCAGCAAGTTTTTTTCTCTGAAATATTATATAGTACAATAAAACCCCGTTTTACTTTTAATATAAAAATATATATATAATAAGTCTCACATTTCTACCCGTTCTCGAATATTTCATGTTGATTTATGGTTCACTAAGCACAAGTCACAATATTTTATACGTAATAGTGAATTAGTACAAGACGCACAAGCAAAAAAGTCACGTTCATGATATCGATTGTTTATTTCGATATAATACAGCCGATACGAGTATTTTTACTCGTTCGCGGGTAATTCATCTTTATATTTGGCGGGTTAAGCGCACGGTTAAGGTGACAAGTCACACACAATGCGCCTGGGATTGTTATTTATGCGCTCGGGCGAACTAACGACAATATAATAATACTTTTTCACCACACCAAAGGAGGCACTGAAGGTTCATTGACATTAAGGGAATCTTAAGGACAGTCTATATTTTGTAACTTTTCATGAGAATTCTGTGACCTAATCTTTATTCTCGGATTACACTAGTACGTTCCCCATAATGTAAAATTTGCTTCGTTTTTTTGCATGCCTTTATTTATAGTTTTTATTTTACTTATCCCAATATTATAGTTCAAACACTTACGTGTTAAATTATATTGCATTTAATACAAGCATATACGAGTATATATTTTAATCACTTTTTTTCAATTCTTAAATTCATCATATATAAGAATGATTTATGTCAATGACAAAAGAGAAGAAAGAAAATTGAAATAGTAAACGATTATGTATGAAAGTAAGACTTATTATTCAATGGTTTGAATGTGTTTTTAAAGACAGAAAGAGACGCATTTTAAAGAAGCACAAAAAAAGCCATTCGAAGAACACCAATTTCCATCACTGATATCAAACAAAAAATCATTATTTAAATATTGTTGATATCATCTCGGGGCCGTTTTTCATGTATGATACACATGATTTAGTATGGACCTTGCCTGGTCAGTTAGGCCAACAGGTCAACTCACATTCTTAAAACAAAGTGTTATTTTTATTGTCTTACCAAGAAGTTAACATATCGCCTTACAGCAACTTGCATTATCGGAGATCTTTCATTCTTTAAAAATACGACCATAAAGGGGAAGAATTATTGTCCCAGCGCAACAAACGAATTTTAACCAAACTTATATCAGTCTTTACAAGAATTTGCTATATTGTTGGTTGAGAGCCAGTATTTCATAAACATTTTATCTTATAATTTGTCGACTAACGTAGGTTTATTAAAAAAAATTAATTGTCAAGCAATTTAGTGTCCCAGGTTTGATTACCAGTTTGTTTTAGATTGGCTTTGTTATTTACATCTGATTTTATTTTTTGTGCCTTATCAGCTGCTTAACATAAACACTTGTTACGCTTTGTACCTTATCGGCTGCTTTACATTAATACTTTTTATGCTTTGTACCTTATCAGCTGCTTTACATTAATACTTGTTACACTTTGTACCTTATCAACTTCTTTGCATTAATACTTTTTATGTATTGTACCTTATCAGATACTTTACATTAATACTTGCTACTCTTTAAACAATAAGTAGATTGTCATATTAAACGTATCTCACCGTCTTGGAGTTTGAATATCTTGTTATTGATTATCAGGTTTCAGACGACTTTTATAACCTAGTTATTAAGACACGCAGCTCAGAGGTTGCGGTTTAATTAATTTTGTCCAAGCTTATAACAAAGGGTTCCAGTATATTTTCACTTGAGTATATTTTCACTTGAAATATCTTTCTGTTTGGTTACAAGAGCTTGTCATATATCAACCAACCCACTTGGTTAAACTGTACACAGCGAAAGTCCAATGCAATCTGTCAAGATTTCTTTCCTTACTTATATACCCGTAAGTGCAACAGTATCCATATTTCCAAGAAATATACGCTATTTTTTAATACAACGGAAACTTATTCGCTAGAAATGTATTTATGCTATCCACATTTTACATATAAATATCTTTTATAATGACATGTTGAAGCAAAAATGTTTACTATACAAAACTTGTTATTGATAAAAATTGTACATAGAAAAACATGGCTCTCAGCCGTGATACAGTAAAACTCACATTGAACAGCATATCTCAAATAGTGGTAGTTGACATAACGTTTTGTTCTGTTTGTCCAACATCATGTTACACAAAACTTGTACAATACATTCTTTAAAGCGATAGAAACAAGGAAATGTATTATTCCCCCGCAGTTTTGTATCTAAACCATCACGTATAATAATTTATTATTTAACAGAATATCTGGCGTGTGCTGCTTTAAAAGAACAAAACCTACGCTCAATCTCTCATGTAGATACCCGTTTATACCGCGTGAATACATAATTACGAATGTTTAATTAATTAACTGATTTGTTTGTTTTAAAGCGCACCACATTTGTCAGTTAACATGGATGTAATTAAGTTATTCGATTTCTAAAAGCGGAATACACAAGATGCGACAGTGAATTTCATATTTGTTTAACGTAAACTCTTAGAGACAATTTTCAACTATTCTGAACACTCGAGACAAACTCGCAAATTTACACCATAACTAACTAAACGGTTTAACATATTCATATGTATGGAGTTGTAATTGTCTTTGTATTAACATATTTGCTAAGCACTTAAAGAAAATCAAATTTGTCGAAGTTTATTACATAGTAACACATGGGAGTATTCGCTTACTTAACATATGTTTAGATTTCATGCTGCATGTACTCGTACTTCCAGGCAACAACTTTCAACAAAACAAACGGAAGCTCTTAACAATAAAATTTTTACAATTACTAAAATGCAAAATAGTTTGTTTAAATCACTCAAAATCCAAATCCAAAAAAGAAGTAAAAAAAAATTCGAAACGAAAAACTCGTGTACTCAAGTAATTAAAAAATATAATTTTTATTTAATACCACAGCGATTTAATGTCTTCTCGTTTCTGCTAGTTATTATGTTTAATAATAACCATTACTTTATATTTATATGTATTTGTCGTGAAACTTTTGACCAAATATATTTTTTACTAAGCTTTGTATATACGATATCTGCATTTCTAAAATAGTTTATTCCAAATACTATTTGTATTTCCTTCTCTTTTATATCTCACATTGATAGTGGCATCCCTTATTTACAAAGCACCTATTGTGTTAAATAATCGCACAAGACATCCATCCTTACAATTTAATACAAGCAACCACAAACACAGTAAAACACATCAAGCACCCCACTCTTAACACTAATCGCGAAAGACATGCACAATAATGGTTGCACTTTACTCTAATGGGGCACATCTACCCCGACCTACCACCCCTCAAACCACCTTTTTGTGGGGATTTCTACGTTTGCTTCCCCTCAGTTGACCTGCCACCCCATTTCAAGTGACCAGTTCCGTTGGTCACTATACTTCAAACTCTTCTATGAAATTCTACAACCTTCTTCACAAACACAGCCGTTATTCCGTAGACGAGAGGTCTTTATGACATTGCATTGTCGAGTGGCTGGCTATCTGGAAATGCCTCAACAAGAGCAGCTTAATGCTTTATGCGATATCTGGCGGTGATGTCTCCGATAGAGGCTTTTTTAGATCGTTGTATTACATCTTTTTGTATTCTTTCCCGGATCTCTATTGTCTCCAGGCTGGGAAATGAGTTTTCAGCGTTTTCTTTATGTACTTTCAGATGAAATGTTGAAGAGTATTGTTCAGTTTTCATTCAAATAGTAAGAGTGTGGTTTTTATGTTTTTTTCGTCTACATTGAGGAAAAAAATGAGTTTTTCGCTGATTTTATTTTTTCATAACATTCATATTGCTATTCAGCTTTTGGGATATCAAAGTAATTCTTTTCTGATTTTTATTTCTTTATATTTTTGCTAGTAAAATATATTTTAATATGGAGACTTCAAGTTTTTGAAACATTTTTTTGACATTGTAAGGCTTAAAAGAATTTTCGGCCCAAGTAAAAACTAATCAAATGGAGCAATGGATACTTTGTCAAATAAAATGATCTTATTTGTGTCCAAGGTAAATCTGCTTTTAGAATATTATCGAATTAGAAGATTCGTATTCTTTCGATTAATTGAGTAATATTGTAAATTAGCACTTATTTATTTCGATCATTGAATATTTAGAAAATAAGGTTGGATCAGACCCACTCGGTCCAAGGTTCTGCTACACATAAAAGCGTTCCCATCACAAAAGAAGTAATTACTCTGTCCTTAATCTCTTTCATTTCCATTACCGTCTACGTTATGTTTTTCTTTCCTTCGACCACCCCTTCTCTTCCTCTCGCCTCCCATTCCTACAAACCTTTTCTTTCTTTTTGTATATTTCAAGATTTTTTTTATCACCACTCGCCTTAGATTAACCACACCTTTTGTATCTATCTCTTTTGAAACAGCTAAAGCCCCCACGAACATTTCGGCTAATGTCAGACTTCGCTTTTATTATTATCTTTCTCTTTTGCCAAATAATCTGAGAACTGAACGGGAATTACACAAAGTCTATCTTTTATCATTAGGTTAGCTTTTGAAAAATGTAATCATTTGCTTAATATCAAATTTTATGATGAAATACCGCGGATAATATAATTTAGTTCTCATTGTGTATTATTAAAGGTTTTTCTCTCTTTTCCATAAAGATGTAAATTTGACGATTTATTTTTGCTGACCGTTTTGAGGTATCTTCTTATAATAATATTTTAGATTATTTTCGGAGCATAAACTTTTACGAAATGGATTTTAATTATTAAAAAAAAAGGTATGAAATTAAAATAGTAAATTCAATAAAAAAATTAATAAGTAGTTCATGCATATATACGTATATAAAATTATGTCGTTTCTCTGTTAGGGTAGACAGAGAGAAGAAAGCACTAGACTTTCCTATCGTGACACAAATTTTTAACTCTTTTTCATCCATACACCTTCTCATACCACTTATACGATTTCTCTACATTTTTCCATTTCCTTCTTTCAAAATATAATTTCCTTGGTCCAACCATCCTTTGGGGTCTATCTGGGGGTCGATCTCCTATGAAGTAGCAATGAGAACCTGTACGGGGATTCCAGGTCTCTATCCATTTTTTCAGTTAATTGTGTATTTATGCCGATTGCAAAGAATAAAATTTCTTCGCCAAGCTTTTATTTTTTACTACGCAAACAAAATCTCCTAAAATGAGACACGAAAAAAAAATTATTGGAGTTTTTAAAATCCACACGAATTGAATTCAAAGTAACATTGAACGTAGCCATACATACGTACAGTTACTCTTGTAACAAATCTTTTCTCCTCTTCAGACCTGGTGTCCATTATAAAGGACTCAGAGTTTATATTCACTTTGTAAACAATTTTATGGTATATTTCTGTTCCCAATGATAACAAATGCAGTGTAGGATACTGTACTATCAACTTAGAACATTTTGAACAGCGTCTATGTAAACTAATACGGCATAATGTTGCAGTTAATGTAAATAACAAACTAACAAGCAGGAATATTTAAAAAAAACTTTGATTTAATTCAGGTCTGAAGAGGTTAAAACAATATATTTTATTTACACCCAAGACGTTTCCATTATTTTACAGAGTGACAAATCACAATTTTATCACAAAGTAATATCATAGACATTTTGCATGTTTTCCATGATGAATTCTGCAATGCGAGGGAACAGCGTGACTTGATCGTATTCCGATATTGCTTTTCTTCGGCGGAGTGCTTCCTGTTTCATTTTACATTGGACAATCGCATAAGCTCCTGACAAAATTTTCCCATAAAATTATAACAAATGCCAAAAAAGTAAGAAAAAGATAAAGGTACATACACATACGTTATACAATGATAAATATACTCTATTTTTTTTATTTCCTAAAACATTTGATTTTGTTAATCGATAAATATATTTGACTTTAGGCAACTAGTACTAAATATGAGCCGATAAAAATAGCATGTTGATTGGTACTTATAAGTCCTAGCAAAGCTGACTACTCATAATAAAAAAGTGATACCAACATCAAAATATTAAAGCTAAATTTGGACGTGGTAAAAATATATGAAAGAAACATAAATGTGCTAGAAGAAAGATTGTTGAATAGAACATATGAAAAAATAACGTATGATACAATAAGTAATAAGATCATTAGGAAATAATGTGAATTGAAAGAAGATGCAGTACTTAACATGAATAAGGGAGCGTTGAGATGATTCGACCAAGGAGAACGAATGAATGATAAAAAATTTAACAAAATAATCTATCCAAGTAGTGTAGAGGGTACAAAGAATTTTGAGACCTTGAAAAGTGTCATGACTGAATCGATCAAATTTCGAAAGACGGAAAAGAAAAAAGTCTTTTTTATAGCAGATTATACATGACGGGGTATATGGACGTGGCATAAGTGAACATGTAAGTTAGGCTAGAATTAGTGGAGATCTATTCGATCTGCCTTACCTAATAGGAGCTTTGCGTAATAATGACGAAGATTTAAGTGATAGTTGTCTTGTGTTCACAAAACATGGCATCTTCTGTTTAACGTTTTCTTTACTAGAAAGTTAAAAAGCTCTTTAGTGGGTGATGCATATTGGTTCTATAAAATATTGAAAGTCTATCAAAGTTTTGTCATATAAAGCTTTAAAATATATGGTAAAATACTTATGAGCAATCCAGCTATGCAGCGGCATGAAACAGAGTCATCGAACGCTCATTTATGGTGCAAATGACTTCCAAGTGCTGCTCCATCATGATCGCCATAGGCCATTTTCAATAACCATACGATGGAATCCTCAACGCCATAACATGAGCTCAGTGGCGACCAAGTCTATAGCTCTTGGCCTTACAAATACACCTTCATGCCCACACTTTTACGCTTGGAATGCTGTTTGTGTTTTTTTTTACTTTTTCACCCCGCCTTGCGAAATTTTGCTGCGACAAGCATTGATGAGACCAAGAAAAGACAAACTATTGATTGACAAATGAATTTCGGCTACAGATATAAAAGTCAAAAATCATTTGGACTTTTTTCAATTTTATTTTTAGTAAACTTAAGTTAAAACGCTGCTTAGAACGAGCGAGATTTGTCGTTTTAACAATAACTATACTTTAAGGCGTCTTTTTTTTTACTTGTATACCTTACTTTAGTGGTATTCTGAATGACAGTCAAATGTTAAAAAAAATTGTTAAATATTTATGGTAGAATCTTCTCATTTGTGTTGAAAAACTTGGACTATTTCTTCTTTTACTTTTTTCCTTTGTCTCTATTTCCGTAACTTGTAATTTGCCATTTTTTTCCATTCTAATGACATTGAAGTACTATTTTTTTCATATTGAAAAATCTTTAAGAACTTTTAGTGAAACTCAAACATTTATATCAAAATAGCATGTGTACTCGTATGTGTCAAACATTTATTTCAAAATATTGGTAAAATCATGAAATGTTCATTCTTTTCATATGACATGAGATTCGAATAAAGAGTTAAGAATAAATATGAAATACTTTCATACGACGTTTCTAGTATGAGAATAAATTATATCAATCTTAAAAATCACAAAATGTTTTCACATCACGGTTTGATCCGTCGGAAAGAAATAAAACTAACGGACTGTTTCAATAATTTCATTGTGCGAAAAAAAAATCAAAATATATTTTTTACGTTGCACCCGCCCTTGATTTATTCGACCATGTAATGAAAGTAATAAATTTTTATTGAATGTTAATTTTTGTCATTTCATTTTCCTTTTTGGGGGCATCGTTTTAAAATTTGGAAGATCTCTCGCGGTCTCCAAAGATGTTGGGCTGCTCTTGTATGATACTCAAATAAATACGCGCACCCTGATTTACATTCAATGGGGAACATTAAGTGTTTATTTCACCGGCATGTCTGGTGGCTGGCCCTCGGTCACTTATATTTTATTTCCTCTCTCACAATTTATAAACAAACACACATAAAGGAGGAGCCCAAAAACTCTTACGATTCGGCTACCGAAATAAAATAATACATGTCTCCATTGTCGTAGCAAATGCCTTTGATTTACTCAACCGCCAAATTGTATTATTATATATACATTTTTTATACTTAAGTTAACTTCTTTGTTGTAAAATATTGTGCTCGGCGATTTCTAAATAAAGTAATTTCTAAATTGATGTATTCAATATATGTTATGATATGTAATATAGAAGGACAATTCTAATAGCACTTTTTAGGGAGCAAAAATCTCCACACGGGCCCTCTAATTCGGGATTTGAACTTACTATTATAAATAGATTTAAAATATTATAAAAAAGGACAAATTCAGTGGAAGAAAAAGAAGGTGATGGCTGCGGCCATAAGATACTTATTTCCCGCATATCTTCAAAAAAAACATATTTGGCAAGAAAACCGCAGAAAACTTACTAAAGGAAGACGAACTGCGAAGAAACCTTAGTCGATATTCCGTTGTTATAGTAGTATACATTTGGCTTTAGGTGTAGTGTAATGCTGTGTGTAATGTTAATATACAATTATAAATGTTTATGATTTTATATAAATCTCGTATAGTTTTCGCTCACATTCGAATATTCAGGTTTGTTATCCATGTCACATCTTTAGGAATAACTTGGTGAATCTCCTCCAGTCCTGGAAATTAATATATTGGGCACTTCTCTATGGTCAACAGTCTGGACTCATTCCTCATGAGCTCAACGAGGAATCAATGAAATCCCATCTATGTAAGACGTGTGCACTGTAATAGTGGTCAAAACGGATACGATTCAGGGTGCATCACAACCAAGGAATAAAATGCACTATTCAATAATACACTAGATATACATTGACTATTTTTGATACAAAATTTGTCGTAATTCTTAACAAGACAAACTTTTAATAATTGTGTGTATGCTACTCGATTTTAAAGTTAAATTTTGTTATAAATATACCGAATAAATACAATGTTTAGTTTATTTTATATCTGACATAAAAATGTTATATTATTTAAGAAAGACATCTCTTTATTAACGCCACTGTCTTCTGAATCCATATTTATTGCGCTCTCGAATTAAGAACAAAACAATTGCGCTTCCCTTTAAATGTTGCAATATAAAACACTCCATCCACTTCTGCACAATTTAGTAATACTTAAAGTTTTAATGATTTTCTAAATCACTAGTGAAAATAGCATTTCTGTGGTGTAATTGAGTGTCTTAAACAAATCTTTCAGTTAAAGATTAAATTTTGTTTAGTAAATAATATTCATTAATACCACAGAAAATCTTAGTTATTATTTATAGATGAATTAAAAACACTGTAGGTCCTCAGGTTGACTATTTTGTATCATTATGTTATTGTTGGTGTATTCAATCAAATACATGATGTTTGAAAAAAAATTCAATATTTATGAATTAAGTTTAAAAAAGAAGCAAACAAAAGAAAAGAAAATCTCTTGTTTTTCGAAAGTTGGCGTGCTACTTTTCGCATGAATATTTTGTCATATTGCAGATTAAACTGATATTCATCCAATGAATTGTTAACAGTTAAATGATCCTGCAATATATTTGTTTATTTTGTATGGGCTAGCGAACAATTTTATCAGTAATATTATATAATACTAAAAGTTTCTAATTGATTATTCATATGCTATTGATTTTACAATGAATGGAAGAGTAAAAATAATTATTTTATGGTCTGAATTATTTTTACTCTCGAATGATTTATTTATATCACATTAAATGTTTTGATTCTTTTATACCATATCTCGGGGTTTTTTCAATAATGGGTCATTGAAAAACTGATTAACTATTTTTGTATATATATATATATATATATATATATATATATATATATATATATATATATATATATATATATATATATATATATATATATATATATATATATATATATATATATATATATATATATATATATATATATATATATATATATATATATATATATATATATATATATATATATATATATATATATATATATATTTTTTTTTTTTTTTTAAAGATTACTTCGAAATTTTCCTTGAACGTGCAGCTATACATTTCGTCAGCAATTAGATACAGTTCACAGGAGCACATGAAAATGCAAGGGTTGAGGGAGAAGGGGACGAGCCCGGTTAACCGCCTGCGCTTGCAACTGTTCCTTTGCCCGCCCACTCGCCAAGCCGCAGACCACCACCCGATGCGCACTGTTGAACTCTGCATCTGTCATATTCCCACTGATATGCAGCCATGGTATCACATGACGTCGACCTGATTTGAATTTTTGATTCGCAACATCGATTCTTGTCATCTGCGGTCAGATATTCACAGATATTCACACCTATTTTCTTCATTTGAACGTCTAAAGTTTAATTCATAACGGTCCTAAATTCAGAAATTTTGTGATTTGCACACGACAAAGGTTTAAAAAAATACATACGAGACTTACCTTACATTTTAATTTTTGATTCATTCTACATGTACTCTTATGTTAAGCCGTGTGTATAATTCTAGCCTTCATTAATTTTAAAATGTTTTATACGTTCGCTGCCCACAAGATAATGAGATTTTTCTTCGTTCAATTAGCCTCCTAAAAATGGAGAAGACTGATTCTACAATAATGTTAGAAACTACTAACGGAAAGCAATTGTGGGCTTTGTAAATACTCGAGTACATATATTTCAATATATCTCTAATTTATGACATTCTAAATTCTAACACAAATAAGATTAATTTATGTCCTTATTTTGTTTCAGGTACGTCTATCTTATGAGGATTCTGTCAACATTTAAATTAATTTAGAAGCAATTTCCAACGTAAGTATTTAACCACAATTTACATTGAGATTGTTACGCATTGTAAAATTAAACTTTTACACTGTTAACATACACTTGATCACATTTTGTATCCGATATCATACCGTTTGGTATGTACCATGGTCTCAACAAGATCTGCAGATAACCATTTATAGACCTCTTAGTCGTTTATGCTCTCCGTGCGTTATAGTCAGTCCTTGTTGACCATTTTATTTTAATTCATGGTGAGTAAATTCCTGGTCTTATCTGCATCGCCTGGTCTATTTGAATTAATGTTAAATATTTTTTAACTCTTGCAACTCTGCGTAAATATGTGTAGCAATTTCCTCTCCTCTGTTATTTCTCTGCTCTGGTTTAAGCATATGGTGAATAATCTGGTAACGACCATCTACACTTAAATGGCTCCTATGTTTTATGGAGTACTGATAAAGTACCGTTCTAGAAAAGTTTCCCCATGCATATCTAATTTTCAGACTTTATTGTATATTAATGATGCATTGTTTACTCTCGTTGTGAGGAGATAATATCTCAAAATATTTACCCTCATTTTTAATTATGTTTTTCAGTTAAGAATCAACTTTGTTTGGTGTATCTTCTATTAGTATTTTATCGATATGGATTGAACTTTTAAAGTGGTTTGATTGAAAATATACATATCTCACACTCACGTCTAATTAAATAATATTGTTCATTGATAAAAATATCCAAGTTGTTGAAAAACACAAAAATTAAAAAAAAAACACTGAAAATATAAATTTGCAAGAGATTGATTCCTCAAGAAATACGTTTCGAAATATGTTATTAAAGAACATTTTTTATTCATATAACTAACTATAAATTGGGTGTTTTAAAAGTTCGGATGATTCTTGAACTCTAACATACGAGTATTTAACTTAGATCAAATAAGTCATTGAAATATATGCGAAGTTATCCGATTGAATAACTTTTGTTTGCATGTGGAAATACGGAAACCAAATGAAATGATTTGAAAAAAAAAACATTTAAAAGTAATATTAAAAAATAAATGGAGTAGATAAACCTTAAGTATTACATGAACAATGTAAAAACCTACACCAATTGATATTATAAATTCTTTGATCGTGTCAATTGTGTTTACTGTACATAAATACGTACTAAATAATTTGGTTATTTTATTTAAAAGGACATTTTTATCTTTAAGTATTATGTATAATATTGTAACTTATGTAATGTTTTAACGAGTCGAGAATCGGATTTATTTTTATTACAATAGGTTTAACCTTTTACAAAAAGTTTATGCTGTGTTTCAACACATAAAAATATCAGAAATGATTTGTGCCGGGTGGAGGCGAGGTGTAATTGATTGACGCAATGCCGTGACTGCATCCAGTCACTTGCAGCCTTATTCTAGCCTGATACAAGTGCCGTTGTAGTGCTCTGAAACTATAAATCATGTACACTTTAATATATATATAGTAAGTATAATGATCTAAACTCAAAATCCCGTACAAATTATTATATATTTAATTAACTAGTAACCGTTTTTACTTTATGTTCTGATTCAGTTATTTTAATATATCAAAAACATAAGACGACGAAAGTTTGTCAATTCTCTGTTTTACTAAGAAACATATAAGGAATAACATACTGGTTCAAATGCAGATTTTTTTTAAATATGTTCAATTTTGAAAACGGGCATTTCTGAGGTATACCCTTTTCATCATATAAAACTAGCAAATCCTACAACTAGTTAATTAGAACTAATTTAAATGAAATTCAAGTCTTCGAAGAAAATAATATCATGAATACGGCGGCAGTGATTTGGAATGGCAAATGTACTGCTCTTTAGGGTTTGGTGGAACGACAAAGTACTCAAAGGAGATCTTTCTCGCGTTTAAAATTTAATTGTTGTAAATAAACGAAATTGCTTTTACAAGTAGTCATGTATGAATAACCTTTCAGGTCAAAAAATCTATGATATTATTGAATATCGTTAAGGCTTTCTCAATTCCCTATTTAGTTAACGAATTACAAAAATCAATCTTTTGAATTCCTCTCAAAATTATCTATCAATCTTTCAAATACGATGCAGTACACAATAATGATGTAAAAATGCTATTTGTATTATAATTTGAAAAATCTCGTTCGTCATAGGGATTTTCATATGCTTTAAATATACTCATCATTAAAAAAACATTGAAAAGGCACACACCACATACCGTATATTTTCTTTTTTTGAACTTCAGTCTCTGTTTTTTTTTAAGGATGAATTTTCCCCAACATATGTTTGAGTAACTGATTCCGAAGTTCGGTTTCCAAAAATAATAGATAGACGATTTTGTTTGAAGACACACAGTCGTATTTGTATTAACGTTTTGTTTAACGAGGTGAGCTTTGTGGCGCGAAACATTAACGATTTTATTGTCAGAAGATCGTATCATTGTTATTCGGGGAACTGTTTTGTAACGCGAAAAAATCGTGTGTTTATTCAGTCACGATCTCCGAAAAAAGTGATAGGGAAACTGAAATCGCGTTATAATTAATTAAAGTACCTTGGGTTCCATTTTTATTACGCCAACACCCAATGATATAATATATTGGAACGATCAATTGTTAAATGCCGGTAAGTCGGTACCAGGCTAACTAGGACAATTTCTGGATTTCGTGTCAAGTAGAGACATACATTTTATATTATTGAACTCAACGTGTTGTTTAATTGAATTTACTGTTTATTTGACATATTGCGAATAGAACTGTGGAACATGAATGAAGTACTTGAAAAATTTAAAGATAAGGCTTTATGTTAAGTGTTTCAATCTAAAAAATGATGACGGAAAGCTTCCGTCGTTTTGTCTTAATAATAGTAAAAGACAATTTATAAAGCGCTGACGAGTATATCTTACACTTAAAGAACAGACTCAAGGGCGCTCTATCTCGAAAATAAAGCCAACTCTTATTAATAGGTTAAAAAGATGTTGCAAAAAATATAATAAGTTGTGTTTAAAGGGAGATGGTATCTTGGGTAATTGGACTGGGTAATTTCCCTCACCTGCATACTCGTATGTATATAAAAAATGGTTGGTTAAAAAAACTGTTGAAATCTAACCAAGGGAAGACTGCTACAAAGGAAATGTATATGTAAAGATGTATCAATTATTACGGGTCATATGATTTGAACTAACTGTGCTGTTTTCTGAATCTCATATCAATTGATTAACATGTAAAACATTGTTTTATTTTCTCGACCTTTGATGGATGAAGAATTTTCGACATTTCGTAATAAACGATTAAGTAATTCTTGTTAGAAAAAATTGTTCTGGCTTCACTGTGAAAAGTAACACATTATAATAATATTTGATTTTTACGAAGCTTTCTTGAAAATAAAACCCAAAGTAATGAATTAAAAATTTATATAATCACATAAATATTTTTTAAATTAACGATCACCTATGCAACATGAATTGAAGATAATATTTTGTCTTACATTTGACATTTGAATCTAATTTATTGTAATTTAATCAACATTAACGATCTCTCAAGGTGGAGATTGTTCGTATTCACAAAATCTTTTTTAATTTTTAATTACAAAAGTACCTTGAAATTCCTTTACATATTAGAAATCGCTACGGGGAATAGTCAACACGATTAAAGAATAACCCATTTATATATTGTATTAATATTCAAAGAGGTTTAGCAAAAATTACTCTAAAATCGTCGACCTTTGTGGCATAGTTAGTAAAACGCTTCACTTCCACCCCTAGGTTCAATTAAAATCCCGATTGCACTATAAAATATGTGCCTACTCAAACGGTTGTAAATCCGAAAGCTGTACTTCTCAGTCTTCCGGCTACGCTCTTCAATTAATCTAAATCATCAATTCGGATGTGTTAAAGCGTACCATATGACAAAATAAAAAATCTTTTTGTAAATATTTAAAAATATTTAACAGTCTCGAAACTGACTTCAAAAAATATTTAACAGTTTAAAAACTGTATTCTTTCTACAGTCTTGTTAATATCAATCATCACGATTTTTACAATGTGTCATTCTGTTTGCTTCATAAAAATATTACATTTCTTGATTACATAAATCACGATTAACCTTGCCTACTTCATAATTAATCATTCTGGTAACATAATTGATTCGTGTTGTATTTTAATTATCATGTTATGTATGTATATAAACGTACCCAGTTTAAAAATAATTCAACTCGGAATTAAATGCGAGCAAAAGTTGTTATACACACCTATTTTTAATGTGTTAAAAATACAGATTGATCAAGTTTTTTTTAATCCATTACGTTTTTCGATCGGTATATAATTATCGTATCAGAAGTTATTTCACTAATGATGTTTTTTTTTTCTTTCATTTTCTCACACACAAAAGATTTTTTTTCAATATATACTTCTTGATCAATTTCAAAAGTACTTTCACTCCTTTAGTATAACCCAAGGCTATTAAAAAGCAAATGTGAAATAAATAAATTACAACTTGTTTTTTTTATCTACAAGATGGATTAATATTCTATATCTTGCTTATTATAAATTTGCTGAAATAATTCTGCAAATAATATGAGAGTTTGCCTTTTTTAATCGTGATTGTGAATTGTGTAACGAATAAAAAATGTGGTATTTACGTTTGACAGCAAAATATTACACTCGGTTATTTCTTTTTTCGATGTATGTAATATATTTTAAAATAAAGTGGATTGTCACGAGCAAAATAATATCGATATTCCTTTGAGTCCTTATCTGTTCAAATTTATTTTGATACCAATTATGATCTGTATATAACAATAAAAAAGAAAAATTAACATATAGATGGTGTGAAGTTGTGAAATATATACATAGTAAGTAGAATAGGTTTTAAAATGATACACCTTAATTTATCTATGGGTGCTTGAAATATCAATTCTGCAGTATATCAATCGAATTCTAGGAACATTGAGCTTTTTTAATGAATAAAAGGAACGTTTCGATGGTCTTATAATAAATGACTGATGCGAATGAAGAGCTTTTGATGAGGGGTTGTTCCACTTGATATTCATGTGGTTATTTAGATTATGAGAGTATTAGAATTGGTTATATGATAACTAAGAATTGATTTACGTGTAAGACTATAAATGCAGGAGATGAATGTTTTAGTATTTACGATAAATATGTAAGTGAAATTTGTCGTTGAGAAATGAAACTTCTTTATCTCTGACCTTTTTTTGTTGAAATGGTTCTCTATATAGAAAAAAGTATTTTATTAGCATTTATATGAATTTATACTTATTCAACTATTTCAATTGTAAATATTGTATTGTAGATAGTAAAAAAAACTTAATTGTTTTGTGTTTTCCTCGGATTCGACACTCAAGGTAGTTGGACTTTAGATACGTATTTTTATGATGCTTTGTAAAGTTTATATACATGTTAAGTGTTTGCTTGTTTTGGTAATATTCAATAGAAGAGCACTTTATAAATTCGTGTCTAGATAATAACAGTACATACGATTGTCGTCATTGTTGCTGGACCTCTTACTTGAGGACCCCCTTGCAACATCAATATTTAACTGCTCTTTTACGACGATCATTTTATATTCTGTGAAAAATAGCAAGATTCTGGATGCGCACTCCTCTCCTTTCCGCAAATGTCACATACATATGGATCCCGCTGAGTCGCCTGGTAATGCTAAGGGATGTTCAAAGCACGCTGACTGTTTCTCACACATCTAGTTGATGAAACGATATCATCCTGAAAACAGATAATTTTTCAATTTCCACGGTCTTTCCCAATACTTGGGAGCCCCGCGCAAAGTCAGCAAACTGTCATTATACCGCTTCCTCCGCTCACCAACCCTTCACATGTCATTACTTTCTCGTGTGTGCCTTGTTTTGGAAGCATTTGATCACCCATGCGCAGGCCAGCTAAATGTTGCCTTTAGAACCATATCCTCTACAGGTTTACTATTGGAGCGTTATAGAATCAAGACATTTGTGACATGATCACTCCTGTGAATCCAAAGGATACGACGCAGGAAACGCTAGTGGATTGTTTCAAAGCTCCGAATGTACCCTCTATAAGGAATTCACGTCTCAGACTCATAGAGACGTGTGGGAAGGACAGTGGTCTTATAGACTGATATCTTCGTAGACTGGGAGATGTCCCTGCTGTAGAATTTTCTGTCATTTAGTTTAGCAATAGCTGCTGACGCGCTCCTGACGCGGCTCTTCAGTTCATAACTCTACTTGGATTTTCTTCACATTAATTTCTAGCATTACCAATAATGAATGTTGAACAAGATGAAGAATTACACTCTGAGATTAATGAAGATGGACTAAAAAATATATATATACAGTGAGTTGATGGCGGGGTAGAGAGAGATCAAGGAAAGTATGGTTGGGTTGAGTAAATTATATTTTGAAAGTAGGAAAAGTAAGAAGTAAAAGAAGTCGTAAGAGCTGCATGAGAAGGTTCATGGTTGTAGAAAAGGCGAAAAATGTGTGTTGACATAGCAAAGTCTGGCGATGTATTCTCTATGCCTTCTCTAACAGGGAAACGGCGTGATTATAAGTATGTATGTACACTACTCCACACATGAATATCACTGATCCATAACTGAAAGTTTTAATAACTTTGTTTAATGAGTTACTATATTTATCATAGGAAACTGATTTTTATCTTAGAAGAGTAAATCAAATAGAGTGAGCCACTCCATTTAATATAATACTCTAGCATTATCAAGTGGAGACATCGCTTTTTTAAGTGTTATTTTATGTTGAAAATCAATTAAATTAAATTGACTCGTTTTTTAAATAAATAATGTTCAAAGCGTAATCACTTATCCTGCAGCAACTTTCGCAACATTTCGATCGTTAACCACATTTTGCAAACGTATCAAAGCGATCCTCTCTAATTTCAACATAATTAGGTATTCGAATAATTTGGCCAATCACAGTGTTGTGCCATGGCATTCACGATCATGTTAGCGAACCTGTCGGCTTAATATTAAACAAAGCCAAATATAATTCACACACACGACTCTTTCGTGCCGGCTTTCTACTATCGTGACCCTTGACCCCTTGGCTTGTGAAAAGGCTGTGCATGAATCGTTGTGCACACTGTTTGCATAGCCATCGATCAAAATTATACTGTATCAGCGTTTAAGGATCAGGATTGAAAGCAAACCAGAAGGTCGTATATTAGATGGTTAAAATTCTAATGGGGAAACCTACCCGTCAGTTTTGTAGAGGCTTAATACAAGATCATCACGTAGATTTACAAATATCTTACACAACTCGAGAGGTTGAGAAAAAGTTTCGCATGGATACGTACTATTTCCACAGCCATCGATCAAATTATTTTCTTATCAGCATATTAGATTTAATATTGAAAGCCAACCTAAAAGTTGACCATAAACTGAATAAAAATTCAAAACAAATATGCATTGGAATACTTTTACTTTTTAGTAACTATGGTGAACAAATATAATGCACAAAAATATTGGTTCAAAAATTTATTTCACTTTCTCTAGTGTTCTGTAAGATAGCATTCCCAGTAAAAATAAACTAGGATAGAGCCAGGGATAGAATGTATTCTCTCTTATATAGAGGCTGCGTAAAAATCTTCGGCTGCTTAACCTTCAGCTCCTATTTCTCTTTATATTATTAAAAGTTTGTCCATAATCTCTAATATTAACATCCTCGCTCTTATCAATGTTATTTTTAACCGTGGTTAATTTTAACTGAAAGAGTGTTACATCAATATACTCATATAATACTGTCAGTAAAATGCATAGGATCTGAGCCAACACATTTGAATCCGTGGCATCTTCCACTAAATCGTTTTTTTTATTTATTTTTTATTTACAAGTTCAAATAATCAGCAGATCGATTATCATTAAAATTGCAACATTTAGAATCGTTCATTTATAATAAGGCCATTAGCATCGATTTTACTTTCAATGTCTGACCCAAAATGTATTCACATTTAAACCTTGACTCGACCTACTGAACAGAAGTATGGAATAACATTTTCAAGATGTACGAACGGTTAAGTACATCATGAATAGCTATTAATTATTATGTGATTATATTTATAAAGATATTTGAGCATAGCAAAAAAAACGTTATACAAAGTCTTCGAAAACCTCATTAAAAAATATATTCATGTGTTGATGGATGTATGAATATTATTTCAAAATAGACATTAGTTTATTTTGACATGTTAAATATAAGCTTTTTATAGCGTAAGTAACAAACATTCATCAAAATAAGTTAGAAAATTTAATTGTATAAAATCTTTTAATATACTCATCATCTGCACGAAAATATTTCTATCAAATTTTGACGCAATGATTAAGCATGTAAATTTTTTTTTTGATAGATAAACATTACTTTGTTTGATTGCATTATTCAAAACAGTAGTGATTATGTAACACGTTAACGGCCAGTTCTTTTATTTAAAACACTTTCGTTTGTACGTGTGTCAATCTTTTCCAATCAACCAGAAATATGTAAAAGATGCCTTGAGTGAAAACCAGACTCGAATTATTTTTAATATATATCAATGGTTCCAAAGGGAAACGATCCTATTACCCCCGGTCTGTAAGACTGATATCTTACTAACAATGCCACGGTGGTCGTGTTTTGGCGTATGGGTATTTTATGCTTTGGCTATTGAGCTTTTAGTGCTTGATAACACATTTTATATCTTTGACGATTCTATTTAGCTCCTGGAGTATGGAGACATTCGTTCAATAAATCATTCTCACCTTCAAATTTTCGTATTCATAACATGTATGATATAGTACCCGGCGGTAAGTAATACACATCGGGCTTAAGAAAGATACTGTCGCTTTGTAGATCGTCGTCTCTATCGCACGGACTGTTAGCGCATCGTGCGACAGAGACGACGCTCTATAAAGCGACAGTCTCTTTCTTAAGACCGATGTGTATTACTTACCGCCAGGTACTATACGAGTACTTATATTTTCATTTATAACAAAATATTGATATTAATATTCATACGATATACTAGTTTTATTTATAACTCGCATTTGTTACAAAAAACTTCGTATTGGATCTGACCAAAGTAAAAGTTTTCGCAATAATAACGTATAAATTAGGCGTAATTGATCATAAGTTACCTAAACGATTGGATTTTAATAATAAACAAGATCGTTAAATAATAATTTAATGAATATTTTTGTTGATAGAAATCAAAAACCACGAAACATGTATTAGCTTTTACACATAACATGTGATTAGTCACTAATGGACTTTTTTACTGTAAATATTGTGTTTAAAATTTTAAAAGAATATTTAAAAGTAAACTGTGTAGTTTTTTAATATCATTTCTTTAACTCTTCGGTTCGTTCATTATTCACCAATATTTTATTTGTACACGTCTTCCTATCGTTGTTAATATTTTGGCCCATTGTTGGTTATTATTAAGTTAAATCAATTTTAGTGTTTTGATATGTCAGAATACATTTATCAATAATCTATCATAATATTTATATCATTTTAAATACGTATTTTTTCTTTAATGTGTTAAGGTTAAAAATAAATATATCCGACTGTCATAGTTATTCATCTGAGTTTGTAAGTAAGTTGGTAAGACTATTTTCTTCCACTCGGGAGTGTTTTGTTCAGTTCCCGATGATACCAAAAATATAATTAAAATACTGCCCAGTCTGGTTCATCTTCTAGACTTTTATAAGTGTAAGTGAGTGTGAGTGAGTGTGTGTTGGTTTCGCTTACACTTTTGACAATGGACAACAAATACGTGTATACTACAATGACTCTATACTCGAAAAGTAGAATTTGATAGCCGAAAACAACACTGTCTCCCGATCACGCTGTTCTTCAACACGGATATATTGGGAAGAACCATACAAATAAATGTCAGTAAACTTACGCTAAAAACCTTTGTAAAATTTTGTTTGTAATTGTTTTCTTAAATGTCAATGTAAAAGAAAACAACCTAAACAATTCAATGCTGTTTCAATTTTTTTTCACTTTTAATATCACATGAAAAATCTATATCAGATTCTTTCTGAAGCTCGGCAACATTTGTATACCAGTATATATTTTTATTCTATTTTTCGTTCCACTTCTGTACTCGGGAACGACTTAAGCATTCTGCATTTAACTCGGGCTGTTTTTAATGGAATTTCTTTCCAAACATTCTTTGCAAAGGCTAAAGATTGTTTCTCCTATTTTTGTATGTTTTGTACTGTGCATGTTTTACTCAGGGGTAAACGCTTTAAGGGGTGAATGCCTACTTTTATACCAGAAAAGATTACATTTTCCCACTTTGCTGAAATCCGGATTTCAACTAGTTCACTTTTGATTGTTATCTTCATTACAATTTACAACAAACATACATTCAAAAGTATTTTGTATATGATTATTAATCCCTGAATTGGATGTAATCACATTAAATAAACACAATCTGTACAGAATCATTATTCCTGATTTATTTATCATTTTCAATATATTGCTAAGCCATTCAAGTATTAATTTATTTCGAAAAGTAACATCTTCTGTATTTTATTATTTATTTATAAATGCGACATTATCCTAGTAAATTATTTCTTAAAAAATATGTTTTTTTTTTTAAATTAATTACCTAAAGAATATTTAAAAAAAAATTAAAATTGTTTTTACTTACAAACGTTTGACTTAATTAAAATATTAACGCTTTCTTTGCTTTAAAATTAGCATACTATCTAGATTTTTCATTTTGCTTATATTTTATGCAAATGACTTCATTTTCTCAACGTCTAATTGCGAGTATGTACCTTCCTCGAAGGTTTCAGTGCAGTTATGCATATAAAATTTATCGCCACTCGTCTCCTCAGACAACGATAATACCTCCATTTTGCGAGGAAATTGATACACATCTTCTCATTTTAATGAGATTGTTCTGAACTCTAGCAAGAGCTGTTCAATTAAAAGCGAAGACCCCTTGCTTCAGTGACTCTCAACCTTTCAGAAAGGAATTTCAAAATATATATTTGATTTAAGGTGATTAACGACAATTTCGTTGTATTATTGTTCTTAAATTAAGTTTTATATTAATTGTAACCTGAAATGATTATATTATAAATAATATAATGTTTAATACATGAGACAGGTACAGTTTATTGATCCAGTTTTATGTTGAAAAACATTTTCCGTTAGCGAACTCTGCATTTTTCCATACACATTAATGTTGGTAACATAATTTATTTTATCGTATTATTAACTCGGAAGTAATAAGGTAAGGTTGATTGTTTATTGTATTTATATAAAGTTTATTTTTTGAAAACGTCTGTCTGGTCTGCATACTATGACATTTTAGTTAAAATATTAATTATTAAACTATCAAATTTCGTTTCTTTTAAATAAATTGCTTAGTCGTATTTCATTCTAAACTAACACATGTTATTGAAATATTTGTATCTTTTAATTTTGAAGATAAATTCTTAAGATTTATCTTTAAAACTAAATTATACAAATAAATGCTCACCTTACACAATTCTAATAAATTTACATGGAAAGTATGTCATAATGTTTATATATTCAGTTATTTTACACACACTTTTTTCAACCAATTAAGTAAATCTTTACACATAAAAAATGTCTCGACCCACGGGTTAAGAAACAGCACAATCCGCTTTCCATTTACAGCGGAAATGCAGTTCTGATGCTGTTATCACATGTCACCCCTCGCCTCTGTCTCTGCAGATTGTTTAATTATTATTACACTATACTTCCTGTCGATTCTACTTGTTTCGCTTTCAAGAACAAGTACATTTGTAGATTGCACTACTTGGGGTGCGAAATTAATTGGAAAAACGGGTGAAAGCCTAATTGAAGGTCTTTTTTAGTGTCAAGGTTTAGTGTTAGTTAAATGTATCAATGTTTTGAGTAAACTCTTTGAAGTTTAAACAATAAAATCTAAATAAAACATTGTTACATTGATTCTTCAACCCTCATTCTGAAAGGGCCGGACCAGTGCATCAACGCTGAGATGGCTCTCTTCTATTTGATTCCACTCCATCATCAATACTTTCGTAGACCCAGTCTCTCTTCAGTCAGCCTCCTCAGCTACTAAATAAAACATTTATATATTCTTGATAAAGTTAACATCAACATTAATATTTAATTATGAGACTACCATATTATTTATATAAGTATTTTTATGGTATCTCACTTGTCATAAGATTACATTCGAACACCGTTACATAGTGGTACTCGTAGTAGTCGACGGTCGTACTCTAACGATGAGTATTCACGTTAACCAAGCGAACGCCCCAGGTTTGATTTCTGACGCATTCACTTTCGGACTGATTCTACTCTTAGAACGTTGTACGTCTGAATTTATATTTTTCTATAACTTAACATATATGCTGCTTATCATAAAGCCTATTATCACTCAGTGGTAGAACGCTTATCTCCCAATCGGTAATTCCAAGTCCAAATCCCCATGACGACGAAACAAAAACTACTGAAAGGTTTTTTTCATGATATCGGTCCAAAATACGTTAAGATTATTTTCTGTATGTTGTCTAAAGTTTTTTGATGGTCTCTAATTCTTGGATGATGGAGACGTTGGTCCGTTTTACAGTACATGAGATACGAAGCATTCGTTTCCAACACCACATCTCTAAAGCATCTATCATATTTCTTTCCTTTCTCATCATTCATGTTTCCACTCCATATATCAGTATCTACAGAGAATACTAAAGACTTAACTAGACGGGGTTTGGTTCTTCTGAGTATAGATCTGTTAGTCCATAAGTTTGTCAGTATTCTAATAAATGTTGTATATCTATAAGCCCGCCATGTATACCATGAATAACCATGTACACAAAATAATAAAGTGAAGTAAATGCTTCGGAATCGTGTGAAATCTAAAATATCGATACGTGAATAGAAAAACAATGTCTGACAATGATTCTCATGTCATTGGAGTGTAAAACAATTATTTTATAATTGTTAATATTTGAACAAATATTTCTTCAATTGCTATCACGCTTACCGAGTACCTAAAACATAAATCACTATCGTGATACACAATAGCGACTTGTCGAATCCACGATGTCCCGATAAATACACAGTATCAACAATTGTTTTCGCTAGAAATCATCGGAACACCGATGGTTGTGACCAGAACCGGATTCATAAATTGATCAGATAATTAACCAGGATGCGTTTTTTTTAACATTCGTGAATACTGAAAAAAAAACACTTTTTTAATACATATATCCATAGCCTTTTTTTTTAAATATCTGGTGAAGAGCCGTATGTTCTCGGGCTGATGACGTCTCAGCGGCTAGACGTGTGAGAAACAGTCAGCGCGCTGCGAACATTCGTCAGCATGGCCAGGCGGCTCAGTAGGGTCCACATGTCTATGACATTTGCGGGAGGGAGTGCGCATCTAGGATCGGGCTGTTCTCACAGAAGATCACATGATAGGCGTGGAAGAACAGTTCAAGATTGGCGTTGGAGTGGCGAGGGGATCCTCGACTACGAAGCCCGGCAACGACAACGATATATGTTGAGTGTAAGGGTAGGAAGATAATGGCTACGTCCATTCGATTAGGGACTTATCCTTATGTTAAGAAAAACATATTTGGTAAAAAAACAGAAAACTTGGCAAAGTAAAATGAATGACATATAAACCTTTGTAGATCACCCGATATGTGATAGTCAAGTGTAGTGTTCATATGATTATAAATGATGAAATACCCTCCCAAAAAGGGTTGTCTTCAAGTGATTCTTAAAGATTTGTCGAAGTGTACAATCAAGTGAATTAACAAGTACACTTAATGAAAAAAAAAGTGTAAAATCATCAAAACTATTTTCAGGCACGTGATATGGTGTTGAATGTTGCTCAAAGATTAGTTAAACAAAACACTTATCGAATGTGTTAAAGACGGATTCGTTTGCTTCCCTAAATGGACGTTATATAAACTTAATGCACGCAAACTTGCTATGAGTGTTTAATATTTTTTAACTAGAAAAAATAGACGTGAAATAATTAAGAAAACATTTATTTTGAATTACGCTTTCGATTTATTTTTTTCGGTATTGTAAAGCATATAGTAAAAAAAATTGTCATACATTTGGGGGTCCACCTGTTGTTGCAACATAAGCTATCTGCCCAAGATTTAACCCTTTATACAATAGATTGGTGGCTAAATAGTTAGCCACCGTCATGACTACCAGTGCTCAAATGTAACGTTTGTTGAATATCATGACAAAACCCATGCAGATTAGTTGAGATACATAATTAGGGTTAAAATATGACGAAAAAATACAATAAAAAATGTTTTAAATATATCCTGCAATGGATATCCGTATATTTGGGCGTAAAAGAGTTTACGATTACTTTGTGTACATAGTAAATGATCTATGAATTGTTAAACCATATATGGTATATGCCACCTCGATTAGTAATTCATCGCGGAACTGTGCCCTTAATTAAGTGAAATATATATCTATCTATAATTGATAGATATATAAACACATAACTTGTTCTGCTCTTTTTATGCAAGTATTATGTCATCGATTTCAAAGTGAATTGGCATGTTTGTTACTTTATGAACTAAACTACACCAATTTTTGTTCACCTTTTGATTTTGTCGTGATAAATCGAATAAAAAATTGATTATTTTTTGCCAGGCTCCAAAAAACATTGATTCGTCTCTGACACTGAACCACATGCACGACCTGCAATTATGTTCACTGATTGTCATACTCGCATACGTACCAAGAACGTCTCAGTTTCTCCACCCACTGTTGCTTGGCCTCGTCTCAGAGCTGTCATTAGCATAATCCGTCATATAGGCCCCTTCTCTCTTCTCCTCGCAAGACAAGACAAATTATTCCAAGTCTCGACAGGTTATTATGAATCCTTTGACCGATTGGGACTATACGAGTATGTATCTTGTATCCTGAGAGCTATTATTTGTTTTCGTGATATACACAGTTGCTTTATTGAATACTGTATGTGTCCTGGTTTTCATTCCTGTTTTGTTTAACTTATCTGCTTTGTATATAATAAACTTATGTTTTAAACTTTTTTATGCTGTTTTCATTATTTTCATATCGCCGACTGTAAAACTCAGCTCTTTTAAGAGTTCATTTTTATTGTTTTCGCTTGCTTTTTTATTAAAATAAAATACATCGTGTTTTTCATATGAGATTATTTGACCAAAAATTTCCTTGGAAATACGAGGTGGATAAAAATATTTTTGTCTGTATATTTTTAGCCAACTTCTATTTAATTCGTTTTTAAAGAGATATAAAGAAATAAATTGCGAAGCTTTTTAAAAATCGGAATATTGTATAACAAAAACAGTTTCAAAGCTCCGAAAGACTTTGTTTACTCCTTTTTTTAATTTAGTTGACCTTCGTGGCCTAGTTGGTAAAATACCTCATGTCTACCGACCAGAGGTTCCTAGCTGAGTTCAAATTGGAACCCAATTTTAATAAATTGGGTTCCAGAATGGTTATCACTTATGACCTGTTTATAGTTGGTTAAAATAGATTGCCATAAGGTAATAAGTCTACCAGGTTATACTCGTACTGTATACAACAAAAATGTAATACAATGCAACAATCTAATTAAAATATTATTTTGCATTTCTTCTCAATGCAAATCAAGTTCCTATCTAATTTTTACTAAATGGTTGGAAGAGATTGTTAATCAGTAATACTCGTAGGTCAGCCAAATGATGATGTATAGGATAAAAGTGTTCCAAAAGACAACAAATTCACGAGGTTGTACAGTATACCTACAACCAAAGTGTTATACAATAATACAAATGAAATATTACTAACCATATCTTTACGTAGACGTATGTCACATTTAAAGTTGTCAATTATATATGTATTTTGCCTTTTTTCAAATATACTATTGTAGATTTAAAGTTTCCACAGTCGTATACAACTAAAGCGTTCTAAAGTACAAAAAGTTCACCAAGTTGTAGTGCATATATACAACAAATAATATAATCCAATACTATAATATAAATAAAATATGATTTTGCATTTAATTACATACGCCAGATTTCAAGTTGTCACATATTTATTTGAATTACTAAATTATAGTTTTTGAGTTTCAAACTTGATACATTTCATATTATTTTACTTTATCTCGCATGTTTGTTAAACTTCTTAATAACATGTTATACACTTTTACATATATAATCGATCCATGTCAAAACGTGTTGTTAATTCGCTTTCATATATCGCCGACATGCTTGGCAAAAAACACGATTAAAAATTATCATTTTAGTAACTTTATTGTAAGCGTTTAGAAAATAATCGATCAAAGTCTAGCATGTCAAAACAATTTGTAAATATCTGTAAATAGCGCTTTATCGGACTCCGAACGATTAATCTATAACACAATTGTATGTTCACGTTATTTGTTTTGTGTTATATAATGATTTTTATATTAACATTTTTTTAACAGAGCCTGACTTCGTTTTACAACCATTATTCTTAAGATGTAGACAGCGTCTCAAAAAGTTTTTACAATTTTTTTTTTATAGTATTTTTCATCAAATTTTAGCTAGTGATTCAGACATATTAAAAAGCGTAACGGTGACATCAGATTTTCTTCAGCTTTCAGGTTAAGAACCACTTAAGTAGCCATGGAACTCGAAGTTCGTCATCGAACGTGTTCGCAACTTACATCACGACCCAACAACACTTGCTAACATGAGATTACATATTTCAATTAATAATTTGTGTATTCGAAATACAAATTATAATAAATGTAGTTGTTTTGTACATTTTTACAAAACAAATGTTTAATTTAAATAATAAACGATCTAAATATAATATTGCTATTACCTAACCTCCACTTGCCGACTTGTTTTACTTTGATATGTGTTTCAAAATTGAAATACTAACGTTCCGCAATAGCATCTGCATATGTTTTGTTTAATTTTCACTTCCCGGTTATGATATAGTTTGTTTCATTTTTGGCTTCTCAGCATTAGGCAAATTGTATAATAATATAAAATTTATATTGAGTACTCGTAAGTCTATCGAAATAGCAATTTACATGAACAGACCTCGTTTTATTTATTAAGCAAAAATTGTTGAATGAATTGTAATCAAAAGTCTCTTAAAATCAACTCGTAATAAATGTGTTGCCAGGTTGGCCTTTGAGTAAGACGACCTGCAAAGCCTACTTCTTAAACGTTTGTCTTTCACCTGAAGGACGACCTCCATGGCCTGGTAGTAAGATGCTTGTCTGCCGATCTGGAGGTTGCGGGTTCGATCCCCGCTGGAATCCAGATTTTTTTTCATGGAATTCTAGTCTGGTTTTTACTTAGGACCCATTAAAGCATATTTCTGGTTGGTTGGAAGAGATTGCCACATGGCAATAAACACGCCAGGTGAAATAAATAAAAATAAAATGTTTTGGGATCGGTTCCTGTTACAAACATTATCTTAGTTTTATTTCATTCAAGATTTTCAGTAAGCTTTTACAAGGTAGGAAAGATTTGCTGAAACTGCAATAGAACCTTAAGATTGTGTTATATATAACTAAAGGTATTTATTAATATAACAAGATACTTATGTTTATTATTGTATTGGGAATGATAACGCATTTAATCAAATCCCGAAAAAGGGAAGAGAGTTTTTGTAATAGGAAAGTGTGAATGACGAAATGGATGGACGTGGCTGAAGTGAAAGATGTGTGCTAGAATAGAATGAAGTGCAGATATGTTCTCTCTGCCTACCCTTATAGAAATAATATGTTGATGGAATGATTATTCTATTGAGAACCGTTCGTTTATGGAATTCTTCAAGAATATGTGTACATGTGTCAGTTCTTATCAAATATGGCTAACTCCATTAGTTACCACACTTGGAGAAATCTATATTTTTTTATGGTACTTTATTCGAACTTTTTTTTTTAATTTTTAAAGTTTGTTTATCGTATATTGTTTTAGGAACCTTTGTTTATTATTATTTCGTAATTTTATCCGAGTATAGTAGCTACATCAGTTTGATCGTTACGTCTCATATATGCTTACTTTACACATTATATGTTATGTTAATCCGGTCTAAATACTAATTTCTAACAATAAAATTTCGCGATTTATATTCAGAGTCGAACCGAACTGCACACGCTTTTTAGTCAAAAGTTAAGTAATGAAACCATGCGACTCCCTTATTTAAAGAAGCTACGACAAATTTGAACGAAATTTAACTTTCAATACTTATTGCTTCAGTAGAAAAATAATTATAGATTTAGTAATTCGTGTTAAGTTGGACTATGAAATCGGGTATAGTTATCAATAAGCCCTGCCTTCCAAAAGGAATAAATAAAATATTCCGGTTATATTATGTGATATATTTTACGTTGAAATCATCGTCATCTTAACTTTCACATTTTAACACCTGTGAAGAGTGTTAACAAAGCAGATGCAGCCTAAATTCACGTTGAATTTATTCTATAACGGAAATAATATTGTACTTGTAGATCGTAAATAATATTGTACCGTCTAGTTTTTGCAACATATCGATTGCAGAACTGTATGTCATAGCATTAACATATTTGCCAGTGTATTGAAATATTGTCGCTTCGCGTGGGCTATTCAGACTGCATACCAAGTTCCGAATGCAACATATTATATGCGCTTTGCACAACAGCTTTGCATGTGCGCTTCTCATACTTGCTTAACGCATGTAACGCGGCATATTTTTGCAAATAAGCTTGTGAAATTAAACGCCTCCATTGTTTTATTTTGAATCGCTGAACGTGATATTGCATTTATTAAAGTGAGGCAATTTAATATTTTGATAAATTCATTCACTCGTATGGTGCCTTTCAACATAAACGAATTGATAATGCGGACATATTGAAAGGCATAACCAGAGGACCGTAGTATTTTCGGTCCTAATAATCGAGTTTTCAAGTTAAGAACCACTGGAGTAGACAACTAGCTCACATTTTGTCATCGCTTGTGTTGGAAATACTACTGGATATACATTAACATACATTTGTATGCACGAGTATCAGACGAACTCTTGAAGCATATTGGTACCCTTCGTTTTGGTAATATCGGGAATTAAAGAGTACTTATCCAACTAATGCCATAAAATAATGAAATATTTTTGATATGCACATAAAAATCATTAAAAGTAATGACTACGAGTATGCAACGCTGTTTCGTTACCATTTCCCTTCAAACGTGGTCCCGGAATAACACTTCGTTCTTATGAAAAAGGTCTTAGTATAAAATCATTCCGTGATCCGCCAGGAAATTTACTGGGAACATCAGGAAGCTAAGCAGACATGTAACTTAACAACATATATTGCACCATGGTGTCGAAATACAGGCAACACACACTTAGAATTCAATGATATTATTTGAAAGAAAATTTTTGTTTTGTTTCGTTTAGTGCACTTTTAAATAATTTATTAATTTGTATTACTTTTATATATATAAAAAAATTCTTATAAATGTGATTAATATCTTAATACGTTTCGTATGTCAATTAAAAAAATTACCTTATTTTGTCTCCGATAAAGGTTCATTGAAATAATAAATTCTCAAAAAATATCTACCATAGATCTTTTTATTCCAACATATTTTATACTCAACATTTGGGAACCGCTGTTATAATGTGATCGTGAAGGCACGGAGTAAAAAAGTAGAATTTATTGTTGTGCGCGACATTGATAAGTATCTCCGCGACCATATATAGAAAGCGAGGGAACCTTGATTGAAACCCACGCTCTCAAACTATTAATATTAAGTGCAGTTTTTTTGTAAATTTTCTTGAGTTATAATTTTTTATCCATAGTTGATGATTTCTTTTGAAAAATATTGAAACGTCTATCTGTGACATTTCTGTATCAGAATTACTAATGCTTTTCACTGTGTTCCGCTGTTTTTTATTCAAGTCATAAGAATAAACTCAATCCGGTTATACTTTTGTATTACCTTCGTATTCTATAATACTTATATTATATCAGTTCCTATCCTCTCAGTTCTCATAATGAACTTGATGAATTGGCATGGAACTCAAGGAATGAAATTATACAGCTTGAATTTCTTGTAAAAAAAGACCAGCTTCCCGATGAATAAATTAAATATTAAATAAAAAAATATTTTTCTTTAAATATACACATAATATTATAAAATATTACTTCGGTACGATAAATAAGTAACGAAATGTATAAATATTATGAAAAAATGGTGAAAACGCATTTTAAATTATAACTTAAGGGGTTTTGATAGTAAAATTATTTTTTCTTTCAAAAAAGGGGGAGATGATATAAATTATTGTAATTTTTGCATTAAAAAAACTTATTTTATTCAGTTGATACCACACTAATCAATATTTTTTTTATTAACTTTTATTTCTATAATTAAATATAATTTATATATCTTAATGTTCGAAAATATTACAAACATATGTTTAAAATCAATATTTTACCCAAAAAATATTTCATCTGATTTGTTATATATTGAAATATTAATCTGTGTATATTCGAAGAAAAAAAAACGCGAGATATTTAATAAAGAATATTCAAAACTTATTTTAAATCTTTTCCGAATTTCCAAGTCTTCGAAATTAAAATAGTATATTTATTTTTCGAGTTGTTTAAAAGTTAAAATTTTAAAATCAGCGTAGAAAATATTTTCGAAAGCACTTAATCATTTAATATTTTATTAACTTTTCTTTTAATACTAAGGAATAAACCGATTATTAATACCCTATTTTAACCTCAAAATTATACACATACTCGTAGTTTTGAAAACATGAATGCTTTGTAATTTGTTTTTATCAAACACTGTTGGTTCCACTTTGTATAACGGTATAACCCTACCGGTTTCAAGGCTTTCACCACATCATCAGGGGAGTACAAACAATGATGATGAGGTGAAAGCCTTGAAACCGGTAGGGTTATACCGTTATAAAAAGTGGAATAAACAGTGTTTGAAAAAACAAATTACAATATATTTTAACCTCCAGAACGTTAATGCCTTAACTATAAATAATACATGAATGCTTTGTTACTTAGGTTTAGCGCTGTTTATTTTTACCAATTTTTTTTACAATTTGATCTTCACACACAAATAAATTCCTCGTTTGTATTTTTTTATTATTTCAAATCGTTTTCTACGATGAAAAATATGTTGAGGAATATAAAACGCCATAAATCTTCAATAAGATTGCATCTTCTTGTGAAAAAAACCATTCAAGACACAACATGATTTTTATCATTAAAAATATTGATTTCTTTTATTAAGTATTATTCGTCAGAAATGCGTCTTGAAAAGTCTATAAAACACCGCTTAATGATCATGTTTTTAATTTCACAAAATAAGCACATCCTTAAGGGCGTTTTATCACTCCTCTTTTTTTTAAATATCACCACCATTTACAACGTAAACATAATGGCACTGTTCCTTAATTATTTCCGCAGAATGAAAGATTTTATTGCAAGGTGTGTGTATGCGCTGTGTAATTATTTTAACTGAAATTTATTTTGACTTTAATTTAACATGTACAGCGAGTGTTCTCTGTTTTAATTCTGTACATTACTTGGCATCGCAGCCATAAAGTATTTTTGTCTCTACGACGAGACTATAGTGGAGAAAGCCATCATGGAAAATTAAATTAATTATGATTTAGCTGTTAAGTTACTTTCATTACGCATTCCGTGCGTAAGACTTAATGCAAAAGCTGTCTTCCGCGGAATTAGCAGCGTTTAGTCGGTGGTAGCTCTTATCATAGGTACTTCTACCCTCAAGCAAGAAGTAATAGGGGGACAGGAAGCCTGCGTGGGTTGTGGAGATCATTGCTACACTATTTAATGACTAATTCGTGTCTAAAAGTGCTACATATCACGGTCCGCCCTCGGGCCGAATGTGATCCGTTAACCCGCATATCTCCTGGTACACATTATTTCAAAGATATATTTAAAAGAACAAAGGATTTTTTCTAATTTTGTATAATATCGATTTTAATTTGATTTTTAAATCATTGATTTGGTTAAAAAAATATTTTTTTTCTGTAAAATATTACGATTTTTTATGAATTGACAACGACCTGATAGATAAATTACTCGGCTTCCAACACTAAGGGTTTCAGTCTAGTTTTCATTTCCTATTCATTTAACTTATTTCTGGTTGGTTGGAAGGGATTTCCATATGGCAACAAACCCGCCAAGTTGTACTGTATATAACGAAAGTGTAATATAACATAATATAAACTACTTAACAAAATGATATTTACTTGAATTACAAACGCTAAATAATATCACAGACTTGTTTCTAATTAGTACTCGTATATTTTATCCATATTCTGTCTACATTTTATTTAACATCTTAATTATTTCTTTAAGAATATTTGTACTAACCACTCCTCAGATTTTGAAAAGTAGTTTTTTGGGTCCATCTCCTTCATTTTATAGATAATGTTGATACTCGTATCTAATAAATGCCCCCTTTATCACAAAACTTGCTTTATTTGCCATGAAAAGGGAAAGCTTTGTTATTTCTCACTATTTTATACGTAGTACTTTTAGTACTAAAAAGCATGGTGATATTTCACTAATGGCAAAATTTTCAATCAACTCCCGAGTAATTATTGCCCTGAAATAGTTCTTATTCAAATATTTGTCTTTGCTCCGTCGTATAGAAAGTTTTGTACCATTTTACCGGTTTAATGAATAAAATATAGGCCATTTCCTGAACCTTACCTTGAAAACGTTAACTTACAGAATCATTTGTTCGCGTAGCTGTCGGCGTTTATTATTGCCAGGCGCCAAAAACACAAACAATGTTGCCATCAAAGCGAATTCAAATCAAAAGCCTTTTCAATTTCCAACTCGTGTATCCTTTGATCTAATGCTGCGTAAGGTATGAAGTCAATCCTTCCTCAATGTTGAAACATCGATCTTAGTGGTATGAATGGCTCTTGTTTTGTTCGAATGTTTCAAAAGCATTATTTTTATTTTCAAACCTATATCAATTGTAAGAAATATATCACAAGGGCAGTTCAAACATATAGACGCTACAATAAAACTTATCTTTTCTTTTTTTACATAAAAAATTCAAGTCGTAGGTTAAACACGTTTTTTTGTAAAATTCTTAGAGAAAAAACACTTGCTGTTTATCCCATTCAAAGTAATCACGAATTGTTTAATTGACATTGTTTACGAAAATCAATATTGTATTACACTTTGTTACCGGGCAGATTTATTTTCACGTCAAATTTTACAACCAACCAGAGAGAAAACCAGACCGATATCTTTTTTAAAAAAATCAGTATAAAACTGCAACATATGGGTCGAAAGACGGACCTTTTACCAACTTCACAACAGAGAGCGCATATAAATTATGTGGGACACTAATTTTCGAGTGACGAATGTTAATTTTAATCTTAAAAGATTTCGTATGATCTCATATTTTCTAATATACCTTCAAAAATTCATATTTTTTAAGGCAAGAAATCCGCCAGGTTGTACTACAGAACAAAAGTATAATATAAAAAGAAACTTAAAAAGGTTCTACTACAACATAATGTATTTTTTTATATAGCATTTAAAGTTAACTATCGTATCGTTTGAAATTTTTTTTCCAACCGTGGGTACGTATACTCCTGGAGGTTCGCGGGAGATTAACAAGAAACAAATTAATGTTTTTTGAGAAAGTATATTTTGTAGTTATAAGAATATTGCCATAATTAAGCTTTGGAAAAGATTAATCTAAAGCGACGATTTGTTCGATTTTTTTCTTGACAGTGTTTTACGAGTATGTCGTATGTTGTAAAAGTTAACTCACTGTAAGCACTGAGAATTCAAGGTAGTAAAATATAGTAGACATACATGTATGGGAACACAAAAATAAGAACGTGCAAAGGTTTTATGGGGATATGTGAAAAAAAGGTTGAATAAAGATGAACTACCCTTGAGAAGTAATTGTACAGCTATATGAATTGCAAATAAAATATGATGCATGCCTTTTAACTCTCAAGGAAATCGAATCAACTAAATAATATTGACAAGGCGGATATATTAGACAGCCTTTTATTAAATGTTATTTTAAACATGATATTTATCTTTTAATAAGCAAACTTAAACAAATAATAATCGACTGGCATGTGATTTTTGCAGTTACTTTTTTTTTAATAAATTAACATTCACTTAACTATTCAATAGCGGAAAAAAATCATTGAACAAGAACTCGGCTATTCACAGTGAAAAGTGAGTTTTGACCTTTATAGTTCAAGGTTCCTCGCGGTCTATTAAATTCATTTGTTTGTCAGAATGGTTAAATCTAACTGTGTTATTATTTTTAGTTTTATCCGCAGTGTTAAGTAGAGCAATAAATGGTCATTCAATTTTCCGAACATCATTAATTTAATACAAATATGTTTTGTTTATTGAAACAAATTTAAGGACTGTCTTAAACGTTAAGTCACTTTTACAATTATGTGATTGGGTTTTATTCCAAGTTAATGTATTAAAAGTTCTTGTTTATAAAATGTTTGAAATGAATGGAATATTAAAATCTTGGTTTTTGTATCCTGCATTTGTTCAGGTTCTCCGTAAATTATTTTTTTCTAAGATCTCTGTTTGGTGTTAACAATAATTAGGTCCCATAAACTCTTAGTATATAGTTCGTTTCAATTTAAGGCAAACACTACAAGTAACTCCTTGATTGGATCAAGTTAGTTCATGATATTTTGAAAGAAGGAAATATAAAAAGTTAAATAAATCATAGGAGCTCTATGAGGTATATGGATACATACGAGTAGATGCAAAAGGTGCGTCACGATGTGATAGTCTGACGTTCTCTCCTTTCTACCTATCCCGATAGGGAGACAGCATGGTAGTTTGTATATAAGTTGTTATATACTTTTATAAGTATTTTTTTAATATAGTTTTATCACCAGAATCTAAATCAAAACTGGTATTTTATTACACTTCTATTGAAAACGGTACAATCTGGTGAACTATTGCTATGTGATAATTAATATTAACCAAAAAATCTAAACTGACGTCATTTTAACGGTTGCATTGGGTATCGAACCTTAAATACCGGGTGAATAAGTTTTTCAATAATTTTCCCTTAGCTTTCAACAATGTGTTTTTTCTTGAGTCAAAAAATGGTCCATTGATCAGATTAAAAGTTATATAATTATAGAGAAGTGAGAGTTTATATATGGTATTTCATTAAAAACCACCATACGCCCAGCATAAGTGCAATTTGTTCAAGCATGCTTTATTCCATTGGTTGTCTAAGAATTGTTTTATTTATTTATATAACTATTCCAACTATGGCGCGTGTAACAGCGTATCAAACAAGAGCACGTGCCAGAAGCGGCACAATTGCCGATATAATATGTGCTGGCGCTCTATGCACTCTGCCGCCCCACGTGTAATTCCTTTTTATTAGCTACTTTGGGGTGAGACCCCGATCTCGTGAACCCCTGCTCACCCATACTTACCCCTCTGTAAACCAACGATATCCAAATATTTTTTGTCAAAATTCAATTTTCAAATAATTTATGCTTGGAAGATTTTCAAATCAATTTTTTTATTTGATGCATCACTGACGTAAAAAATGTCCGACAAACGAATGGAATGTAGTGAAAAAGGCTATTTCTATTGAAAATAATATATTTATATTTTACTAACTAAATAATAAGAATAGGAATCGGAAAAATACATAGAAAAAAATAAACTTTGAAAAAGGAAAGGTAAGGAATAAAATAAACAGAACGAACTGTTTAAGAAGATATATGGAAGAGGCGAAACAAATATGTTGTGATACCAAAGTTGACCGCTCTATCCTCTCTGCCTACCCCAACAAGATAATGGCGTGGTGTTACATGTTTTTGTGAGTATAATAGTTAAAAAGAGGTAAAAGTAGCCCCTGTTTGATTCGAGCCTGTATTTCTAGAACTATATTTGAAATTTTTATACTAAAAGTGTTTTTTCTAGATGACAGTTTTATATGCGTGGAAGATAACTAGTGAAAAAATCGACATTTATAATCAATGATACTGTTAACAATACTAATAAAAGTGTAATCGACTGAAGAACAAGTAAATTTGTTTTTCTAGTAATTAACAGATTAACTTTTCTCATAAAAAATCAATTATTAGCAACCAGAAATCAAAATCAGTTTTTTAATTTAAAGATTAGTTTTTAATACTCAATAAAATTTGTATTTTCATTTGACCAATGAACGTTTTCAATTTAATCACAAATGAAATGTTGATTTTTTCACTATATATTTCTAGCTCCTGTGTTTTTTTTTTCGTAAGAGAAATTCATAAAAACAAATGACTCATAATATACAAAAGGCTAACTGGCTTACTAATCGTGTTGCAGAATACATTTAGATTATTAAAAACACATTAGAAACATGTGTACTAAACTTGCGAGTACATTTTAATAATGGGTGTATGCATTGAAAAGTTCGAGAGACTAGGAATATGCATAATATTATGAATCCGAACTACCCCAATCCTGGATGAACCTGCAACTGTTTACTCTCAGTTTTCACCCCAATGCACAATGCAATGCATCTTTCCGAAGTGACAGCTTCACATAATGAATCATTAGCATTATTCTTTCCATTAAAAGCTTTGTATTTGTGGAGAAGACCGTATTGTTAATAGAGTTTTTTTTTAAATGGGAAGTAAGAAAATTTCGTTGTAACATGATTATATGATGGATGATCTGCATAATGCTATGGAAGTATCATTAAAAAATATGCATAAAATACACACTGCATAATCTTCGAGTGCACATTTCTATTTTAATTTTTATCAAAATTCATTTTATTTATTTATTATTTATTATTACACATGACAAGAAATATACACAATTTGCGAAAAAACAACAGGTAATTTGATTTGGACATACAATTTTAATGGTTCTGGGTTTGTTGCCTTTCATTTGTCGTATCCCTAGTAAACTAGGCTTTTGCCTGTATCTCACTGAGGATATTTAGCATGAAAAAATAAATCGATACTTCTTTCCGATTTTTGATTACACAAAAAACAAAATCCCGTTGCACGCTCTCATCAACCTGACAAACCGTGACACTCAACTACAACTGGAAACATCTTGCGAAATACAACTCCTCACACATCATCACTCCAGAGAGACCAAAAATATTTTATTACTTTCGGTTTTTTTTATTTCTGTTTATTCCAGAGGTAATTCATTATTAGTTGGAAATGTCATATCATGTAAAGAAGATTATTTTGATTTTAGATACAATAATAATTACCTCACACTTTTTTTCAAACTTTCAATGTGTCTTACTAAATTTATTCAAAAGCTGTTTGTGCATTTATTGTTTGAACTTTTGTTAACTATCAAAAATACATATGTGAATACAATTGATTGATGTATTTGCATCCTTACTTTAAAGATTAATTAAGTTTTCTTCGAAAAAAAAAACGAGAGGGAAACTAAATTCATTGAAATAAATTACCAACAAATATTCTTTGAAACTTAAAAGTATGTTGTGTTATGATTGAGATTGTTTTTATTATAAAATTTATTCTATACACTTTATCAGACATGTTCTATTAAACATAAAAGCCCTGGCGTCGAATACAGAATACAGTATCATATAAACAGGAAACTGATATCGCGTAAAAGAGGCAATTTTATTGTGACCGACTTTTCACCACAAGTAGTCACTCCGTATGATTTGCAATTATATTATTCAAATGTTTTTCTGTTGTAAATGTGGGTTATGCTCGCATCTAAAAAAATGTCCACAATAAATAACTCGGAGTTATCAAGGCACGGCTGTCTGAATAACAATAATATCTTAATAATATTAGGCGACAGCGATGACATATGGACATTACTCTCTATTGACCAATTCAAATGATTGTAAGAAAGAAATATTATGACCGATACAGCGAGAACGTCCATCAAATAGAACCATTGAAAGTATCCTTCTGAAGATACAATCGACAATCCCGGTAATGTGACAACTTACTGCTGGCTTAATATTAAAATGGGCACTCTATTACGATCTGGCTGATTGCGGAAGGTAAAATTTATTGTTTTGATGGTTTTTGAATGTACGAGATTTCACTTGATAAATCGTTGGACTTAATATTGCTGGTTCAAATATCTTAATTTATCTTACCTTTTACTTTCATGGTCTAAGTTTTACCGAACCTTTATCTCCACATACTCGTAACGATAGCGTTTTTTTATTTAACTAAAAACATTTTGTGTTTCACTAACATTTGTCACATATCACGAGTCAACTAGTTTCAAAGCCTACAAGTTTTTTTTAGTTCTGAAGAAAAAAGTCGTAGTCTTAGAAATTAGTTGAGGTATAATAAATGTTCGTGAAATATAAAACGTTTAAGAATAATAAAATATATAATACCACAGCAAAATACAGCGGCTATTTTCTAAAAAGCAGGATTTTTTCTTTTTGAGTATTTTTAATACAATGTGCTACATTTAATACGAATATAGTACTACATTTGTTATTTTATATAAACTATTCAGGATAACCGTTTATTAGAAATGGATGTACTACTCGTGTAAGTAGAATTAAAAAAGCAATCTTGAAATGGTTTGGCCACATTGAAATAATGAATTCCGAAATACTTTCGAAACTAATATATTTTTCTGGTATGAACGAAAGTGTGGAAGGAGTAAACCACGGAAAGAGTGAAAGGAGATAATTGGATACTATTTAAATGTAACAATGGTAAATATGAGAAACAGAAGAGCAAGTATGACGAGATGTATGAATGTGAATAGAGATTTGTGTGCATGGAAACAAAGGCGTGGAGAATGTTTATATCTGCGTATCCCAAAAGTAGCATGGATTGATGGTTTGTGTGTACTCTCTGATGGTCCTTGTTGTACTATTTATCGTATTTAATTATCTCGTTCCTGAATTCTGATTGAAATTATTATTATTCATATTAAGTATTAATCTTTATATGATAAATTTTATCTAACAGAGCTCTCTTAATCTATACTGGTTGTTGATATCTGTTTCATCGTTGACAATATTGAATAAAGTGTTGTGTTCACGCCTTTTGCATGCCCATAATAATGCTTTGTTGTACCACATTACCAAAATTGTTTATGAACTTTCTGAATACATACCCATGCCATCTCATTATGCTTATTACAGTAGGCGGTGCTGACAAGTTGGTGAGGACTAGAAGGCGACATAATGAATAGATGAAACTTCAATTCATCATTAGAAATATAATAACTTACTACGGACACTCTTTGGATAGGTCATTCCGTTTCTTTTTATCGTCTATCAGTTTTTTAAGACAAGTACGAAGACTCGTACATCCTATTTACAACTAGTCAACTTTTTTATGGTTTTATAGAACAGCAATACGAATTTGAAACAATTAATACTTACTTCATATATCTTAAAAAAATCCTTGGTATACAAGGACGTACAAAATGACCTATGTGGCCTAGTGTATAAGATGCCAGTCGCCCAACCACGGGGTTTCACTTTCGATTGCCATTAATACACGGATTTTTTTTAATGGTTCCAGTCTAGTTTTCCCTTAAGGCCTCTTTAACAACAACAACTTTCTGTTTTGTTAGTAGAAATTGGCACATGCTAAGAAGTCCACCAGGTTGTATTGTATACAACGAAAATATAATGCTATAAATTTTATAATACTATAAACCAGGGATGGCCAACAGGTTAATCACGATCAAACAGTCGTTCGCGGATGTCTTTGTAAGTTACAATATGGCGTGCGATGTTGCCAAATATTTTTATGCACATGCACTTATCAACGCAGTCAATTAGTTATCTTTTTTTAATACGTAGATATGTCTACTCCAAGTAAATGTTTGTATGTTATTGTATTTAAAATGTGTGTAGAAGTTTTCTTTTCCTTAATATTTTTTAAGCGAAGTAAATTCCGCTCATACATATTAATAAACTTTTGTGTTCGAAACAAGTTGATCGCGACTATTTTTTTTACGTAAAAAGTCGATCGCCACAATAAACAAGTTGGCCATCCCAGCTGTAAACCGATCAAGCTATGAAATATAATTAATAATTTTAAAGAATCATATAACAGATATATGGACGATACCTCTTCTGCGGTTAGCTCTTCACACCTTCTTCTGAATAATCCACACGGTCCAGGTGTTAAATTCCTATGAGTATTGTAATACTTCCAGACATTTTGCCGGCAATTTGCCAGATTTCCAACAAATTTGCTGGCTGATTCATGTGGTGGGTTCTAGTTATTGCTTGCCGCTAGAATTACGAGTACTCCAAAACAGTTGAGTAAAAGTCGCGTACTTCATGCTCATATTATGTGGTCTTGACATGTAATATACGTTCACATATTTTGGAACTTTTCAGTTACATACATACATATACATCATCACACCGTTTTCCTACTAAGGCAGGCAGATTGAACAAAGCGAAAGACTTCTATCTTAACGCAAATTTCACTTCTTCCACATCCACACATCTTTTCCTACAGCACCTACAATTTATCTTTCATCTTACATTTCTTTCATTCAAAATATCACTAGACTTTTTTTGGCCTTATTTTACCATGTATTTATTCTTCTTAAATTGGCGCTACGTATTGTTATTTTTAGTATTTCTTCACTCGTTCGTTCCACATGCCCAAACCACCTCACAGTACTCGTCTTCAACTTATTCAACACTTTTCATTTCTAATCACTTTATTTCGTATTCTTCAAACATTATCACCCCATGTATTTTTCCCGTTAAGTGCACACATTTCGACAGAGTTTTATTCGGCTCTTTTCTGTCTTTTTTTTAATTAGGTTAAGGTAATTGTAATTTAAACAAATCAAAAATTGTTAAGTATTTCACTTTTTTGCATGGTACTCTTCATTAAATCTCTAATGATACAAATACGTTGAAGATCAAGACCGGAAAGTGGATATAAATTTTATGAAAAATATAACATAACATGCGTTTTAATATATTGTAGTTTATTTTTTTATCATCCTTAGTTTTTTTCTTCCCTTATTTTTGAACTCCAATGATTAAATGAAATTCTATTAAATAAATTAAATACTCATAATCCTATCTTGTTTGGAAAAGAATTTCTTTGAGCTCCCGTTTTGTAAAAAAAACTGTATACGTGTATGTTATGTATTATTGATATATTACTTTGTAAAATTCTACCTTCAAATAAGTAAAAGGTGTCTTTAGAGTAGTAAAGAAGATTCTTGAAATTTTATTTAAAAAATAATTAAGAATTTTTTATAAATAAATATTTTTCATTACTACTCATGTTTGTAAACATTTTGTATTGTATACACTTTTCGATTACAATATGAATGCTTTAGTTGTCAATGTCGCTACACGTAAAGAGAATAAAAACTCAAGAAACTCTTCATTCTTCTGAATATTATCCAACCCATATCTTGTAGTGTCGATACTTGCGTTTACCATACAATGCACTGTAACCACCACACCTTTGATGTCGATAGGCGTGGCTGAGACCTCAAGTTGTCGAAGTGGGTTTGAATCCCAAATGATCCGTAACAATCAAACATGAGATATTCCGAACAGTCGAGTGAAAATAGTGTTTGTCACAACGATGATGGAAGTTTGTACTTAAGTTTAAGCACTCTCCTTTTCGACGAGGATCTCTTTCTTGATGACTTTTGTCTGTTTTGGTGCATCTCTTGGTTTTGCATTAATTATATACCTATTGTGAGTTTATCGTACTCGTTGAAATGATACCTTCAAAATGAAATTAATGCTATAGGCTTTAGAGGCTTTGAATATGAATACTTAACCGCATTTGTTAACCACGCTCTGTAAATCGATTCCAAGTTTTGATCAAACCTAGCAATAAAAACTGATTGATATTAAATAAATTTGTTTCTGTAATGAAACCAATTCTTATGTATATTTTGATTGTGCTTCCCTGATGAAAAGGTGAAAAATGATTACATAAAAAAACAAGCAAATTGTTTTATTGTGATATATAACACTTTGCCGCTTAAAGAACAACTTGGTGGATTATTTACACCTTACAGAAAGATGTTAACAAAGCCTTAAATGAAAACCAGACAGAAATCCATTTAAAAAAATGGTTACATACAAAATTCAAACTCCCTCTCCCGGATTGATCCACAAATAGATCTTCTTCTTATTTTAGGCCTGTTGGCCTGTTATGGTCCAGCATCATTGTTTCCCTCTTGTGACGTCGGCTGCCAGCTGTCTTTCCATCTTTTAGATGTCATACTTAACTACAAAGGTACAACTTAACCACGAATGGCATTAGATATGACCTCATATATTATAATAAGGGTAATGCTTTGTTATTGATAATTTTATTGAGAAACGAAAATGTTTTATTTTTTATTCAATAATATTAATTTTACTAAAAACACTAGTTATCTACTGCAACTTGGCCTGCTTTTTTTTTCATTATTAAAAAACTTTAGCTAAATCATAGGAGTTTTAAATTAAAGTAATGCTTTCAAAAAGCAGAAAGTATTTATTTATGTCAATATTCAAATTGAACGAAAAACAACCATTAATCTAGTTTATATTTATTTTGTTGATATATTAAAATATATGTACTCCGCTAAATATTCTCTCAAAATCGTTCCTACATCAATATCTGCCTGCGGTGTTCGAGTATTTGATGAAACCAAATTTAATTTAGCGATTAGTTTAAATGCTTAGGGAATAAATTTAATTGATGTCTCCGAGACATGTCGGTTAATACTACCCCCTTACGCCAACTTTATTTTCCCTTGAATTTAATCATCAATTGAGTATTGCTCACCGCATACCACTTCATAAGCTGTAGATTCTGGAAGACTCAAACGGGTGGTTGATGATGGGATATATATATATATTATGTATGTACTTAAATGTAAGTTACAATATATGATTCGAGACACATAACTCTCACAAACAGAGAGAAATGGGAAATAGATTTAGAGATAATTCAAATATTTTAATGTAGGTTTATGTTCAAAATCAAAATGACCCCACATGCAAAATGTTTATGGATACGAATATTTGATATGTGAAGTGTTGTTTGAAGTGTTTTTTTAAAACTTAATTGGTTCATAGCATTCACTTTTTTTATTTAATATTTTCAACTCGTTTGATAGTGGTATACCTAATTTATATTTTAAATAAATCAAAAATGTGTTTGATTTATTCGATCAAAAAATCCTTTTTTATATACGAACGAGTATGTGTTGATACGTTTTTTGATACCTAGTAACTAATTGATTTAAAAAAAATATTAAAGTACATGAAATTAGATATCGCATTTAACAAGAAATGTTTGAATAAAATAAAAAACGCCCGAGTCTAATTTTGACAGACAGAGGGATCTAAAATGTGAATAAAATGCATCTGGGTTTAGAATTTCATGGTGAGCGTTTGTAAAAAACTTGGAATGAATTACTTTGTCACAAAGTAAGCAATCAATAAATATGAAATATATAAAAACAAATGATTTTCCTCTTCAACAATTATAGCATAACATGTTAGCCATTGTTAATCTAAAATACTTATGAGAAACAAATTTACATAATCTTAACTGGTAACATTTTCAATTATATGCAATTAATTAACCACAGGTTGCGACTTCGATCTCATTGATACCTATTTTTTAGAAAGTTCAAGTCTTATTTTAACTCGAGATTATTTCAACACATTTTTGGTTTGTTTCAAGAAATAGCTACATTGTAATAATCTCGCTAAGTGTACTGTATATGACGAAAGTTTAATAATATAAAACTATAAAATTTATTTCGAATAGTTACTGAATGTTTAGTAATAATAAGTGTGTTAATTTTATTTGTTATGAACTGAAATATTAAAGGAAAATAAATTTCTTACCTTCTAAGGACATATTGTACCTTCTTGAAATATCAAAATGTAGTTTAGTACTGCATATTTATAAAAATGTCAAAATTATTGTATTGAAATAACAACCAAAATTTGTTTTTGTCCTTTCTTAGCTTTTTATCGTTGACGATGCATAATTTTCAAATTGTTATGTATTTTTACAATTATCATATATTTAACTTCATTCTTTTTTTTGCTTTCAGGTAAGGAAGTCCCAATAATTTATTCACAATAATGACCAATAAAAATAGAGTACTCTTTTTGGCGGAGGGTAAGTTTGGCCATCATTTATTTATTCATGTTTATTTGGGAAATCGCTGTAACCTTCGTTAGTTGTGGAATTACTTTTTTGGCCAGGTCGCCGTATGTACTTACATTGCTTAAGTTTTATTTCCCGAAAGAATTTTCAGATATATTTATTGAAATTGGGTTTACTTAACCTCATGATTTTCCTGAGAATAAACTGGTTTCTTAAATATATTTACCAAAATAAATATACGAGTATCTTTCCATTTTATTTTGCTTTGATCTTCATGGTTTATTTCAGTTTCAAGTAATTGATGATTTAATCATTTATATGTTAACTTTCGAAATATCCCAAGAAATGTTGAGAACATGTTGAAGAGCGTGGCTATAAGACAACCCTATCTTCTGACACAATCATATGTATTTGAAATAGTACCGTACTTAGAAAGGCAACAACAGTCGCATGCGTTTAGAAAGTGCGAATTTTGTTTTTGTATTAAATTTAAGTGACATTTATGAGATATCAATTAGTCTTCTTTTTTGTTAAATAAATAAAATTCCATGTGTTCTAGATCTTCAATTTATTGCACATGTTTATAACAAATTGTATGTACATTAAAATCTTGAAAAGGTTCAATATTATTAAATTACTTCGTTTTGTAAAAAAAAACTGAGTTAAATTTTATTCACGCAAATGTTTTTATTTATACTAAGCAAAACATGTATTATTTTTCAATTTCAGATAAAATAAAATGATTATATTGCTTCCGTTTCGTGAACTGGAAGCATTTGTTTTTCTTTTCTTTTCATCTCGGCCATAGTACAATAGAAAAATATTTTAACTCGACTTTTTATCGCTCAAAAATTACCCCTAATAATCTTTTACCCCATTTAGTGTGATAATGAAATACCACCATCGTCGTTCCGTGTGTAAGATAGGACTCCAACCCCTGCAATTCCACCCCTGAGGAAGAAAAAACTCCAGCCATTATCATAAATATCAATTTAACAGAAACCGGGAGGAGGTACAGCCTATATTACATTCCATTGCATGCTCACTACATTAAGTTACGCTTGTACTTCATAACTCAAGAAAATAGGTGCAATGCAACACTAAAAAGGGAATTCACTAAAAGGCACTGAAACAGTCGTCTTGCAAATATTTGATCATATTCTTGGCCTTGGCTCTTTTCACATTTTTATTCAACAGTAACTTTATATTTAATAACAGTATTTTTTAAATATTAGCGAGCAGTTTCTTTCTTACTTATGCTATCCTTATAACATTTATTACTGTTTTTGTGTTTTCGGATATCGCTATTTATTCATTTTCACTATATTCCTCAGATATGAAGCCAAATTTTAATATTAAAGGATTAGTTCCAACTCCCCTTACTTATTTCGGCTCAAATACTTATATATTTTTTGGTTTACTTTAAAGTTTATTTTAAATTAAAAACAAGACATGATTTCCTTTGTACAAGACTTGTATTTCCGTCACATTTCTTATCTTTTTTACTATAGTTTATTATGTCTTTTGCAGGGCATATCAAATAGTTTTCTTAGTATTTTTAATTTCCCATTTCACTTACCATATTAACCTGAATATAACGCGGCCTCGACATTTATCGCGGTTTATTATTTTTATTAAGGAATTTTGGAAAAAAAGGGAGATCAAAGTTAATATTAGCATTTGTAAAAAATGTTGTTTAATAAATAGTAATTCCTCTAATGGTTATAGTTTAATCAGAATCAATAAATAAAATAATCAACGACAAAGGAAAGACAACAAACCCAGATCCATTAAAAATGTGTGTCCAAATTAAATAACCTGTTGTTTTTTTCGCAAATTATCTGTATTTCTTGTAATGTGTAAAAAAAATAAATTGAATCTCCGCTACTTTATGACGTATTCTTATTCTCAATTGCTTGGTTTAGCTCCCATAAAATATCATCCTCCGTCCCATCCAAATTGTTGGAAATGCAACGTGCTTTTTATTTGCGATCGATTCTGGTTCAATTTAAAGGCTCTCGTAATCCTTTTACCTAAGTGGGAAGCTGAGAGCTTCTTTATTTTTATTAATCGGTGATTTCCCGCCAAACAGACAACTATTTCATTATTTCTTTAAGTTTTTCTTGAATACCTGTAACTGTGTTGTAATTGCACCTGGTATCATTACTACATCAGTATTCAATGTGTTTTTCTTGATATCTGGTCTGCACTGCTCCGAAATTCATCAAATATAAACATGGAGCACAAATTTTTGTGAAGGCAAGAAATAGTCTTACTAAAACGTCGCGTTCTATTAAAGCTACAACGGTATTTTATAGTTGCTACTAATCTTTCATATTTTGCGTTTCAAACTACTTTACACATGAACTTTCAGATCAACACGAATATATGAAATTCTCATGCGGTGTTATCAAATTCACGTTTTATTTCACTGGGCTTTTGATTAAATTTCTACCGTTTTATGGTCGCCAGTAAATTGCTTTAAACGTTAACCTTCCATTTGAAAAATGAGATATGACTTCAGGAATACCTTTGCATTTGCATGCAAAACGCGAGCGAATCTTCAAAAACCTTATTTTCAGATTAAAATTGGAACATGCAAGTCCTCAGTTTTTTTTTAAACTTTAGAGTTGTTTCACGTTAAAAGATACATTCGTCAAATTTAATTCCTTGAGTTTTATCTATTACTTAATTTTTGTTTATATATTTTTATATATTTATAGCTTGCATAAACAGGTTGAACCTAATTACTCACAAAACTTAAAAACAAATATGCCCATTAAAATTGAGGTAAACAGAAGAATAGAATAAATTCGATCCTGATACATATCTTTTACTTCTGCTATATCCATACCGCTCGGCATGCATACTTTCCTGCTATATACTAAGTTACTATACTATATACTTAGTCTTTTCACTCTTTCAGAATAAGATTAACTTAGTCTTGGCATGTTTTTCTAGGTCTTCCCTAACATACTTTCTTTACAACTATTTTATATTGTCTTTGCAAACATTTCATCATTGATTCGGCCGAACCGTATAATGCTTCTTTCTTCATCTTAAGCACTTCATCGTTTGTCCTCATTTCTTCGTTCATTATGTCGAAAGTTATTTATTTTGCATTATACGCAACGGTTTAATGTCTATTACAATAGTAATTATAAAGGGCAACTTATATAGCGTCATTTAAAACGCAGACTCTCTCGGAGAAAGGTCTAGCTCGGGAATCGAACACACTCTTATTGACAAATTTAAAAATATTACAATTTTTTTTATTATGAATAAATAAAATGATGGTTATAGCTATGGATTGGGTAGTTTTCTGCATCTGTATTTTTTAAGAAAAACATGTTTGGTTATAAAATGGCAGAAAGCTTGTCAAGGGAAAATGAACTACAAAGAAACCTTTGTAGATACAACAAATAACATAATGTATCTTATTAGTGAAGCAATGTTTTTTTTCGCAATTCTTTCGATGCTATGTCTATACTTTTACACAATGCACATAAAAAAACAACGTGAGAATGCATTATTTTATGAACTCTGATTATGATCTAAAATTAAAATTGCACGCAAAGTTGAACGAGGAGCTTTGTGATTGCCGGCTACGTTCACATTTTTCAAAGAAATCGGTGGTAATAGAAATTTATAACCGCAATTATAGTGTTAATGCATTTCTTGTGTTTATGTCAAAGCTGAAATATTTAATTTTATAATACACATCACTTGCTTATTTTATATGTTATCTTTAATAGTTTATTTATTCTTGCTCACCAGGAATTATTTATTTTAATTGTTTATGAACTCTACTTAGGGTGGTCTGAAATGTCAAATAAATATGCAGAACCTAGATTGATATCCAACATATTTTTTTAATCGTTTTATTAGCAATTTGATTGAAATGTATCAAATCGCTGGCATTTTGATACGCACTCAAACACAAATAATGTTAAAACTACCGTCTTAAAATTGTTGTTTGTTTCAAGTTTTCATCACCTCTGTTGTTCCTTATTATTGAGGGTCATGGTTAATGTGGGGTTGGTGATACAGATTGCGACGACATGTCTTCACTGCTCTTGGGCACTTGTCTCCGTTTACATGACAGTGCACAGGCTTCCCCTAGTTTTTCTTCCATTCCTTCATCTGTTCATTCCACATTGCTAGTGTTCTACTTTTTCTTCCTAGCACACTTTCTTTGACCGTCAATTATTCAGGTTATCTGATTCACATCTGGGAATGTGGCTGTTAATACGCAGAATATGGTGGACGTATATTGCGGGTATTTTACCGTCACATTCAATTTCTGGGGTATGTAAACGTACTTTTTTTTAATGATCCATAGGTTTTTCAGCGTTCAACGCCAACAACATATTTCAAAAGAATTAATTTTTGTGCTTTGACTTTTCATATTTCAGCATAAAATTGTATTCTCAATTTCTATTTTATACCTAATGATATTTTCTTTTAATTGATGACTTTAAAATTTATCGGTCCACTTTAAGTTTATCGTTAAGATATTTACAAATATAAATCCATCACAGATAGGCAAGGCATGAAGAACTTTAGTTTTACCTTTGGTTGTACCATTTGATTTTCAACGGTCCTAAGCCATAGAGAGATTTAGTATTATTTTTTTCCTTAGTGTCATAATTAATTTTTATTATTCTTTTGAAAAGAATACCTAATAATTTAATATACCAATCATCGATAGTATACTACAATATCCTGGGTTTACTAAAATAATCATTTCTATAGTAAAATATATATGAGTGGTAAAGCTGATAAAAATAATTTACTCATATAAAATACAAAACGTTAATATCACATTTCCTCGTTGAATCACTGAATGTCTTTCCAGTAATTAATTTTTGAATATCACAGTTAAACATTTTGCATCTCGTTCTATCTCTAGATGAGACATATTGTCAGAATAAGACAAACTCTCAATTAAACATAATATTACGGATTTGGTGGTGTACTGAATTTTAAATGCTAAAATTTTACTGTTAACTGGATATAAACGTTTAAATATAAGATTTAACTAATGAAATTAATCTGGCTTATTCAAAGTAAAGATCATAAAATAAATGTACTCGTGAGCTTCAAATTATTTCTTATGGACTAAAGTAATGACCTGTGTTTACAATATAAAGAGGTTTATAGTATTATATAATTTTGCGACGATCAAAACAAATTAATCTTTTGAATAGTATATCATATAACATACAAGAATCGGTTTGCCTTGAAAAGAGGAAAACGGAAATATTCATAGTTAAATCCTGGATCTATTACTGAATTTGAGCTACTCAAATTTTACATCCGAAAGATAAAAAATAAACACACCTTTATTAATTTTGTTTTTAAAAATAAGTTTTTTTTATATAAAATTATCTTGCAACGTTTTCAAGTATTTCGACGCATACCTTTATACTCGTATAATCTGCAACAACGTTTTGACTATAATCTACCAAGTTACAAACATAACACATATTCCTTTTGAATTTCCCCCTTTTTGTATCGGTTCACGAGTCCTGCGGGAAACATAAACGTTTGTACATATTTTTTACTCCTAAGATAAGATTTTTATGGGGTAGGATCGAGGATCTTTTGACCGTTGTGTGCTCCTTGTATAATACGCCCACATATATATTGTGTACTATTCGCCCAAACTTTAACGTTTCCTTCTTTTCTATATTTTCCTTATTGCTATGTTGATATCAACGTCTTTACTTTCGAAATAAAAGGATGTTGCATAAATCTTGAAAAGGCGTTACTGACTAGCGTATTTCACAAGAATGCCTATTGTTTCGCGAAAAGTGGCTTTTTCTTATACTATACATAGCAATAAATTGACACAAGATACACATTTTCAGGAACAAAACAAAATTACCGCATAAAATACGAAACATGTCCATTAACGTACGTATATTTTAATACCTTCACTTATTTTTGAAATGTCTAAATTGAAATATCGGAAATAGTCTGTTTAATAGACTGTTCTCGTTTTCATATCTGACCGGATTTTTTAAATTATTTTTAGGAGTACCATCATTTTTACTTTTCACGGTTATTACAACTTAAGTTTTTTCGTTTTATTTAATGTTGAATCTGCATATGTGTTATTTTACCTGAAATCAAAAACCTTTTTTTTTTTTTTTTTTTTTTCATATTTTGATAGTTTTCGGATACATTTTCTTCGAATAGGTGCTTATTAAACTCTTTCTTGTACAAAAAATATTTCTCACTTCAAATATTTGAAAATATTTCGTCTTAACGTATAACATATACATATACTCGTTTATGGTATAGTAACATATAAAAAACGAATTCAAATACTAGTATTCCCTATTAAAAGTTTGAAATGATCGCCTGACTTTACAGAACGAGGAGTTTATATTTATATCCACAACTTCATACCCCTCTACGAGTATGACAATTTGTAACTTCAGTCTTGCAGATTTGCGCATCACAAATATGAAAATCGATTCTCAAGGGAGAATACCCGAAATGGAAACCCTCACGTAAAATATTTCACATTATAAAACATTAAGCAAAGTAATTCCAATCTGTCGATGTGGAAGCGATTTCTGTTGACACACCAACCATCCAATATTTTGTATGTAAACCCAGACTCGACTATGTACGAGTGTGTGAGATTCTCTGGCGGGAGTTATTTGCTAGACTATACGAAGTGGACTCGTTTTACGAATTGTAATATTTCCTAAGTTTTCTTTTTACTAAAAAAATAGAAAATATTTTTTGTTTGTACCGTTTTTAAAAATTGATGAAATTCAAATGTATTCTGCCTCTCATTTTATTCCATATTGAGACGTTTTAATTTCAAAGTTGAGGATGAAAGCTCAACCTAAATATTTCTCGTTAAAAATCAGTTTAATATTTAACTTAATATTTAACTGATATCATAGTTTGATGTGCTTATAATTTGTTGCCTCTTAATTTTACAAATATCCATAAAGCTTGAAAAGATGTAAGACTTTGCAATAATTCGAAATTGATTTAATAAATGAACATTGCATTATCGTAAACTGAAATAATCTTTGTTTTTATTTTAAACTGAAATGTAGATAAAATATTCTTTGCACAGAAAAAATATAACAATATACCTTTGAATTTTTTTGTTTTGAAAAGAGTTTTCATAATAGTCTATTTCTATATTATTTTTCTAATCAATCAGTTTTTTTAGTCATCAAGTCAATCCCAATTATTACTGTTAAAAAATGTATTTCATCAGCATTATATTTTATGACCTTTCACAAGTTCTAATTAAAAACGTTTTTTTTTTGTTGAATTCAAAGTAGTCAAATTTTATGTTACTTAGAACTTTATGAATATTCAATAATTTTTCTTTTGAAAAATAATTTTGTTAAGATTTTCAACACTTATTGTATTGATTTTTTCCTCTTCAGAATAATAATAAAAATACACAAACTTTTTTCTAAAATTATGAATACTAAAATCTTTTTACGATGCCGAACTATCATAATATTCAAGTGGTCATACGGTTTCTAATTTTATTAGAAGTCAAGTATTTTTATTATGATTTTTATATATTTCTTACGTTTTAAATAAAATAATCTTTCATACCTTTTTTTTTTAATAAATTTCTCCTATGTTATTCCTATTTCGTAATTAAAAAAATGCGTTTATTAATAGTAATTTGTGTTTTTTTTTATAAGAACTAAATTCAATTACAGTTAGACTTTAATCATGTTAATGCACATGGTAAAAGTGTAATTGTGTAACCTGACGGATTTTTCACAATTTTTCAATATCTTCTAACCGATCAGAAATATATTAAAGAGAAGAGAATTTATAATAAACTTAGATAAGAATGGAAATCAAATCTTAAATCCTTGAATCGGAAGACAGGTGTCTTGCCGACTATGCCATGGAGGTATTTTGTGAATACCTTATTTTTTGTCAATATTAATTAGTTTTTAGTGGTTTATAATCCTTTGTCTTTCCCAGACCTTGGGTATATTTCTAATCAGGTGGGCCTCAACTAGAACGTGGATATGTGCAGCTATCTGTCTATTCTTTTGCTGTCATTAAGTTGCCGTGCATTATAAGTGGGGTATAAAGTACCGATTTTCCCAAAAAACTACCTAAAATTTAGATTTTTATGTCTCACGTGGATAAAAAAATTGATATACTCGTATGTAAAAACTTTTTAAACCTGACATTTTGCTCACACTTCATAAAGATTCACAGTTAATTTGATATGATATTGGGTTTTAAAGAAGATAGTATTAAAAAACGATCACCTGAACTTAGTATGGGATACGTATTTCAGTCCCAGTAGAAATCTATTTATGATTGCCTGCTTTTCAACAAAATCCGGTTTGTTTGTGAATATAACAGGGGCGTTTTGGTAAATAAGAATTCTGAATGTATAATTTTTAACCTTTTTGTCAGTTCTATCTACGACAAAAAACACGTTCAAGTGTTTTGAGCACTATATGGTATATAAAAAAAAAACATTTTTTGTGCGAAATTAAAATGACTAATATTTCACTTTATCTTAAAACATTTTTCAAATCTTACAGAAACGATAATTTCCCTTTAAAATATTATTTTCAATGAAATTGTCATTGATATCTAAATATTTCATTAAAAAAAATCTAATTCAAAAAATCTCATTGGATTGAATCATCTTGTTATGTATACATAGTGACTGCCACGATAGCCCTTAATTACTCCCCTCCGTCCACCCCTACATTTTGAAGTTTAAAAAGCAGCGGTTTAGGGTAGTTCTATTCCGTCATTTATTTGGTCAGTCGCCTCACAAGCCTCTCCAAACTCTCTTCTTAACCATGAGTAATATGTTCAAGGAATTGGATAACTCGTCGTAGGTATATTGTCGACATCGTTGGTGACTCTCAGTTCTTTGAGAACGAAGGTTGCTTTGAAAACAATTGTATTAATAATTACTGAAATTCATACTTTTAATTTTTCAAAGTATTATTAATAATTTATCCAACGAAATATAAAGTTAATATTCTTTGAAACTTAAAAAAATAATAGCAATTCCCATCTATGAGATCCAAACTGGATATTCACAAAACTTTTGAAGGCAAAAATCTTAGTTCCGATAAAATCATTCTTTTTAAAATTGTTTTCAAAGCAAATGTATTTTTCTTAATTTCTTTATTTACGCATACAACTTGAAATCCGATTCTGGCTATCCATCCAGCTTTCATATCTCCCAAAGGGCGGAATTTTTTGGCCATGATTTTCTATTACTGCTGAAAGCATTTTCCAAGCTAAGTGCAGTAATTTTTGAGAGCGTACACGGATATGAAATATTATAGCGTATTTCGATTTTCATAACAAATATATTAAAAGGTTTTTGAGCGTGAAGTTTATGCAGCAAAAATTTTCACATTCTAGCGCAAAGCTGATTTTCAGTTAATGCAATAAACGATGTACGGATCAATTGATTTTAATGGATGAAAAATCAAACCGAGCTTGAATTCTACATAGCTTCGTAAGTTATGAATGGATTGGCATTTTTGACTTGTTCACATTTACTCGGAAAATCGTTTTCATTTTTATCGTTTTATTGACTACTCATAGTTGTTTCAACTGTAATTAAAATTTAAAAAGTTGCTTTTATTTGATAACTATTTTATTTTTTAAAGAGATGAAAATAATTAAAATTTAACTAAGAACATGATTTATTATATATATTTTTTTAAAGAAACCATTACAAGTTTATTTTTAACGGTCTTGTCTAAAGACATTTTTAATTTTAAATATATACATTTTCGATCCTTGGAAACGCTTTTACAAACCTTCAAGAGACCAGTTTGAAACACAATACTTGTCGAAAAAAATCGGCCTCCAAATAGATTTTTTAGTTTTTAATAAAATAAGTATTTCGAGATTTGAAAATCCCTTAAATAAATTCAACAAATGAAATATAATAATGTTGAAACATTTCATTAATTTGATTATAACACAAAGTAGGCCGTAGCTAATACATGTCAAACAATATCCAAGTTTTAATCAATAACGCCTCTTTGTGAATTTATAATGACAAAAGCCTTTGGACCGCAATGGCGTCCATTTAATCTATTTTCCAATTAAGGCCCCCACACCCGGTCCGGACCTGTCGATGTCACCCTCCGAGCACCACGCGGGATCTTCACCCTTAAAGGGAAGTGAACAGAGGCGGGTTAAGAAGTGGTTTTAATAAATTCATAAATGTCGGTATATTATTTGATGCTTACAATGTGAAATTTTGTTCTATAAAAAGTTCGTCTGAAAAGTGTTGTTTGTCAAGGTCGTAGGAGTCCAAATCAGTATCTTTAGGCAAACCAAACATGTATGCCCAGCTTTATTTTATCTCGCATTCGTAATTGCTAGCTCTATCGCATTGCATACATTTTCTCTCTAGTATAACACGGCTGCATACTTTGAAACATCCAGGAAACTTCTTAAGATGACACTATTTGAGAGATGATCTAATCAAAAGAGTGACTTGGGTCACTTATTGGTGCTACAGAAATCGATTATTGAAATAATTTTAAAACATCATCAGAACATACACATAATATCACTATCTCCAAAAATAATGCTCAATAATAAATTCAATTTAACAACTATTTCGTTCGATAATTTATTCAGTAATTGTGTGATCATTGCCTCTACGTATAAGATGTTATGTTGAAAACACATGTGTTATTATTTTGAGATATTATGAGGGCGTAAATATGAGATTTTATAATGGAAGCACATGGGTTATTTTGCGATATTTAATTTAATTATTTATTTAAGAGAGAGCATAAATGTAAGATTTAATTTTTAAAACACATGGGTTATTATTTTGAGATATTTGAGGGCATAATTTTGATCCTTTTTATATGAGAATTAATTAGAGCTCTCTTGTGCACTTTATTTATAATTAAATTACACCACATTTCAGTGAATCGCAACACATTTAATCACTCAATTTACGTGAAGCTAACATAATAAACACGTTTTTTTTTAATTTCAATGAATTTCAAATATCCATTCTAACAAATATTGTTAGAGATTTGAAAACTATTAAGTTATTTTATATACGAGTATTTCGTGACTCATTATTAATCGATTGCAAGACTTCTGTACAACGTGACCATTTATGTATTTGAACATTTAATTTTAAAGTACACGAATGGCGAGTTCATTGCCAAAGAATGATGTCTTACAGTCAATTAGACTAAAGTTCGGCCGATTTGTGCTAATTGTTAGATTAAAGGATACAACGTTATATAAAAAAAGCCTTAACTTACTTAAAGCGTCAAAAAATAAATTAAAATACAGTACATCTACATATTAGCAAATGACATCGAAGACTTTTAAAGAGGAAGGATTATGGAAAAAGACAAGAAAGTAGGAGTTATGGAGAAAGACAAGTCATTGAATATATGTGATTTTTTTTATAACGCTGTTTAAAGTAAACCACGCTCGGGCGCTGGTTTGAGGCTATTTGGATGTCCCTTAAGCTGTGCACAATATTCCATTATATTTTAGTGTATTTCTTGGTTGGATCTAGTGGATAAAAGTGTATTTTTTCAAAATATCAATGTGTTTATTTTACTATTGCAAGTTATATTTTTGTTGCGTAAAATGAATTGCATTGATAATATTTATTTTTGGTCAATGTTTTCTTGAGTAATATTTCAATTAAATCGATTTCTTATTGTTGTAAAATATCTGTAATAAAAAACTTAAATCAAATTATTTAGTTGAATATTCATATAAAATTGCAATTCACGTAATTTCAGTTGACATTTTGTACACCTCAAAATGTTAACATGTGCAGCTATAGGAAGCACTTGTAGACGACCCTTTTTGAGAAGTCTTATTACTAATTATGGTTGAAAATGAACACTACACTCCACTTACAGCCGAATGTGTTACTATTACATATCGGAGAATCTACAAAGGTTTCTTTGTAGTTCACCTTTCTTAAGTAAATTTTCAACGGTTTTCTTATAAAATATGTTTTTCTAAACATATGGAGAAGCAGGGACGTTCCTAGCCTAATGACCACATCCACCGCTTTCCTTTTCTTATACTCAACTCGTTTTATTATTTTGTAATATTTTTAATCTGTCAATAATAGTGGGGTCAAATCCAGTTAGAGCGCCCTTGAATAAAGTATACTGTCTAAACGATGCTATACACATTTAAATAGAGTTTTTATTATTATAGTTACTAAGCCACCCAATTATTGTTTTTGGTTTTAATATTGTCTGTCAATAAAGAAAGTATATGACAACACATTTTATAATAATATTATCTGATTTTTTCTACCTCTAAACAAGATGGTGAAACCAGAAAAAATTGTTTGGCCTTCTCGTACCCTAAACCACCCCTATGGGCCCCATTGTTCGACACGCGGTGTTAATTCCAAGTGTCCAGAAGAGTTGGCTGTCTAGCCTCTATTGTGAACCCGATTATTTCATGAGTCTTTATTCGTTTTTTTGTCGATTCGCATTTTGCATTACAGAACTAAAATAATATAATATTCACATAAATAAATCAACTGATATTTCTATGGTACCTTTAAATGACTCCACGACGATCTCCGTGACCTTGTATTGTATTATTCCCAAGTGGCAATATATTCCTATCAAACACTCAGATTGGAAATTTGTTTAGGCTTATGTATTATTTATGTTTAACTCATTCATTTATATTCAAAGAAATAACATTTTTACTCCTGTAGTCATATTAACCATCTCTAGTTTTTAATTCTCACTAAAGTATTTACAATGAGCCATAAATTTTGTATATGTGGGTTGGACGTATTTTACTTGCCAATTTCTTTTATGTGACTCATATTGGAGTTCTTTTATTTGCAGCCTCCTTATTGAGTGATTTTATTGAATCAATTTAGTTGGGCCTCAAATGCAGGGAAGCTTATCGCGTCATCCTTTTGTAAAAAAATTAATTTGAGTATAATTCGTTGTCTTTCTTTTTAGTGTTAGTATTGTACTCTTTGGTATTATAATTGTATTTTTTGGCTTCATTTTTTTTGTAATTTAACTTAAATTTTTTAGTAAATTTCTTTTTAAAAACAAATCAGATTTGTTCTGACAATCGGCAAAATCGGTTTGGTCATTGATTCTCTTAAGTTGATTAAATATTTAAGTGATATTTGTATGCGATCATGTGTTACGTGATTTTGGTATCTAGTTCTTACTATAGTCGCTAGTTTGTAGTAAACATTATCTTGAAATATTGATAAAATTTATTTTGACTTACCTAAAAAGATTTTTTAAGTAAAAATTCAGACTGAGACCCTTTTTTAAATCGATCCCAAAACTCCCAGTCATAATTCAAGCGTTCTATAAAAAAGACCACGAAATGAAGGTAATTTTGAACATACGAACTATTACACCATGTCTCTTTTGTAATAGGCATAAAAAATCTCCACAATCTATCCACTCACATAGCTTTTATTTTATCTTCATCTTCATAGTGATCGTGATGACTGCTGAGGAACGTGACCCACAAATTATTAAGCATATTTATGTAGTTTTCTTATGTTATATAATGCGGTTGTTTTTCATTACCTTCCGCACAACAGTACAATTTACAGGAGTTGTATACATGTTGTATATATTGTGAGCCCTGCTGCCAACACACTGCACTTTGGGGTATAGTAATGCTTTATCTGTACTGATATATCTCGTAATGCATGTTCTTCTTTTTTCATACGTCGTCTGTTTCTTAATGTTCATTAACTATATAATTCTATCCCTTCTTCAATTTACCTTTTCCTCGCAAGTCAACCATTTCAGACTCACAATTGTTTTGTTTGTATTAAAGTTTTTGTATTTAAACTTTTCAGTTTTTTGAAAAATTGTCACCAAAGCCAGGGGATTTTTAATGAAAACTGACTTCAAAAGAACCGGTTGAATGTTTACATACTCGTACATTTTCAGGAAAAATCCATTTGGAATCCGAATACCGCTAGTAACTTTGAATGCGGTATCGTTGTGTACACACCCCGGTCTTTGTGTGCTGCTGAGAAGCTGCATCAAATATTAAAGCACATATTTCATTTTTCTCCTCCAGTCACAAATATTATTTTATCTCCAAAAAAAGAATACATAATGTTTATGTATCATATATATATACTTATTTTTTAGAAAATTGATATACGAGTATATTTTGATTAGAGATTTTTTATCATTATTTCAAATAAATGCGATATACGTGTATGGGTGTCAAAGTCAATGGGACACTAAACCATATATATTCGAACAGGGTGATTATCAAAATCCGCTAAGATGATAGTCCACTATATTTGATGTATGGAAGTGAAACATGGACATGGATAAGTACTGAAAGGATCCGAATAAATATTGTAGAAATACGTGCACTGAGAATAATACGTGGGGAAACAATATATAACAGAATATGGAATGGAGGAGGATAGGGATGAATGTGACCTTTAGGCTAAAGTATTAATAAATTTCAAGAAGAGCACTCTGAGATGGTTTGTGCATGTAGAAAGAGTAAATAAAGAAAGACTAACGAAACAAATATACTGCGCAAATGTGAATGAAAGGCGTGGTAGAGGAAGACCAAGGAACGTGTTGTTTCATCAAAGAAATGATATTTTGAAAGGAGAAATGTAAAAAGTCAGATAAATCATAGGAGTTGTACGGGTAAGTGTATGGATATAGAAGAGGCAAAAGACTTGCCGTAATAGGTAAGTCGGGAGCTCTCTCCTATCTGCCTATCCCGACAAGTAAACGGCTTGAACGTTTATGTGTCATCATAATAACACGAAGTAAATATTAACGGGTTTTTGTAAACAAAAAAAATGTTTTTAAAAAAGTTCTCAAAATTTAGTCGTTTTTTAGTCTTCTAGAATAATTTGACAATTTTTTGTGTCATTTAAGGCAGCGTTTTTCAAACTTTCTGTAATGATTTTTTTTTCATTTCTATCTACCATGAACGTGTTTTTGTAAATTTGAATAAACATAATCTTGAAACGAAGAGCACAGAATTCAAGCACGTTTTTGAGACAAAATAACCAACAAATATATAAAACCAAAATATAAATTACGAAGCAGATTATAAGATTGATACCTTTTCAATACAGATTTCTCATGAATTATTTTGCAATTGTCACTCGACGCGGCCCTGTAATAAACGGTTCGCGGACCAGCACTTGCCCTGGGGCCATGGTGTGGGTAGAGTAATAATTTATGTCATCTATTTTATTCATTTTTTTTCTTGTATTGAGGATTTTATTTGCTATAATGAGGAAAACTTGTATTAACTTTTTAAATAATACAGTAAAAGGAATATTATTATGCTGTTCTTTGTGTTTTGCAATTTTAAAATAGTTTTATTTTTTTACCACAAATATAAGTCAGTGTTATTGTAATTAAGCTTAGTGCAACAATTTTGTTTAAAGATAAATCAATAATTTTACGCTAGCAATCAATTCAATGAAGTTACTTAATGGAGCTAAAATATCCCAATGAATTATTGTTGAACCGTTGTTTTTATTATTTTCGCAGATTATTCCCTGTGTTGAAATATTTTAATACATACCTACAACAAGTCAAAAGTGAATTATTTTCTATTACCATGGCGTAGTGGGAAAGACGCTTGACTTCTACCAGGGGAGTTGTTGGTTCAAATCCAGGTGCTATCTCGATGAATAAAAAACATATTTCGTTTGGTAGCCAGTGTTGTTGCCACTTCATGTGTGGATTTATATTGCTAATACTTGGCCAGTGCTTCTAAATCCGAAAGCTCGACTGGACAGAGGACAATGTTGTCTCCCGGTCACAATTTTCAATATATTTGATTAATCATTTGGATAAGATGAAAGGCTTTTGACTAATGAAATTTTTGACAAAAAACAAGAAGAACAAATGATTTTTTTTACAAATTCTTAAATTGTTAACCGTAAAATAATGTAAAATTAAATACATTTATATTCTTATTTCTTCTTTAAAAAAATAACTCTTAATTCATTACAATTTGAATTTTTAAATGGACACAATTGTTAATACAAAAATGAATACTTATTTTTGTCAAACTGAGAATTAAAATCGAATAATTCGACATATTTTCATCGATGACCTAAGCCTGTAAAATCCAACTGATTTTAATTCATCTTCTCAAATATACGTGTGGGTTGCATAATAATTATCTGTTATTTGTCATCCTGTAGTAATGAATAAAAATTAACTTACAGATCTACAAAACTATTTATTACCGACAAAAGGAGGTATATAATTAACTTTTATTATCCTGTGTGGCATTGTTGAATCATACTTTCTTTTATGTGTAATGATTTTATGTAAATTCTTTTATACAAGTGATGATGAGATGTGTCAGATTGTAATATATTATACCATAGAAAATTGAATACATGTTTTGCGGTTATTGTTATGAAATTTATTCAGCTTGTAAATAAATGAGTGCGTTGACTTGTTTGTTTATTTATTGTCTTTGTTTAATATTTAACCATATTTATTACATTTTTACAACGTTAAAATTAATTTTACTGTTATTAACAAACTCAACATTTTTTATAGGAGCTTATGTTTGGTAATGTAAATTGAAAATTAAGTGACACTGTGTATATGTGATCGTAGAAATTGAATATGATATTATGTGCGATAGCAGTAATGAATATGAACTTATGTGGAGAGTTGTAATTTAATGTAAGCTTATGATCAAAAACACTTAGTTACTTGTATACATTCTCGCCGTGTCCCCTAATGGGATAGGCAGAGAGAACACATCTCCAAAGTTTTCCATCCTAGCACACAATTTTCGCCTCTTCCACAGTCATAATCCTAGTCAATTACAATCTTCTATTATTTATACTTTTTATTTTATCTTATTTCAAAATCTAATTCATTTGATTCAGCTACTTTTTTTTCGGTGTACCTCTTCCACGCACACCTTGCGCTTCTCGCTTCAATAAACGCTTAGCCATTTTCCATCATTCATTCTCTCCACTTGTTGAAACCACATTAAAGCTTTTTTCTTCGTCTTACTTAAAATAAAATTATGTCCGTACATTCATTTCTATTATCTTCATTCTGCCTTCTTTCAATCAAATTTCTTTGAACAATTGTTAGATACATTATATTTTCAAATAATTCTGAACTCTTCGTGCTTTTCTTTGTGTGAATCTTTGAAGAAACTTTAAATTTTTTTTATTAGTTTATGACGAGAAATATTTAATTATTAATGTAAATAAGTCAAAAGTTATGTTTATACCATAGAAAAGAGTGGTTCTATGAGTATTTTGAATATATAACTGAACTATAAAATATAAGAGCAAATTGAGGAGTTTTGCTATTTAAGTAATATATTTACATAGACAAGAAGAGTGAATTAAACCGAATTGGGTGCATAACGAAACTTATGGATGTGAATGAAGCGAGAGCTCCGTGCTTGGATAGAAAGACGAGCTAACGTGTCATTTATACCAACCAAAAAATCGCGCAATGGTACGTAATTCATTTTTTACTAAAACGTTGTTTTTTCTTTACATTCTGTAATTGTTTTTATACGTTCATATGTGATGTATGTTACCAAAAAGGTCATTTCTGGCATAAATTATCACAAGAACATAACAAAACTATTAAATAAAATCCCTGTGTTTATATCTCGCCCTAAGTCACATATTATATTAACATCTCGTCCTAAATTATATTTTAATATCGGAAATGTATATTTGAAAAATATATTTTAAATAAAACAAAAAATGTTTTGTTCTGTCAGTTACCTGTGACAGTTAATATTTTTCAGAACAGCGACAACTAACTCTTAAATAGTAATAACTATCCAATAGGACATGTGCATTGATTGAGAAATATGTTGATTGATACAATTGATTATTTAATTTTGATTTCAACATATTCATAGCAAATTTGAGTGATATATTTGTTCCTATGCATGTAGACAATATTTCTAATGTGGTTTGTAATCGATATATTAATAAATTGTGAAAAGCCTTACGGGCGTGTGTATCAAACATAAATGATCTATATTGGGCATCACGATAAGAATTTGAAGAGCTATTCAAACGTTATTTTTCTAAAACGTACGGAAGTGTCATAAAATAAACTGTAAAAATTTGTAAACAATAAAATTTAATTATCTTTTCAGCAGTCCTCGTCTAATCCAAAAGTTTCTTTTAATTACGATCACTTTCCAAACAGTCACTATAAAGTTTTATAGAATGGATTATTTCCGGTTCATCATCAATTACTAAAATAGTCGCTTTTCAATACAATTATTACAGAAAAATATTAAGAAAAGAAAAAAAAAATCAAATACTTTTTTGTTCGAAGGATCACGTCACTTAAGTCGTCCATTTTGCTTTTAATTTTAAACAGGTGAGTGTTTAAGAAGAAAATTATTAAAATATTTAACAGCGTTATACATTTTTTTCTTCTTCAAAGCTAAGTGCCTAAATAATTCAAAGGTCCATTTTGTCCCTTTTCAATTTTATCACCATTTGATGTGTTCTTTTTATTCCGTTAAAATGTGACCTTTTATACTTGAGAATGAGAACCTTTCCTAATAAGGTTACGAATGGAAATTGGCTCAAAACATTTCGAACGATATTCCATTTGCCTTAAATATAATTACTATTTGAGATAATAACAATGGTTTAGGATCGTTTCCTGATTTTTTTAATGTTATGTATTTATAAAGGTTGATAAGTTGATCATCAAATTATATTATTGTATTATTTCTTATTGTATTTTTATCTGATATCTTGAATCGCAACTCTACCGGGTACTAAGTTGTTATATTTAACTATAATTTTAATAATATGCAATTAATGACTTAAAACTTTTAAGATTACTGGTCAACCAAACAGATGACTATCTTTAATTCAAAGTTCCACTAAATAACACGCTGTTTTAACGCTCACCCATGCTAATTTAGTATATTTTTTTAATCAACTATTTGTAAGAGTTTGTTGTTTCTTTATATAATTTAATGTTAATTAAATTATTAATCCACATACAATGTAAATAGTTCATATTTATCTCCATGCTTTTAGTGATTACAACACCTTATTTTGATTATACGCTGATTCTTAAGTTGGCAGTTTATAATAAGAACCTCACTTGCTAGCATAATTTTTATTTTGTTGGGTCTATAAAGTATTCATAATTCTTTGTCGAACACTTTTGAACACCTTCAATTAATCATCATTCATAGACTCTTGACAACTCGAAGAAGATCAAAATCAATTACTTTCATTCGTTCCTGTTAAACTTATCGAGTGAATAATATATTCTCCCCGTTAGTTAGTGTTCATTTTGTAAGTGAAACCGAGTTGGCATAGTCACGACTGCAGTTGCACTTTATAATTAAACATAATATCAGAAACTTGTCGCGAATACCGACTATTTGTTAAACCTGAGCTACAAACCTCCCACCTTCCACGTTGTTCAACTCTGAACACTTCTGAACGCTGAACACGGTGCATGAACATCGCCTTATAATTTCATTTATATGCAAATACTCGTATATTTTAAACTTAGAATTACCGAATAATATTTAAAAAAAAAAACAAATTTATTTCTCATATAATGCGCGATATTTTGGTTACATAGAATACATAATTTATTACGAACACAAAAACAGGTTTATTTATGCTATATTTTCGTCTTTTTACCATTTATAATCAAGACATCAGACACTTCCACGTTTACTTCATTTGATTACTATTAAAAAATGTTTTTCAAAGTTATTAAGTTTGATTCAATGATTACCAACCAATGTTTCGATAGCGTCCCTGCTTTCATCATCATGGCAATGTGAAAAAAAATACCATTTTTTAATATTTTTTTGACGGAGGCGCATTTATACATTTGCTTATCATATACTATAGATCAGATAAAATAAATCATTATAATATTTAACGTCGATACACAATTTCCCATAATTAATAAATTTGTGAAATAAATGGTTTATTTCTTTTTAATTTTAAACTATAGTAAACGAATAAGTAATAACTCCTTAATATTATTTTTTTAAATTCAACAATATTATCATTTTACATAATATGTATATCAATCAAATACCTGTTTTATCGTTGACTTTAAATGTTTTTAGTAGCTACTTAAATTCGTTATTTTTTTGTTAACTCGCATTTGATTTTTACAGCCACACAAATATATTCACTATGTTTGAATTACAAATATAAAGAATATATTCTATAATATATTATATGTCTCCTATCCCCAAATCCAAAGTTCTGTTTACCCACTCCACCAAAGCGTTCAGAGTTGAGTGTTCCAACAAATCTTGAAACACTTCTTACCACTTCTTGTCCTTCGCGACTGTTCCACACGATCTCTTCCTACTCCACCCGTCTTGATCTTCAAACTCTCATATACATAAATACGTCCAGATTTTAACGCTCTTATAACCAGGGATGGTTGTGTCACCAGGCGTTTCCAAGGCTCGCCGCTCTTATAATTTTAATGCCCAACTGTAACAGGAATGGAATTCGATAATGTGTGAAGAGATATTTGTGAAAGTTGCCTCTACAGTGTTTGTTCTTTTCATATTATTCACCAGATTTAGAATTTGCAATAATATGTGTGTATACATCACATAATCCAACTATTGGTTCCAATGAGAATATTTTCATTAAAAAGTTTGTTTTATTTTGCCGTAAAAAAGGAGTAATATTTTTAAACACAAATGAGATCCTAAAAATGTATCATAAAATAAATAATTACGATTAGTTCTTACTTAAACAATATGTGGTGGAAAAGTATAATTCTCAGTGCGTTTGATATATTCTGAATGATAAATATGAATTAGGGACATGAATGTCAAGGTTTTTTAACCGGTATACTGTCATCTTTCTATCCTTGGAGTCTAAACTCGAGTTATTTTATTTTATGCATTATTTTTTAATTTTAATTTAAGTCACATCAAATATAGCCTTCGTTTTTAAAGGGACTATATAAAAAGTCCCCTTTTTATTATTATTACTAATGCAAATTCCCTATACTATTTTTTAATATTCAAGAAATATATATCGAGATGTTCAATAATTAAGCTACTTTTCTTTATCATATGAGAATTACTCCAGAAATGGATGCAAGTTTCTCAGAGGATTAAACATGATAATATATGAATCCCATTAAAGAGTTTTATTAAGTCAATAAATTATCACGTGTTTTGCACAGTAAATGGCATTATCAGTATTTCTCCATAGCAAACAAAGAGACAATGATCACTTATCCTCCACATGTCCATTTCGGGATTTTAATTTCAAACTCAAAATTATATCGACTGTCATACACTGGGGGCACAGCCCATTGTTTTCTGACGCCCGGATTGTGTTATTCTGTGTTATTTATTGTTATTGAGTGCCTGTGTTATAATATTTTTGGATTTTGACATTTTCAATGCGACCAGATTGTACGACGATACCTCGCATGGGCGTACATATTTATTTTATTCAATGCGTATACGTATGATACGTTCCTTACATACGATTATGTTTGTTTGCCTTTGTATTGTCTCTTACATTTTTTTGTTCAAAAGCTTTACTCAAGATCTGTTAAATATTTTTTTTGAAACAGAAAGCTTTTTAAATTTTCCGAAGTGATTTATTCCCTTGGTAAATAGTAAAAATATTCTTTATTTTTATGTTTTTGTAATATATTCAATTCAATGTAAAATTAAAAATCTCATATGCTCATATATTATTTGGCTACCGAAAAATATTATTTAATCTAAGTATAATTAATACTAGTTCATACTTGGGTGCTGTAAAATAATTTTTGTAGCTATTTTTTTTTATCTTATTATCGTACTATCTACACTATATAGTTTTTTATTTTCTGATATTTTACTTGGAAAATATTTAATTATGGACTGATTGTATGTTTCATTGTGTATATTGCGCCGTTTTCCTCACTGGATGGGGTTAATTTTTCTTTTTTTTTTTATTCTTTCACTTTACTACTACCATAATTCTACCAAAAAAAGTTTATAATGATGGTAGAAAGCTATTGTAGATATGTTCAAATAAATGAAAATATGATGATAGAAGAATAATTATGGTTGGCGTTAACATAGTCGTTAATATTTACAGAGTGTACCAAAAACTGGCACCACATTATTATTTTTTTTGATGAATTAACTCTTCATAACATCTGCTTATAAATTTTTTTTCCTCTTTTTGACTTTAGTAACTATTGACTGAATCGTTTACTGCGTACTTTATTGCGTGACAATTCATATTATTATGATTGATGTGTTACACACATTACATATAATTATTGACCGAATTCCTCTTTTACAATTTATGATTAATCGACGTGATCGGACATTCAATTAATAAGCCTCAAATTGATGGTGCATCGGAGGTCATTTTGTTTATGATAATGATCAATCGATGCGCAACTATGGGGGTGCAATATGGTATTAACGTGAATTGAGATTTAATACGCGATATTAACAGTTAATAGGGCTTCATTAATCATACGAAATGTCACATTTATCGTATGTGTTTTATTTGATTGCATTTTTATCGATAACTCGGGTGGCAACCTCACTATTTTTACAGGTTTTATGGAAAGTAATTTTTATATTTAGATGTGACCTCATTTTATAAATGTAAGTTCGATATAACATTTTCAGTATCTCAACAGTATCGTGTTGTAGAACGCTGATTATTCTCAATCAAAACATTGATTTGGTCGTCATCAATGAGAATCGGCCGTCCAGAGCAGACACCATCTTTGAGTGTAACATACTATTACAGAACTTTTTTAACCACATTTGACACACACAATCATCGTTGCTGTACATGTTTGTATGTCACATTTTTTTTCTTTTGCTGTAGTAAAATAGTATTGAGCACCGAAAAAACAACTTATTTTATTCCATTTTCCTAATGAAACCAAAAGCCGCTCATGCAAGTTGGGAAAACAATGGTGTAAAACACGACTATGAGCTTTTTGTAATAATATACTTTCAGCATGTTGGGATGAAGTGAACAACGATAGTTTTGTAGTTTTGTCCTTACGACATGTATCCGAGAAATACGAAACTACTTTCCGGGAAACCCAATATGATTTGTTTTTATTTATATATGAAGTTCCACTGAAAAAAAGAATTGAAAATATTTAAGGTATTTGTTTAATTTTTAAACAAATATTTAGAAAGGAAAATTAAATTCGCAATGTACTTAAAACATGTATTTATTGGTCCAATTTTTTTTTCTTGGTACGTTGTTTATACGTTAACTAATGTTTGCATATTCATAATGTGGCATTGATGGTTCGGATGAAAAACGCCTGTCTTTCATCTGAGGGTTTTGAGTTCGACTCCTAATTTGAAAAATCTTATTTTTGTTTTGATTTAAGTACTTGTAACGACTCACTCGTGGATAAAAGGGCCAAACAACAATAATTTATAAATTATTCGTTGTAGGAAATAAAATGTAGACTGAAAGACGAAGTTTCATAATTTTAAATTATGACGCTCGAAAAAATGTCATTATAACCGTAACAAGCTAGTGCATTATCCGATAAATGGCAATAGAATAATTTTTCAACAATTCATTTTCTGATGATGTGGTGACTTGAGAAACTGATGAGATAATTAAAAAAAAGTTACAGAAAATGTTATTTTAAAATAATAAATGATGACGCAAAAGTTTAAAGATAATATTTTAAACGTTGTTTAAATTAACATGAATAAAATAAAAATTAGATTTCCATTGTGTTAGAAAATGGATGGGAATATATTTTTTGTTTAAGTGTTCCAGTTTTTGTAGTAATGGTGTGCCCATTTTTTGTTTTTATTTAATTTTTTTGTTAAATAATTTGCATAATGCCTGCTTTGTTGAAGTAAAAAACACACCATGTTTTATTTTGATAAGTTATCATTAATTTATAAAATATATCTTAAGCTTCTAAACAACTTCATAAAAATGCTAATGTCCAGTTTTGAATTCAGACAATAATATGATTTTTTTAATTACACGTAAATTACGAGACCTCTTATTTTTTTTAAATATGTGTTATTTACATTTACAGTATAATTCACATTCTTGTGTAAGGTGGGATTAATGTCGGCTTATTAGAATAAAGAAGTTTTGCATAATACACGGATTTTGTGAAAAGAAAAAAAATACACTTGGTTAAAAACAAAAGGAACACATTCAAACGCATTGTAGTATGTATTAAGTTTTTTATTAAGTTCCGAACATGTTTTTAAAAAAACTATACTATATTAAAGCGTGTTTGATTGAAAGAAGAAAAAAACCGGCACATTTGTATTGTATTCGTTATATATACAAGTACTATATAATATAACCTGGCGCGTACATTGCTATGTGGTAATGTCTTCTGACCAACCTGTAAGGTTGCTAAATTTGGTTATACGAGTATTTTTAAATACGTAGACATATATATTGAACTTAAATATACGTAATTTATAAATAGAACATTAATTTAAATAATTACTTTGTAATAATTACTACAGTTTTATTGTATTTTCTTTTTAGTTGAAAATATTATTTTGTAAATGATTTTGAGTTTTTTAATTAACTTATCTCATGTGCTTTTGTTTTCATGTTTGATAAAATACATTGATATGTCGTGAATTAAATGTGTATGAGGTCTGAATTGAAAACCAGACTGGAATCATATTTAAAAGAATCGTAAGTTTGAACGGAAATCGAAAATGTTGGAATACAAGCGTTTTATCAACTAGGCCACGGATATTGTCTTGTACGTTCTTGTACAATATTGGTTTGCATTGCTAAAGTTATTTTATACGTTCGACATTTGGATCAAATATAGAGTAAGTATAAAATTATTTGTGAAAGTTTTGAATTTAGCTTTTAGAGCTCCATATTTAGTGGTAAAAAACTGAAAAGGGGCGAATACATACTGTAAAATTGCGTGTACTTAGAAGTATATATGGAGTGATAATGCATGGCAGAATACTGAATTAAGTGATAGGGATAAATGTAAACTTGAGACTGATATGATAAAGCAGAACTATCTGAGATGGTTTGGGTACGTAGAACGAATGCATAAAGAAAGACTATTAAAACAAATATACAATACAAATGTGAAAAAGTAGAGGAATGCCAAATAAAATATGATTGGATCAAGTGATTATATTTTAAAAGAAGGAAACGTGGAAAGTTAGATAAATCATCGTAAGTATATAAGAATGTGTATGCATGTAGAAGAAACGAAACATATTAAAATAGAAAAGTCTAGCACTCTGTTCTCTCTGTTTACCCCGACAGGGATATGAAGTTAAACACCATATTTTAATTTATTCATTTTGTTTTTTACATTTTTGTTTGCACTTAAAATTGTAATTCTAATAATAAAATTCTGGTGCCTTCCATAATCTTCTTCCTTCAGCCCCAAATCTCCGACATCTGTCCGCCTTCTCACGTTCTAGGATTTGGGGAAGTACCTAGTTTCTTCCCTTTGTTTACACGAGCATCTCAAAATCGCCGATTAGTGTGTACCTCACTGTTAACTAGGGGTAAATACCCTAACAACATATATTATACACACACGAAAATGTACTTTGCTATACTTTGGTGCCATTGAACTGTGATACATGACGTCATCTTATTTCCTTATAATGAGTTAAAAAACTAAGTTATAGACTAATTATCTACACAAATTTCAATTATTTAACGACATTTTTTATATATTGTGATGTCATTAAATGTTCAATTTTACCATGTCGTCATGTCTCTGATTTTTTTTCACCCAGATAAGTACAAATTACATTATAATATTATTTTACAAATAATGGGATTAACCAAAATGTATTTAAAAAAAAGCTTATTGCCTGAGAAACCTGAATATGAAATAATTGAGTTTTTCATTTCACCTAATTTATTCTTACTCTATTTTTAAATTGTCATTTAATATCCAAAAATAGCCTGTTTTTAATTTATTTTATCATTATTTTAGAAAAGAGATCATCTTAGATAATTTTGTAAAGTTATGGTAAAATATTGTATTGTTTGGATTGCCTATTTTTCAACCTTATTTAAAGACTTTTTTAGTCGCTAAGCGCAATTATACGAGTATTTTATCGTCTTCGATGCAGTTACTATCTCTTTCAATAGAACGATGTCTTAATATATCTTGCAATGTTGAATGAAGATGCTTTTATTAGGGAGTTTATTGCCTCTTTATTCGAATGGATTTGTTATTAGAGGCGCCATCTGTTGGTTAGTCCCGGGACTTATTGATCGATGTGTTATATTTTATTCAATTGATTTTTATTATGTTGAATCGATACTGAGAGTTTAACTGTATAATATATTATATAACCTCTCAAGAAGTTACAGTACTATTTTTTTTAAATAACTTCGTTAGAGACATGATGCATTAACCTATTAAATGTGATTTGCTGTAATGGTTTCACCTAGCTTAAAAATAAAGTATTAAAACAATACATTTTTCTTGATATATTCGTTGCATAAAATTCTCAATCTTCCGAACAAGATAATGTTTTTTTCCTAAAGCATTAGTACCCTAATGAATGTTTGTCTGTTATGTGAACTTAATACGTTAGCGGAGATCGCAGTTACTTATAAAAAGTGGAATTAAGCGGGGAATATATCATCTTGAGTTAATTATGACGCTTTTCAACCGCAGAAACACAAAGAAAGCCGTTAATTCGCTTTGAAGCTAACAGCTTTTTGTGCCAAGTTTGAGTTTTCATGATGAATTGAAGCTCTCTCGTTAGCGAACCCACAGATGGAACAAATTAACATATCTTAGATAAGTTCTCCAAGTCTAGTTTAGGAGAAGCACTTCGTGTCATTTTGCGGCACCAGTAAATACCGGCAATGTCTCCATTTCCTAGATGGTTAAACCCAAGGACCCAGGTATTAGGAGGGCATAAGGCGTCATCGCTCTTAATGATAATGCATTTCGTGATGTGATTCCTTCCCGAGTTTGCACTGCATTCGGGGCTAAATGTCATCTAATTAAAACTCAGTTTTAGTCGGTTCTGATCTCGAATCTACATGAGAATAAACTTTGTTCGTTAGGTGAAATTAGACGTTAGAAAAATAGCCAATTACGAATATAAAGTCCTCGTTGGCTGGCAATAGCTTAAATTATTCATTGACTGCTTTAGATTGTCTTTCTTGGCTCTCATTTAGAAGTTGATCACCGCCAGTACGAGGATTGGACCCAATTATTTTGTATAAAACTAATCGCATTTAAGTTTCATAGACTAATGGGAAATGCTCGGTTGACTTATCAACAACACTCATCTTGGTGCTTAATCTACGTTTCAAGAAAGAGGAAATTGCTTGTGCGCATTACGGCAAAAATTCTTGTATATAAATGTTATTTATTTTGTCGGAAATTTTTCGTACAATTTTGTACAAAACATATTTCATTAATAACTTGTTTGATTTCACTGATTGTTGATAAATCTATGAAAAAAGTTTTTGATTACCAACATTATATTGCTCAACTGGACGGGCTTATGCCATACAGCATTTTTTTTCAACCAACCAAAAATATGTTAACGAGGCCTTTAGTTAAAACCATACTTAAGCCTTTTTTTTTAAATAATTGAGTACCAACGGGATTCGAATCTACGAAATCAGTAGACATACATCTTATCAAAGAATTCACGTAGGCTCATTTCACAATATATTTGAAATATATTTGCACCACAATCTAAAGTTTTTCCTTAATTGCAAACATAACTTCGTTTTTTCTTACCTAATACTTCTTATTGAGTAATTATTCTTATTTAGTAATACTTCTTATTTAGTTATTAAAAATTTAGAAACATGATTATTTAAAAAAAAAGAATGTGAAGTAAACCCTAAAGTTAATTAACTTCAAGTATTCTTAACGCAAGATATTTACCTTTTATTAATGTTTTGTGCTATGATTTATGTTCCATAACTGTCTTCAGCATAAAAAAACGTCATTTTCAGCTTCAATGTACTCGTACATATTCTCTTCCAAATAACCCAAAAAGATCAATAATATATTACGTAATACCCAAAACACATTCATCGAAATGTGTTTGACATTACTTCTCTACACGAAAGTGCACATTTCGATTCCAGCTTTGCTTCGGAAATAAATCCAAATTAGTCTCTACAGCTGCTCTATGACGTATCACACATACGTGACTTAGCAGTACTCGAAACTTGACTCCGGTGCGCCAAGAAGTCTACTCTCTCTGCGAGGATTGTCACGTGTTAATGTATTCAGCTCGTAACCAAGGCAGATTACTGCATTATCTGGTGTGTTTCTATCAAGCAACGTCAGCGGGTTTTCGTCGCTATGGAGAAATATTCTCCCTTTATGCGGAACAGGAGCGTTTATAAATATTTTTGCGATATGCGCCACGTTTGGGTACGCAATTCTGTTTAAAGAAGCCGACTATTAAATAAAGCTTTTTCATTTATTATCTTCTTCCTCGCAATAATAAATGCAAAAGCATACCGCTTCATCATGTTTCATTTAAGGTCAGGCTCCTAACTAGGTTATTCATTATCTGGAGACCTTCTAGAACAACGCTACTCAAACCTTCTCGTAGGGGGGAATATTATATATCTTTCAGTGTCACCTAAGGACCGCGATTTCATTTTTTAAATATTGAGTGGGTTTTCAAAGTTATTGTAAATGTCTTACGACAAGCTACCACCGGCCCGCAGACTGGCTACCGTCGGTCCACGGGCCACTATTTGAGTAGCACTGTTCTTAAAAGCATTTCTTTCACAATGATTCTTCATTGCATGTTTAATAGATTCACAAAGTAACATTTGCTTTGATTTCTATCACGAAATAGTTTGAATAAAATTGAAAACAAACGGACACAACTTATGTTAACACCTAATACATATTGTATCATATGTAGATAAAATACATATACTATGTTATTTTATTTTGAAATTCATAATGGAACAGACCCCAAACTAAGAGAAATATAGAGTGATGATACAAAGTCATAAAAAGTATAAATTCTACTTTTTCCATACGTACACGTATATTAAAAAGAGCTGGGCTATATCTCCGTCAATTATTACTTTATGTTTAACTTATTTTAGATATCTTTGGCTTGGCAGCTTTATTCCCTCGATTGAACGCGAACAGAAGGAGGTGTCGAAAATGCTCACTTTCGTCTACTTGACATTCCATTTTGAAGGCTTGTAATCAAATAAAATAATATATGTGACGTTAAAGCAAACACAATATCTTGTAGAGCAGAAAATTTTCTTTCGAATGACGTATAACTTTTACGATTTTGTTTCACTTTTGGTGCTCATTTTTAAATTGGAAAAAAACGGACACAACTTATGTTAACACCCAATAAATTAGATGCATGTTGTATCACAATTTAACGTACGTGTATACTTTGTGGGTAAGTATTTTCTCTCTCTTTATTTGGGAAGCTTACCAAATTATATTAATTGATTTTTTTTTCTTCGACACCAATGCTGAGGAACGCAATTCACAAACTGTTGAGCATTTTCATGTAGTTTTCTTAGAAAATTTAGTACAGCGGTTTCCTATTGCCTCTCGCACCGTAGTTGATATTATTAGGAATGCATTGTATAATGCACATATTGTGAGCCCTGCTGCTAAACACGTATTTTGTTTAGTACGAGGGTCATCCAGAAAGTAAGATTACAACATTTATGTATGATCGAAAAGTGCTTGTATTTAATTGGAATTCACAGGATACTTCACAAATATATTACACTATTTTTCAACGTAATCGCCGTCAAGATCGAAACATTTCTGTAGTCGAAGCACCAGCTTTTGTATGCCGGTGTCATAGACCTCCGCCGCCATCTCTTTCAGCCACTTCTTCACAGCTTCCTCGACCTCCTGATCATTGGAAAATTGTCGGGGTGTAGTGACACACGTCACACGTCCACGTCTCATTCCCCGTCAAGATAGACTCCAGAAAAGCTTCCCCCTCCTGTGCAAAACGATCTAGAAATTCACGTGCGGTGGTCACGCGATTTTGACGGTGCTCCGATGTGAGCATTCTGGGCACCCATCTCGCACACAACTTCTTTTTACCCAAGTTTGTCCGACACAATATCATCAAGGAGACTTCGAGAAATGTCAGGAAATTCTTCGTGAAGGTCGTCAAGCGTCACACGGCGGTTATTTTGCACTTGTTCTTCAATTTTTTGCACAAGTTCGTCAGAAATCACTGCTTTGCCTCGTCGTATCAGTACGGCCTTCTCTGAACAACCTAACCCACTTCGTGACATATTGTTGACTCATCACATCACTACCATAAACTTCCACGAGCTTCCGATGGATATTCGTGGCGGTATTGTTCTGCAAAGTCTAAAAACGGATGACCGCGCGGATCTCGCACGGACGGGAGGTGGCAGGAGCACGCGACGACCTCTCCATCGGAAGAATTTACTGTGACTGAACAAAATGGATCCTCCCTACACGCCAGGTGCGCCAACTTCGAAACATAAAATTTCCCCTGGCCTCAGGAGCCCTTGTAACCTTTTAGATGACCCTCGTACTAGGTGTCGGATGAAATTTGCACTTATTGATGTTAAGTAGGAGCAGGAGGGTTATATTAATGTTTTGGAATATACAATACTAATGAGGATTGGAGTTGGAAGAATTAGGAAAGTGGATAGGCAAAACAGAAGTCATTCAGTCATAATACTGTAAAATCAAATACATTTTTTTAGTAAAACACTGTTCGTTTATTGAAGATTATCACCTTAAATAAAGGTTAATAAAATACTTCATTATTAGCGAGTGAGAAGTTATTAGTTTCATTTTAAATAAAGTTATTAGTTTTCCTAAAAAGGTTCATAAATACTAAGTAAATTTGCATTCAGATACTCGTAAGTGAATTGATAATGATGCCGGCCTTGCAAATGTATTCTTGCATTTGGGCCCGTAAATCTTGTGACCGATTCTGCTGCACAATGTAAGTACATAAAGTAAGATTTTCGATGCTTTTGCTACTGTCTCAGAAGGATTTATCTTACATGCAAACTTCGCAGTTCTCAACACGTGTGCCAGCTCCAAATGTGTCCCCACCTAATAGAAAAGAGTAATGGCATTTAAGATTAATACTGGGGAAGTTTCGTCATATTAAGCGAATATACGGAGAAAAGGATACCAAATGTACGCAAGAAATACCTTGTCTTCAAATATTGTTGTATTATATCTTGTGGAATGGAAAATATGTAAAAAAATTACAAATATGTTCTTGTTTCATAAACTTAATAAGCTATTATACAATTTATATAATATATATATATATATATATATATATATATATATATATATATATATATATATATATATATATATATATATATATATATATATATATATATATATATATATATATATATATATATATATATATATATATATATATATATATATATATATATATATATATATATATATATATATATATATATATATATATATATATATATATATATATATATATATATATATATATATATATATATATATATATATATATATATATATATATATATATATATATATATATATTGTATATATATATATATATATATATATATATATATATATATATATATATATATATATATATATATATATATATATATATATATATATATATATATATATATATATATATATATATATATATATATATATATATATATATATATATATATATATATATATATATATATATATATATATATATATATATATATATATATATATATATATATATATATATATATATATATATATATATATATATATATATATATAATTTTGTTGAATATTGTTACAATATTACTTTAATCAAATTAATGCTAAGAGTATTAGACTTTCTATTCCTGATGACGAACAAAAATATCCCGGCTTTATTCCGTATGAGGACACTTAAACAACCGAATTTGGCGGTTTATATATACTGGTTGCATATTTTCCTTTATAGCTTCTCTTTTATAGTTTTATTGTTTATTTATAGCTTCTCTTTTATAGTTTTATTATTTATTTATAGCTTCAAAAACTTATAAAATAACTTAAGTATTTTTTCGTCTTATATAAGCTGAAAAACTCAGTTAATTATCTTACGTACATATATGTGTTATTTGCGATACAGTAACGCTTTTCGTTATCTTCCTATCAACACCCTTTCTCTAGTATGAGCGAGATGTTTGAGTTCTTAAAACGAGATTACATCGCAGGATTTTGGTCCCGCGTTACTGTATTCAAAAATTAAATTATATCTTACCAGGTATCGTCTCCAATTTTTAGGCATGGGCCTAAAAACTGTTGATTTCAACATAAATAAGGAAAAATATATTTCTTTATAAGTATTCGATTTTTTTTCTAAAAAGTTTTTTGTACCTATATCGTACATTATGTATGATCAATGTTATTTTTCAGGTGTTTAATTCCATTTATTTTTTCTTTTTTTTTGTTATACTTGTTCTATTTTCTAAAATTATTATTGCTAGTATTAGTTTATTACTATTGTTATGTTATCATTTTGTCAAAAACTACTAAATGATACTTATTTTTCTAATTAATATCAGTTTTGTTACATATTTATGTTAATTCGTTCTGAAAACATAAAGTACATATATAACATATAAACATTAATAATTATTGTGAAAGCTGAAATCAATTACAAAATATTATTTTCATTCTATGTACGATATACGAATACAAGATACAACGAATAACTAGTGAACAATGTGAAATATTCCATGCACCATTACATTCAATTTAACTGATGTTTGTTTTTAATACATCATAGCTCTAATTACAAGATAATTGAAAGAAAATAAAGGGTTCTTCTCTACCCCCGAGGCCCATGTTTAGCAGTGCGTGCAAGCCTTGGTTTGTTTTAGTTTAAATTACAGGGCTGTCATTCGCAAGGGATTTGAACCCCGTATTTATTGTTAGTGGATCGGAGCCTTTATCATCTAGCGTGACCTGATCATAGATGGGTTTTTCTGTTATGGATTGTTTAGATCAGTTTATAAAATAATTGAATTTTCTAAATAATGCAATATTTAGGGGTTTCCCCTAGCTTCAAATTATATTTTTTTCAATTTGTTGTCAACATTTTAGGGGGAAATTATTTTAATGATAAGATTCAATTTTCAAGTAAAAATAACTTTATTCTTTATCCATATTCTTCGCGCCCTTACGAAAATTTATTTTCTCAATTCGTAACAAAGTTTAAACAAAAAAATATAAAGTGTTTAACATAGTGTAAATAAAAACAAAAAATGTTTTATACATATATGCAGTGTTTAGTCAATGATTATTGTTTGAAACAAAAGTGATTGCTGTAGAAACTATTTTTTAGTGTACATCCGTTTTGCTTAAATTAAAATTCTGTTTTGCTACGATTGATAAAAAGATGATTAATAATTAAATTGATTACTGTCCGTTTAATATATTCTAATAGTTTTTATGTTATATATACGTCAACATGAAAGTGTTATATTTTGGAGAAGTTTTATTTGTTCGAAGAAAGAATTTGCAATAAAAATTTCACTTAATCGATCATTGTACGAGTATTATGTTTACACATTTAGTTTGTTTAAACCATAAAAGAACAGTAAAAAATTTGATTTACGTTTATTTTCTATACAACTTGAATTCAAGTAACTTATTACAAAAGGAACTCTTTATTTTTGAAAAGCCTTTAATGGCCTTAGTCCTACCTCAAGTAACTGTGTTGAACGAGGTTAAAAGGTAGGTATATTCGTATATTCCTTCTGTTCATTCAACCGTTGTGTCCAGGTGGAGTGAGGCCATTAACAGTATCTCTACATGGAGATGAATTAAGTTAGAGTATTTATGGGGAAGTAGCCAGTTCCTCCTTTATTCTTTATGGGTAATTAGGCGAGGTTAGTTTGTACGCAACATAACTAAGTTCAAGTGTGGTCGTAACTTAGGAATAAAGGATCAGGCCCGTAATGGTCACGCAATCTTCCGCCACATGGTACGCAGTCATGAAATTTGATTTGCTTTTTGGATTTATTTCTGATTTGTTCCATTTTCATTTTCTTTTTTGCCTATTCGTTACATTTTGTTTTAGTTATTGAGTAATACTTTTTTATTTTTTCTAATATTAATTTTCGTATGTTTTGAATAAATTTGACTAAACATAACACAACAAATTTTATGATTTATGTAATATTATTAAACGTTATTAAAAATTCTTTAATTACTTAACAAAAACTAAAGATTTTATTAAATACTTTTAGAAAATACTGATATATTTTCAAGATTTTTGTCATTGCTTAGGATGAGTTTATTTTTTTCATTGAGTTTAAGGATATTCAATATCATCATCATCGTTTTTCATGTATTTGAAACCCCGGTGGCATTTATTGGGAGATACATTGTACCAACATTGCATTGCTACGGAACGGACGTAGACCCTACTTGGCCATGATCTATTTCACCTCTGTATGTTCATATTCTGTACCTTATGCTCTATATTTAAAGTAAATGTATAAAAAAAATCTTTGAAGTGGCGACCATAGACATCTCATCATATGCAAATCAATTCAAAACTTTCTTGAAATAGATTGACTAAAATAAATATATATTTACTATCTTCCTGGTTCTTTATTGTTGATATCACTTCAAACAAAAGCTAATTTAAACCAACGACTCGCTTTATCTTCCATAAAGTAACTACTAATTAGTCTGAAATAAAAATAATGTGCTTTCAGCAAAATGAACTACATTTTTTGACGTCCATTACGAACTATTACATGGCCCATTAAACTTCATCGCTAGACTGATAATATATCTTATACATCTGCCATTTAATACTTAATCAACGGCGCCTTACATAGGTTGTTTAAAGAAAGAGTTGTTTGTATTTTTATGTGTTATTTACAGGGTACCTAATACGTCAGCAGGACTCAGTATGCGTAGTATTCATACGCAGCGGGAAGTAAATTTATTTACAGTACCAAACTAGAAAAGGTCTCTCGTGATGAAGTTAAGGGTTTTGCTTGTCCCTTTGTTATGATGAATATAAAAATGTTTGCCTCGGGGTTCAACAGCAGAGCCCAACAAACTTTTTGTTAGTTTATTAGAGTCCAGACATGTAACGCATCGCTTTTATAGTAAGGCATGTATAGCTTCGTATAAATCACGGGAAAGAAGGTACGAGGCATTGTGTTATGCACAATAAATGAAATCTTCCACAATGGTAAGTCGTATAATTCTTAAGGCATGATTTTGTCATTTGTTTAAGATGATTTTTTCCCTTTTTTTTATTTTTCATTCATTATGCCTGAGCTGTGTGTATCTAAAGAGTTAAAATTTCAACCTTTCCATGTGCTTTTATGTAGGTTTATGGAAAAATAATACTTAAATATTTTTTATGTTTGATCTACCATTACCAAAGACTGCTAGATATGACGCTATATTTTATACAATCTATATTTTGATAGCTTCATTTCCATGGAATGGTTGCTTAAAAATACGGGTATGTAGGATATTATTTGAAAATCAGCATCGACCATTGATGAAATAAATATGAGAACGTGCTTCACAAAAATGCACAATTTATCATTTGGAACTGTTTGCACTTTAATTATTGATTCTGTGTTACTATGCTTCAATATGTGAAACATTATAGTGTTCCTAAATCTGTTCGTTGCATGTTTATATTATTTAAAACATTGCTTTTATTCTTGTCTTATTCAATACAATAATGAATATTAAAATACATTTTCTGTTCTACTAACAAAACAAACAACATTTTGCCATTATTTGAATTACTCAAAATAATTGTAGAAATTCGCCCACTCGTTATCAGTGCAGCATGCATGGCGAAGAGTAAACAGCATTACCCCGTGTGTTGTTTCCATTACGCAACCATTATATTTAACCTCGCACTTAAGTGAATGTTTTCCCCTATAAAGCTCTGATCTCCTGGTGTTTCAGTTCTCCAACGATGGACCCAGCGGGGAATCGATGTGCCTGCAGGGGCCCGACTGTTTCATGGTGAGTAGAATCCACTTTATTAGCCATACTGGTTCGCCTCTCACAGATCGGTCACTATGTTTATAGTGCACAATGCGATATACATTTTATTTTGTCAGTCATTCGAGTCTGACATGGAAATCTATTAACGAGACACGATAAAAAACAAATCGTTTTTGTTTCAATCATAAAGTACAATTTGAAATAATATTATGTAAAGACCACAGGATAGAACGCCAAAGACCTCGTTGATTTACATAAATATTTAATCATTGTTTTAATTTGTTTTTAAAAATTTATATACTTACTTAATTTATCTTTAAAATATCCTAAGTGTAAATTTTTTTTAGTAAAAATAGTATATTGAAAACACACTCTAAATTAAGAAAATAAGTGATATTGAAAATATACGAGTATATTCAATATTTTCTTATTATCTTACAGCTAAAGGATATTTGTGTGTAGTTTTATTTTTATTTTAAGATTTGTTTTTACTCTCCTTTGAATATTTAAACTGCAAAATCTGTAAAATTACGTATTATTGCAGATAATTACAAATTTACGCATACAATTCCACCGATCAATACTTATTTCAACAAATATTATGTCTTATATAATTTATTTTAAAGTCTTTTACTGTTAGCATAATTTTTTTTCTGCTTTCGTTGCATGGATAATTTATGTGCTTAACAGCCAAGCTAATTTTTTATGGGGAAAATATTTGCAACTTGCTTGAATCTAACTATTGCATTTTCGATTCCTAGTGAAAAAATATTTTTATTACTAGCACAATCACTCACCTATCCCCGCATGATTTTCGATGTGTTAATACCAGCATTTTGATAGTTAATAAGATACAAATAAAATAAGATATGTATAGCATTTCCGATCACCTTTGTGGCCTAGTCTTCCAACCAGGTGTTGCTGGTTCGACATTTATTGGTATCTGTATTTTTTATTTGATTCCAAATTGATTTTTATTTAAGGTATATTTTACGTCTTTCTGGTTGCTTGGACACGATTATCACATGGCAATTAACTCGTCAGGTTGTATTCAATACAACAAAAAAAGGTTTGAATTACATTTTGTTTTTAATAAGCAAAATATTCTACCCTTGATCAAAACCTTTTTATTCATAAAAATATTGTAATAGTTAATAATAATTAGATCAGAATCAATATATATTTTTCCTTATTAGTCAACAAATTGTCTCTTCTGCTGAAGTTTCTTGCGAATTGTAGTAAATGCCGTTTCAATCTTAGAACTTTCTATTATAGATAATTTTTTTATATTTTTTATAAACAAATTAGTTTGTTCATTTGTAAAGTTAAAATGATGGTAGAATGTGCTGTTTTCCCTACATTTAAACTTTCTCCCATTTATCACTTGGATTTTTCCCAATTGGACAATTTGTCCCAAAAACATTTTTATTGCACTTTTCTCTCGGAATGTAAACGACACGTTACCAACGGAATGCTCATCACTTGAACTCTTTTTCATTCAGCTGCCTTTTATTCTACCCCTATTTTTGGTACCAACACAGAGAGGAAAAATGAAACAAAAACTGAACAGGTGAATAATTATTTTGAATGGCAAATATATTTTTACGATTTAAAAATGTTAAATGCCAAACGTAAAACGTCGAAATGATAAAAAAAGGTTTCTAAAACAATTACAAAGAGAATTTTATAATATATATGAATAATGACATCAAAATATTGTTTCCCAACTTGCTGGCAGTTTAACAAAACTTCAACAAAAAAATATGAGAATTTGCTAACCATACGAACTCGCAGCAGGGAGAATTGCCTTAACCAAAAAAAAAGTAAAACAGCATAATATAACATAACATAGTATATAAAATCTATCTGTGAATAAATTTTTAATTACACCATATAAAAAAACAATTACTTTTTTCAAAACATTTTATTACCAATGAAAAAAATATATCAATATAATGAGATTCGATGATATTTCGAAAAGCCCTCTGCCACGAGCAATACTTTGTGTTTCACCGTTGGTGTCAATCGAACGACAGCTTTCTCTATCTTCGCTGTCTCCAGACTAGAACAAAAAGTGACATTTCTCAAAGACTGAGCTAATTTGATGTGACAAGTCCCATTCAGGAAAAGTCTCACTGCTTTCCTCAGAACAGGCTCGCATTCCTCTGCGTTAGGACAATTTGTCATGAGATGAGTCTTGGTTTAACTGAGTTTATTGGTAAGTAGCGTTTAACTGTAGGTTACACGAAACTTAAGTATATTTGTATTAAATATTTTTTATAATAAATTATTTTTATTTATTTCCATAAGTATAAATATTTAAGTTTGAAAATATTTTTTTATGTTTTAAAAGCTCCTTAAAATACTTGAACTTTTGAAGAATTCTTAATGAGAACACATATTTAAATTAAGTCAATCATAATTTTTGGGGATCAACTAAAAATATTTTTTATAGTTTTTGAAAATAGAGTACATTAAGTTAATTTTAAAATATATTTGTGATTTTTTTTCTTATAGTACCGTGCTTATGAAAATCGATATATCTGTTCCATGATCTACCATATCATCCATCTACCATATTTTCTCTTCTCACATTAGTATTGTGAGAAGAGAAAATACGAGTACATCAACATTTATGAAAAAATCAAATGTATTTGACAAATAATTCATGTTCTTGAGTACTGTCTCCTATTGGAGGTTTATCACCATCCTGGCAACCCTTATCTTGTTTATTGCAGTCCGAAAGAACTCATAAAAATCGAATGTTTATTTTTTAAATTTCCCAAAATATAATTCGTTTAGTATTGAAATAATCAAAACATAGTTTACTTTCACAGTTATATATTAGGCTGGTGCGAAAGTAATTGCCATTTTTTTTTCAAATAAAATACAAACATTTTATAAGAAACAATGTTTTTTCAGTATATTACATAAATTCCATAATATATAAATAGTTATAACCGTTTCCCATCAATTGACTAATTTATTTATCCAATCCCTATAAAAAATCTTTTGGTTTTAGGGCAAAAAACTCATCAATGGATGTTTTCCTTCTTCCAGGGAATAAATTTTTTTATCATTGAGAAAACTTTTCAAGGACCGGAAAAGATGGCAATCGCTAGATGTTAGTAAAGTCAGGGGAGTAAGGCGGATGCTGCAAAACTTCCCATTTTAAATCAATACATTTTTTTGTACGACGAATGCCAAATGTGGTCTAGCGTTATCGTGGGGAAAAATAATGGCATTCCTATTCACCAAATGGGGTCGTTTTTTAATCAATACCTAATTTAATTAGTCCGATTGTTCACAGTAACATACTTATCGGCGTTTATTGTTTCATTTTATTTTAAAAAATCGCCATACACTTTACCCTTAATATCTCACCACACACATAACATGACCTTTTTCTGGTGCAATTATCTTTTGGGGGTAGAAAGGGGTGCTTGCCCGGGGGTTGAGCTGTGTCGTTTTGTTGCAACATTATTGTATACAACCCACTTTTTGTCACCCGTTACAATTCGATCCAAGAATGGTTCTTTCTTTTTGTCTGGCGAGCAAAGATCCGCAGATAATCAGCCTATCCGAAAAGCTTATGGAGATGCCTTCAAACGTTTGATTTGTTAATATTTAACATATCTGCAAGTTCTCGTGAGGTCAGTCAAGGGTCTGCATCCACCAAGGCCCGGAGTTTTTCGTCATCAATTTCATTGGACCGTCCGGCGCGAGGTTCATCTTCCACGGATAAACTCCCAGAACGGAACTTGTGCAACCACATACGACACGTTCTAGTTTTCACGACACCTTTACCATGCACTGAACAAATGTTATTAGTCGTGACAGTTGCATTGTTTCCTTTTTGTAATTCACACAACATACAATCTCGCAAATGATTTTTTTTCTCGGCCATTTGCAATTTGTTTGAGGGGTTGTTACATGGCCGAATTTGAAACAAAACTGTCCAAATCAGGTAAAAAGTGTATATTTTAAAAACAATGACAAAAAAAGAAGGTACCAAGACAAAAGACAAGCAACATATTTCCACCATTTCTAAAAAAGTACCGTTAAAATGGCCACAACTTTCGCACCAACCTTATGGAAGCAAGATTTCCAACCTTGGTATAAAAATAATTTATTTCACCTTATACTCGTATTATAATCCCGATCAAAAATGTTTACAAAGCTTTTAAATTTTCTTTACCTGTTTTTAAATTTCTTAATTAAATATATTGGTACATTTTTAAAACTTTTATAATTCTAATGTTACTGTACAATATATTTTCAATTATATACAGCAATTCAAGATGAAAATGTATTTACGATTTATTGATGCAGCCTTAAACATACTAGACTGCATTCAACAACACGTGCCCAGTGAAGTCTTCATATGGAAAGACTGGCTATCAACAAGCTTCACATAATAAAGCTTAACATATTTAAAGGCTTTTTAAGTCGCTAAGCGCAATTATATTTTATCGTCTTCGATGCAGTTACTATTTCTTTCAATAGAACGATGTCTTAATATATCTTGCAATGTTGAATGAAGATGCTTTTATTAGGGAGTTTATTGCGTCTTTATTCGAATCAGCAGATGTCTTAAAAACCAAAATGAAGATACACAGTAGATGCATATGTTATTTCCCTCTTGAAAAATCTTTACAATTTTATTTACTTTATTGAAAGTTAAACCAATGTTCAGTAGTAGTAAAAACGGATACCTTTTGAGACTAAAAGCATGATTTTTTAAATATTTTCAAGTTTTTACTCTATTTTTAACGCGGCCCACTAATCAGAACAAAATTAATTCGTCACTTTAATGTATGTTTAGTACGTAGATATTTTTCACATTTACCATAAGTGTTAAATCATTCTGTTTATAATTTTGTTTCTTATTTTTTTCTTCGTAGTTGGGGAAATTCAAATTAAACTTAATAATTTCACTCAAATACATTGTAATAATCGTGAGCTTTTCTATAGAAGTTATCCATATTTTCTTTATATAAGTTTTATGTTTTTGTTTACATTATGACTCAATAAATGCTTGCTAAGCACTTAGGTGTCGTAGAATCGATTGCCAGTGATCACTAAACTGGTTTTAATTGGTTATATTTTCTATCTGATTTTATTGTCATCTGAGTTCTTAGTAGCTAATATAAATATATGCGAAGACCTCTTAGCCGGTGTTAAATAATTGCGCTTTATAAATTCCGGTTATTGTTTTGCAATTTCAAGATATGCATTACAGCCTGGCAGGTTTATTGCCACGTGATAATCTATTTCAACCTACAAGAAAGGTGTTTAAACAAGCCTTAGTTGAAAATTTGACTAGAACCCTCATAAAAACAGAATTTTAACGAAAATTATACCCTCACAACTCGGATTGAGAGACAGGCGTTTTCCGATCCACGGGTTATGTTTTTTTTTTCATTGATATACTAGATAATTCCGTTGGTATATAACCAATTAAACCACGGAAGTCGTCTATGTATGAGTAAATGTATATAACAGTAAATGTAACAAAATTATTTCTAAATTACAAATTTCCCATTGATTAAATTAAATAAATCTAGTATTTTTTTAAATGAGAAGAATTTTTTTATCATGCAGTAATAAACTCTTGGTTATTTTTCAGTTAGATGATTGTTTTCGACTTCCCATCTCTACTGTCTGCATTTCAAACTAAATTTATCCACAAAATACTTTCATTGTTCATAAAGTTCATTAGTCCATGTTTCATTCGTTTCATACCCCGTCACACATTAACGCATCATTTATCTTTTTTTATTCGCATTTATATCTCTCTACAATCCGAAACATATGCCAACTCCATATCTGCTTAATCAAAACCGTCATATACACACACACTGGTTCAAAAGCCAAGTTGCACCCAGATATTGTTCAGATTATTACGCCGAGGTTAACACACCGAAGCAGACGGTTATGTTTTCAAGAGTGGAACAAACGAAGCAATTGTACGTTACTGTTGGGGCTTTAACCCTTGCTCCAAAAGCGACAAGCGTCGTCAACATCATCTACTATACGTTAAAATTGGAGATTTCAAGTGAAACTGTATATATTTTTTTGTCTTGAGTGTCTTTGTCTGGATTTTACGCCTTATTATCTTGGAGGTGCCTTGTTTCGAAGACTATTATTCTCACCTAAGAGTCCAAGTCTGTGTTTTTGTAGTACTGGTATTTTGACTTAAAATATTTATTTATTTGTGCTGTCCGGTTGATTTCGGCAATTAAATTAGTAACAATTTATAATTTAGAATATGCGTGATTACTAAAATTTAAATGCTTCAAAAAGTTGGTACATTATAATTTATTTTTTACGATTTACTTTTTCATGCTTAATATCCTCAGTGAGATACAGGCAAAAGCCAAGTTTACTGGGGATATGACAAATGAAAGGCAACAAACCCAGATCCATTAAAATTTTATGTCCAAATCAAATTACCTGTTGTTTTTTCACAAATTGTGTATATTTCTTGTCATGTGTAATAATAAATAAAAAATAAATAAATAACATTTACATGACTCATTTACAAATCATATAAGAAAGAAATACTTCTTTTAAAATTAAACAAACAATTATAAAAAGGGACCCTTTGTTGTTATTATAAATTTTTGAAACGGATAAGCAAAATAGCTGAACATATTTGTTATGTATTTATTTTCAATTGAAAATAGTTGAGTTAAATGTTTTATTTACGAACGAATATTAAATGTTCCCTTGTATAAAAAAAACATTAATTACGTTTTTCGGTTGTATAGTACCCTTCTACGTTGACGAGCGTGGCCAGGAGATAGCATTTTCTTCGGTCCCGTCAACCGAGCCTTCGGATTAAGAACTATTGGAATATGCACGGAACACGCGGTTCGTTATTTCGTTACGTGTTGACAATACTTTACCGCATGTGAGTAAGCAACAACACTCGCACATGTTAAGCTCGTGTTAGTAGTATTATAATAAAAAGTCTTTTAGCAGAGTGAAATGCTTTTCACTGAATTAAATACCTTTTTTTCTGAAGAAGAAATAGTATTTATCGAAAATCGTTGTTCACTTTATTTTTTTTTTTATATGTAACATTTTTTTGCGTATGATCTCATACAAATTAAATAATAATTTGAATAGACTATATATGTTTGTACACGTGTGAATAATTCGGTACATTAATCTATAATAAAAATTGAAAAAAAAAGGTATTTTCATTCGGGGGTGGATCGTAAATTGTTATGAATGCCTAGTCCATTTGTCATTTGAAGTTCAACATAGGGGACTATTCTAGACAATTGTGCTCTAAAATAAAATTTATTACGAAATATTTCATTTCGTAGCCGTACATCTTGTTCCATTAATCTAAATCTAGAAAGAATTGTGGAAACTAAAAACTTGTTTTAATGACATCAAACACAATAAAAACACATTCTAGTAAATATTTTATCCAGTATCTCTTTAATCTTAAAGTAATAAAAGTATTTCGGTACTTGTAATAAAAGCCTTTTGTTTTTGTTGAATACAAAGTTTTTTTGACATAGAATTTCTACAAAGTAAAAAGTATTTAATATTGTTTTTATTTCACCTTATAAAAAAGAAAGACTGTTTTAAATTCTTGTTTTATTGATGAGTTTGTTATCTCGATGGCCTTATTGGTAAAATACCTGTTTCCTAACTCGGGGGTTGCGGGTTTGATTCCCCTTGATACACATTTATTAAAAAAGTTTGAGTGCTGTTGTCACTTAAGACTATGTTAACATCTTTTTAGTTGGTCAAAAAACATTGCCACATTGCACAAAATCCACCAGTTCTAACTTTAAACTACGAAAATACGAGTATAACGTAGGTAAGCATAGTTTGTAATATTTTAATAAAATTTATTTTAAAATCCAAAGTTGGCTGCTCATAATGAAATCTTTATCCCAACGAATATACCAAAGAAACTTGGACATGGAAAAAACGTGTTGGAAGTAAGAAAAAATCGATTAAAATTACATATTAGAATAAACAGAATAAGGAATTAGGACATTAGGAAAAAATACTGATTGTAATAAAATGCAGTGCTTAAGATGAAGAAAGGAAAATTGTGATCTTTCAGCTACGTTGAATAAATGAATGATGAAAGATTGACAAGATTTATACACTTAGTACAGAAAGTACGAGAAGTTTAGGAAGACTTAGAAAACATATATTTTTATAGTTAATATCGTACCTTGACATTGTGGAGATTTAAAGGCATTCAAAAGGAAGCACAAAAATGACTCTTGTTTATGCTTTCCTGATGAAGAGGTGAAAACCTTGAAACCGGCAAGGTTATACCGTTACATAAAGTGGAATAAACAGTGTTTGATAAAACAAATAACGATGACTTAGAAACTCTTTGCAGAGCCAAATTAATTCAATTTTGAAATAGAGATGATTAAAAAGTTATAAATAACTGAGCATAACAGGAGAGTGTGCATGACGAAGATGGGCGTCACAGAAGCGAAATATGTGTTCTAGGATAGATGAAGTAAATATCTGTTCTCTCTTCCTACCCCGATAGGGGTACGGGGGTGATGTTAATGATAACGATGAAATTTGTTTAGGAAGTGTGTAGCTTTATAATATATTAAATAAATATATACATCATAATATTCTTTGATTTGTATATTCTTTTAAATATTCGCTTTACAGCGTCAAATTGTATATTTATCGAATAAAGTTTAAAAATGTACTTAATTTGATTTCATAAATTGTCATTCCACTAACCTGCCATATGGCACCATGCAATACAAACTGTTTTCAAGTGAACCAGTTGTTTCCTTAACAATAATATTCCCAGTTGATAATTAGCTTTCAAGCTCGAACTAAGCTTTTGTATACTGATTGGAAATAAAGTCTCAAATTTATCTGATATTTACTTCGGAACCTTTTCTCTCTTGATTGCTTTTATTTATTTTTTCATTTACCAGATTATTTACAATTTCCTCAGTATCACTTTCGTTTGATCGGATTTTAATTTTGGTATTCAATTTACAAGAAATTTCAGTGGTTCCCAAATACTTTGAAGCTAATACATTCATACAAACTAATGTCTTTTCCCTGTCGGGATAGGCAGTGGGAATAGTGTTACACTTGTGACATTTGACCGTCTCCACATCCATGCGCTTAAAAAGCTTCTACAATTGTTCTAACTTGAAAATTTTCTATTTTCAAAATATCATGAATTTGATTTTACTTTCCTTGGTATTTATTTACCACGCCTTCTACTCACATTTACACTGTATTTTTTAAATTATTTTTTCATTCTATTGTTTTACATAATCAAACCTTTTCCGATTGCTCTTCTTAAACCTTCAATAATTAATAAATCAGTCTGAAGTTCACATTAATTTCGTATTTTGTCATTCATTCTCACCCATTTTACAGCTTATAACGAAATATTTCCCTCGATTCAATGTTTCATAAAAAATACCATTTATGTATCAAATAAGTTTATACTATCATATTTACTTGTGTAATGCATTTAATGTTTTTTTTTTTCGAAAATAATTGAAAACCATCAATAGCACTAGCAGTCATGATTTAAATAGTAAAAATAGCGAACATTTCTAAAATATTTCCACTATTTGACTTTATTTCTACGAACTTTAGAAATGTTAAATTTTAAAGTACCTATCTATTATATATTATGCGTGAATTTTTTTCAACGTTTTTCCATTTTTGCCATTTGGCTTGATTGAAAACCTCCGTGGCTTATTTGGCGCTTGACTTTCACCCAGGTATACAAAGCCGATAAAAAACAAATGGTTCATTTAATATCTTGACTGCAAATATGAGTAAAGTAAATAAAATCTTTAAATTTTCAATTTATATAACTAAAATAATTTTAAATATCTCTAACACACCGTTAAATATAGTTTCTGAGACAACTTTGCTTTTGCAAGACTTTTCCGGGTAGTACTCGTATTTTCTCCACATGTGGTAGTATTGCCAATATGTACGATTATGAACATGCTCATTCCTGTAACTTAAACCCAAAAACTCGATTAATGGAGCCGGAAACTGCTGTTTTTGGGCCACGCTCGTCATTATGTCTGCATCATCCATTCGAATATATTAATAAATAATATACTATTGAATAAAACCAATACATACTTAAGACTCATTTATGAAACGCTTTGTAGAACAAATAAATATTTATCTTGAATAAAGATATGTATATTATATAACGTTTATTTTAGGAATTTTTTATAATGTTACCATATTTTTTCAAGGTAAAATCTATCATTATCTAACAAAGTATGTATTTTCTTTCGCTAAAAAAATATTTATGACAAAAAACATTTTTATTTGATAGGATCCGTAACAACTCGTGCATGATACGTTATAAAGTACAATATTATGATATTTTTCAGTTATGAAATTAGTTAAACCCAATATTATTTATTGCTTACGATTTATTAACGTAGGAAATTTTATTATACACGCGTGATGACAAATTTACTTCAACATTTATTTTCATTTTGACTACATTTTATCCATGATAAATAATTCCAATATGCTCATTCGAAATGCGCGTCACATCTCTAAGACAAAATACGCTTAATCTTACATCCTTCTTTATCGAAAGCCTTCGAGAGAGAAAATCAGCTTGATTAATGTGGGAAACTAAAGTTTTTTGTTATTTTTCCTTGGAATATGAAAAACTATAACGCCACGACGGGACGTATACATATATACTCCTAACGTCTTACTTATATTTTGTATTACTTGCTGTACTTATTTATTCAAATTAATTTTCTCCTTGTGTCTTAAAACGATATTTCATCAAACCAGTTACTGTTTTAAATTTATACACAAAAACTGTCCATTGTATTCAATCCTATTTTCCTAAAACCTATTCGTACATCGATACGTTTATTTATTTTTGTGTTTGTACTCTTTTTGTTATCTTTATATAAGTAATTAATTTTATATTTTTTAATAAAAAATATACTGCCTTCGTAGAAAAATTAATAGGGGACTGGAATTCGCAAATTATCAATGTTACATCTTCTTTTATATTTTTAACATTTTTGTTTCCTTATTTGTTCAATTTTAAAACTTTTGACTTTTTGGTTTCCGTTCCGGTGGTTCTCGGAATATATTTACTTGGAGGACTTTTTTCATCAGAATTAATCGATATCCTTATTTTGAACTGCCAAATTACCTTTTTGATACAAAACAAAATATAGTTGAAATCAATATTTATATGTAAACAGTGTTACATACTCGATAGATAAAAGGAAAATCCATTATTAGACGAGTCTGACACAATAAAAACACAGCCATATTTATTCAACTGATCCCTGCAAGAACAACATATTCCCTTTACTCTTGTCAGCAGTCTAAGTCCACAATGGAAATCCACACACTGCGCAAACTGATCGCCCATTCTGTTGAGTTTTGTTATGTAGGCGTTACATAAATAAGTAGTTGTAACTACAACAATGTGAAGCATAACATATCTTTTTAAATCTCTCTAGGGGTGACCGGTATTACGGGATAGCGCTAAATAATCTATTAAGATTTTTTGGAGCTGCACAATATAAATTTAGATTTTTTCCTTGAATCCGACACTGGTGTAAGGGTTTTCACTAACATTAGAAAAGCTGTAAATGAATACAAAAAATGTGTTTTTCGCACATTTCAAATAATGTTTGATCACCAATATGTCGCTATCTTAGTATACTGTACAATTTATTATGTATAATAATACTTATTCATGTACGTGTTTATTAATGACGTAGCATTTCATAAAGTCCCTTTTACTCTCACGTACATTGTATCTCTCCATTCTCAGAGGGAGAATTTTTCCACGGTTATATTTCATCATATTCGTACAACGTGTCTTTCAGTTTTTGACAAAAATGAGTTCAAACTATTTTCGAAATTAGCGTAATCGAGTATAATATATGTTTTTCGGAATACAAGTTATGACATCATACTTAATGGATATAAATTAAATTATATCTTCGTTGTTACAAATACATAACATGCGTACATAAAAGGTAACTTACCTTATGATGTTGGTAATTAATTGTTATAATTGAAAACGGAATCTCCTTGGCTTAATTGGTTGTAATACAACTCACTCTCATCCGGGGGCTTGGGGTTTGATTCCTGATAGTACGCAAAAAAAAAATTGGGTTCCGGTGTGTCAAAAAGAGCTCGTCTGGTAACAATACACACAGGCGCAAGACGTATGAGAGTTTTTTTGCCTCTTAACGTGCGGGGTAGTATTACTAACACGTGATATACGAAACGCGAGTTCCGTGCCTACTCTAGTCGTTCTTTACTCGAAATTATGTTAAAAAACTATGTGCTAATTTCTCAGACGAGCTGATTAAAATTCAAATCGACCCTGGGCCTAATCAAATAAACTTACTGGAAGGATCCGATTATATTTACACCAAAAAATATTGTATTAAAAGGAAATAATCTATATTGAAATATTTTTATTTCTATCTATATACGTACGAGTATAACAATTCAGAAGTATGTTTTTATTGTTTTCGCACCTCGTTGTCTGAGTCTTCCCAAAGGTATTAGTTTGTATACCGCCTAAAATCAATCAGGTCCAATCAATGCCACTAGAGTCACCCTTACATTTCTTATTATGAAGGCTTGCTACGTCTGAATATGTTTATTTTGATAGAATTTATAACTTTATGATCCCACTACTACACAGATATATAAATAATTTCACTGAAGTTTTTTTCCATATTCACATTTTTTCATGAAGTTAAAAATAAGTGTCTAAGTCGGTATTTCAATTCGCATCTTAGTATTGTAAGTTTTTTTAATTTAATTGTTGGAATCAGGGAGTATTATATTTCAAAATACGCATTTGATTTAATTCCTGAATCAGTTTCACATGTTCGCTATATTTTAAACTTCTTTAGAAATTAACACACATAGAATTGCTTCAATTGTCAACCGCAGTCGATTTGCTTCGTTTGGCAACCATAAAGATTCAAGCATTATCATCAGCTATATAATTTCGGGATCCGTTTCGTATATTTTTAAACTACCTAAGAACTAAACAATACCATAAATATTTGCTTCAATTGCTAACGATAAAAATCTAAGAACACGCATCAGCAATATGATTTCAGGATTCGTTCCCATTTCGAAAATGGGAGAAAAATAACCCGATTTTGAGAGTGATGTAAATTGATAAGAATCGGCAGTAAGGAAACTCCAGGATCTTAGTATGACTTATCGCATCTCGTATGAAAAACGACGTCGTTACGCTACGGATAAAAAGTTTTTTCGATAGTAATGGGGCGACTGCTTTAAGGAAAACTGTCAAAAACACTAACGCCTGGAAATTTAACAATCAGATAAAAATGATTCGAGGAAATATATTATGTCGCACGAGGGCCCAACGGAATTGCCTCTTTTATCCAGAGGAAGTATATGCGCTTGTAGATAAATGCGAGTAATGTTATTTTGTGCTGGTTTATTTATTTTTTCATTAATATAGCATGTTAGATACTTGCACTGAGAATAATATCCGGTGTTTTCATTAATGACAATACACAACAGTATCTGCTCGAAAAAATCTATTTTCTTTATGAGTATGAACTGTCTCTTTAATCTGGTGACTACTAAATCATTTTTATACCAATGAATCACACATGATTTATACACATCATCTTTTGCGGTTCACTCGGCTTAATTTTGGATCGATCATCTTTTCTTAATCAAATCTGAACATTTTTGTCGATATTAAAGAGTAAATTAAACAAACATCTAAATTTTTTCTATCCCTAATTCCAATACTATATCCACCATAATCCCTATTGTCATTGAAATTTGTCTTTTATTTAAATTTTTGTCAGTTTTTCTCAAATAGTGTTTTAAAAAAACAGGGACATCAAAAGAAAAACAAACAGCACCAGCTGTTTCTGAATATAAAGGAAGGAAAAAATGTGTTTTGTGATCGATAATTCTGGCGCTCTGTGCTTTCCCTCTCATACGGGAAATGAACGTGATGGTAGGAATATGTTTACCAATTGATAATTTCATATAAATAAATTTTATCTTTAGTCGGTCTTTCCAAAAAAAACAGTCAAGACACAATTAATATATTTTTGGCCAAAATTGAGTATTATTACCAAATATGTAGTTTTTTTTTTTAATAAACCGTGTTTTCTCATAAATACATAAAATTTACTTTAAGGCGTTTTAACATGTGTATTATTGAAACTAAAATACAAATATTTCTGAATAAAAACTTCGGAGACAATTTGAAAACAGATAGAAAAGAAGAAAAATGTTGTATTAATAGTTATGAATACCCTTTGAATTTTTATTTCTCAACTCTTCAAGAAATTTTTTTTTCGATTTATTTAAAAAAAAAATACTTGATCTGTTCAAGTTAAATTTTTTTTACACATAATTGACACATTTTAAAACGGTTTCTACATAAAATAAAGATTTTGAAATAATTCGTATAACCGTGTGTGCATACATAGTTAAATATAAATCAGTATAAGAGAGGTTATGCGATGCTGCTGACACCGGATTTTCCGTTTATTCGGACATTTTTTTCGGTTCCCCCAATTACCGCATTATTTGTTTTGTGGACAGGTGTATTTACAGCAGGTACGGGGATATTCCTGGATACTGGATAGCGGCAAATGTGTCACCAACACAACGGAGACCGACTGACTCATGAATACTGCCTCACCTTTGCCATTTATACGAATTTGTTTTCAGCGTAAATTATCAGCTCGTTGTTCTCGTCTGAAAATATCCTAAATCATAAACAATACTTCGTTGAATATTTCAATTAAATAGCACATTTCCTTTCAAAATACCGTCATTAGTATTTAAACATTTTTACAAATATTCAAAAGAAAAATTGGTTAAAAAAATATATCTAATAAAATCATCAATTATCAAATTTTTTGTATTGTTTATAGTAAGTCTTGTTTGTGCCCCCCTGAAGATGAGGCGAAAGCCTTGAAACCGGTAGGGCTATACCGTTACAAAAAGTGGAATAAACAGTGTTTGATAAAACAAAATACAATATTTGTTATTGTTTTAACCTAAACGTGGATTTTAATAATACTTAAGAGGTACCGTATTGATTATTTTATTAAGTTCATAAAATTTCAACATTATGGTAAATAATTTTTAGTTCTGTGCAATTTAAAGATTTATTTCACCTCAAAGGGCTCAATATATATTAGTAATATATGTATTATATTACAGTTTCTTTTTTTATAGTACAACCCAGCAAGCTAATTACCACTTAATTATATATTCCAACTAACCAGAAAGTTATTAAAAAGACTTGAAGGAAAAACCAGACTGGGAATTTTTTAATAAAAATTAGTTCCAATGGGAAGCGAACCCGCAACTCCCGAGCTAGGAGACAGCCATCTTACGAACTGAGCCACGGAGGTTTTCATAACCGTGTGTGTATCTTTTAATATCCAGAGTAGTTGAACGATTACGAATAAAATATTGTGAACTAAACCACACTGTATTTTAGTTGTCATATACTCGTATGTGTAATCAAATTATGATACCTTAAAGACACATTAAAAAAACACTTTTTTCTCATTAGGTTGTCAGAAAAGTGATTTCGTCTAAAATACTAGTGGACAGCGGTTTTTATATTCCCAGTATCTCAGCAACGTTTCATGTTGTAGAACGCTGGTTATTCTCGATCAAAGGTTTGGTTTCATCAGGTCATGGTGATCGGCACTCCATATCGGACCATCTGTGAGTGTCCTATCACCAATACACACACAATCGCTTAGTGTCCGTCGCCATGTACATTTTTATTTTTGTTTTTCTCAATATATTTTTTTATTACCGGCATCGAGCACCGAAAAAAATATTATTTTGTTACATTTTCAAAATAATGCCAAAAATCGCTGAAGTTATTTGGATTAATAATGGTTACGCTAAATTATAACCTTTCATAACAATACACATTCGGTTAGCAATGTATTTTTTTTCCTAACGACATCTATCCGAGATCTATAAAACTACTTTCCAGATATATGTATTACAAATTAAAAATTTAAATCATCCCTCTTGAAATCATAAATATTTCAAAATTTGAAGACTATTTCTCTCGTATTCGTAGATATTATTTTCTAATAAAGCATCTCACATACTAATATAGTCGTTTGACATTTCGTCGCCTATCGACGATCCCCGTGAAAATTACTTACTCTCTTTTCAACGCGAGAAGCCGCGAAATAAAACTTAAAAAAAACTCAATCTGGAGATTTTAATCCGAGGCGCCCGCGGCTATAATCCTGACTGTGAATGAAAATCCTGGCACCTCCGTCTGCGGAGTCCTCACAGATATTTGAGCAGATATGCAGACCCGTCTAGAACCCATATTCATTTCCAATCCAGGCGTCTGAATTCGCACTCTTGGTGCAATTATGTTTTGTATTACTTGCAAAATACATATTTTTTTGCTTAATTAAGCACGACGAAATTAAATATATTTTCTTTGATATTGTGTAGTTAAATTACATCATTAACATTTTCGTTCTTTTTCTGAGAATTTATGGTAATTTAAACTTATTTAAAGAATTTTTCGATCTGTACCTTTTTTAAGTCTTACTAATTGGGATATAAAGGATGGTGCTAGTTTTATGTTTATGTTAGTTCTATAATAATTATAAAAGGACAATTTATATCGCGCCATTTAGAGAGCAAACTCCTCTAGAGGGGCAGTCTAATTCAGAAGTCAACCCACTTTTATTGACAATTTAAAAATATTACAAAAAATAAAAGTTAAATTTAAAGATAGGAAGGTGGTGGCTGGGTTCGTTAAATGAGGTACATCATGAAAAAACATATTTGGTAAGAAAAAAGCAATAAACTTAACAAGGTAAGCCAAACTACAAAAAAAATTTGTAGATATTCCGATATTTTATATTAACACATTCGGGTTGAAGCGTAGTGTAGTGTATGTGTATGTGTGTAGTGTTCATATACACATAATTATACATGTTGATAAGACAATTTTGAAAATCAATATAATTATTTTGGGTTCAATATCCTTATGATCGAAAAAAATCGATTTTTAAGAATTCCATTTTCAAGACGTATGGGGAAATCGATAATATTATCTTGGCGACCTCTTGGACCTAGTTGATAAAACATCTCTCTTACAGCCCCGAGGTTTCGGGTTCGATTATCTTTAAAACGCAGTTTTTTTTAAAAGGGTTCCTGTGTGGATATCAGTTAAGGTATCTTTGGCATATTTCTGTTTGATTGGAAAATATTGCTTTATGGCTTGTATGAAATAATTTACAATAGGCACATTTTTGTAGGGGTTTTTTAGTAGTGCAGTGATGAAACGCAATTCTATGAATGTTTTTTTTTAATCCATGAGATTAATACGCAATTATCACAAGCTTCCTTTGACTATATATTTTTGCTAAATATAACCTATCATTTTTTGAAAGATCATAACTTTCTACATGTATACATATAATATATTTTATTTTCCTTTCTGTTAAGCCAAAAAATATTTTTAACCATGTTGACGTGTTGATCAATTATTTTTTGAGGTAAAACTATATTTTATCGATTCGTCGATATTCGCTCTGTCGGAGACATGGGAAATCATTACCGAGCGCAACGGAGGTGAAAATTGCCTTTACATTTTAAGAAGGGAGGCCCGACAGCGAGGGGGTTAAAAACTCACAAGAAAAAGCTGAAATAGGGGATGGGAGGTGAATCATCGTGGAAGAGTTGGAATATTTCTTTGGGATTGGACATTTCTATGAAATAGGACCTTTCTTGAGAAAGCTGAGACATGAATCATTATTATTGGCGAGTTATTGAATGTGACATTTGATCAGATATATTCTATTTTTTCACCCTTGACATAAATTGGACTATTTTTCTGTAATACTTTCCCGCGTTATAATAAAGCTTTAAGATATATCTTTTAGTTATTTTATTAATAAAATATTTCATCGCTTCTTTTTATTGCTTCGTAAAATCGTTCCTCACACCCATTGAGTGCTTTCAACGAACAACTATTTATAGGCTAACATGTATCAAAATAATATATCATTTATATTTAATACACGAAATAAACAAAAATGTGTACATTTAGATGTTTTCAGACCAGAATATCAACAACTGAATGTTGAGTGTGTAGAATAAAATAAATTGCCTCTACTACATAATTTAAGCATTTCTTTTTTATATAAATGAGGATGTACATATGTGTATATTTTATTCATATTTTATATATTTCTCGATACTTAGAGAAACATGCCATCACTTTGTATGTGCTCACATGGAAAATTAAAATTTTAATACTTAATTTTACCACGGAATCGACATAATGGTATTTCTATATTTTTGCGTATAGGGCATAAAAGTATGCTTTGATGTTTTATTGAGTCAAGAAATTTCGTTCTGGGAGTAGGATCATTTTCGTTTGCATATTATATCAATGTGATATTTTTTATTTATTTTCTTTCTAAAAACGATGAGAAACTAAGTAAAATGGGATTTTTAATTTTTTCATTTATTATCAATATTCAAATTTATTCTACTGTTTGGTTAAAATATCAACCTTAATATATATTTTAACCAAAAAAAAACAACTTTCATTTCAATTATTATAAAAATCCATAGCAATGAATGACCTGATTTTAGAATTTTAAAATTAACCATCCAAACTATTTCATTATTTTTATATAAAATTTAAAAAATTCAATTGTACATCAGAAAAATAAAATAATTAAATGGTCGAAAATAAACAATTGTGCAAGTAAAATATTTGTCTTTGAAAATATTTGAATAATTTTCGATAAAAAAAATGAAATGAAATTACCTTTTCAACGTTCTATTAAAAACATTTATTTAGCTTCTGAATTCTCTTCAATCTTCTTTTATCATTCTTCGCAATATTCTGATCTAAACAAACATATATTTTTATATCATCGTTTTATTTTCATTACAAAATCGCCAATTTTCCATCGGACCGTTTTGCTTCTCCCACCATCCCACTTTACCTCCACCCTACTTGTACACAATCACCCCCCCCCCCCACCCATTGTTAGACACCACTTTTCAATTACGTGTGGTTTATTTTTTAGATTTTTTTCTCTTTTAAGTTTCATTACTCTCAGGGTTTTGTGGTTCGCCAGAATCTGGCTGGATTATTCCATGAATTTCCATCAAGGGAATACTTCCTAAATCAGGAATATAAAACCTTTTATTGAGTACATACACTATCCCACTGCGAAAAGCTAACAACACTTTTTTATTTTCTTATACATAAAGCCCAGATAATCTTTATATCATATTGTATACAAAAATTTAACAACAGCGTTAGCACAAAATGATTGAACCAGAAATAGGCGAGTTCTGATTCCCGATGGTATAGGCAAAAAAGTATGTCTGGTACGAGAGTTTATTTGGTGACAACACTCGCATGCGTAAGAGTGGACGTTTGTGCGAGGGTTGTTGTATTTTTATATCCGGGGTTATGTTGTTAACACGTGATATTATAAACCGAGACCTCCGTGCATACTACAGCGACTTTGTGTCCTGGCGTCGCTCTTCAATATGTCCGAATCAACAGTTCAGATATGTTTGAGGTTACCATATAAATAAAATATGAAGAATACAAAAAAAATATTATAATACTTTCCCTCAGATATATAGAGATAAAAAAACATAGGTTTTATGAAGAGTTTTATTTAAAAGTAAAAAAGAAAAATGAGAATTAGGTTTAGCCAAAAACCAAAATTACATTCGTCATCCAATAAAGGTTAATACAGAGTCAATAAAGAAATTCATATGAATTTTTACCTCGTCAACATCACTACATAATGCGCTGGTCATCTTGCCATTTAAATGTATAATATTTTTTTGGGCTTCATTTTTCGCATTCCATTGAGTTGAACATTTTAAAAGTTTTATTATTTTTAGAATTTTAAAATGAACATTTTAATATACGAGTATTTACTCGTATATAAAAATGTTATAAGAATGCATATGTTTACTCTTTTGTAAGTAAATTATCGATTTGTTTTAAGGCGTGTTATAATGCACCGAAAATAAGAACTCGAACACTTAGTGCTTTCAAACCCCTGCATCAAATGATTGGGGATATTGTACGAGTAAAGAGGAAATTTCGCAAATAAAAATGAGGAAATGCAAATATTTACTGTTTATCACAGACTACCCTCCTTCCTTCGTTTCAGTGTTTATTTAATTTTTATTTTGACTTTGTAAATAATAAATTTGTTTCTTCTCTACTGGTAAATGATACGGTCTCCGCGAATCTTGTCAATATTTGCCAAGTAAAATGATCTTCCTTTAATCTCAGAAATGTAAATATGTGTTTATTTCTGAACTGTTTGTATTTGTATTGTTTCTATTCTGCTTTTCGATTACATTATATGCATTATTTTCGGTATTTTTTAAAAGGTAAGCTATTTGTGTAATTTTTTTACGACTTTGTACCCTCATCAAACAATCATATATTCTTTGGAAAGTTGTGTAATATTTAAATATTATTATTTTTTAAGTGTTTTACTTCACTATTAACTTTTTTAATGCTCACTAGAAATAGAAAGATATCTAACTTAATTACCACGCTTTTTTTCGATTTGTTATCTTGGTCCCAAATAACATGCTGAGTGTGAATGTTTTAGCTGTGTGTTAGTATTGAGAACAAACATATGAAATTTGTGATTAAGAAAGAAAACCACTTCATCACATGGATTGCCAAGTGAAGCGGTTTTCTAAATTCCTAAAATGAAGAGTTTCCAGCTTTGCTATATGTGCTAATACGTCACTTTATTGTCAAAACAGTGCGAATTTCAAATGGTGTTTTATGAATTGTACAAATAAAGTAAAACCCTATAACTTGTACATTCATCTTTAATAAACAAATGTCACTCTAAAGCGTATTTCGTATTTTCTTTAGATATACCATATACTCGTACTAACGATCTCCAAAACAGCAATATTGAAATGAAGAACGGTCTAAAATAAACCGATCTTCGATTCGCCGGGCATCGAACCTTTCCTGAAGGGATTCAACGCGCGAATGATTATCCTTACCACTCGACAAAACTATACCACAAAAGTGACTACTATCGAAATCTTGATATTAAATTTATTCCTTACCCTAGTAAAATAATATGTTTCCGTGAAATTAATAACTATACCTTGTCTTTTTTGATAAATAGGTTGGAAAATAAGGATAAATCATTCACAATGATTTAATATTCAATTTTGTTTTTATCCGATCAATTATTTTTGCATCCACCCAAAGTTCAATTTTCTAAACCAAATTTAATAGGTGTTGCTTTCAAGAGACGATGCAACGACGATTGCAATAGTGCCGAAATCTCACTAGGTATGAATAAATACACCACTCCCAGATCACCAGATCATTAAAAGCTATGCTAGCAAAAAAGCCCGGGAAACGGCGCTCTTAATTGCTAAAAAACCAAAAGGTTTATACCAGATGAAAAAGCGGATTTACAAGTTGAATGTGCACCGTAGAATAACCTCCTACTAGAAATATCCCAGTCATCTTAGTACTAGAAATAAAATTTTAAAACAAATAGTTTTTTACTAAACACGAATTTTCTCCTCGTATAATTTATTTTCTGCGGTATTTAAATATCGAGGAGTATTTATTTAATTGCATCTAGTTTTTTATTTGATTTGATCCTCAAAGATTTTTATAGGCATTTTGCATAAGTTTACTCAAAATATTAACTATATAAGTTTTTTTTGTTGATTACTTTCAGTCGCTTTTACTGGAGTTATTTATAAAGGTTCTTCACGAGCCTGAAAAGTAAAAGGAAAACTTTTTGAAATGGAGAATAAAATAATTTCATTTTAAACAATAAATAGTATCATATTAGAAAATAAGGGAAAAATTTTCGTCAGCATTTTCTTGTTTTACAATAACTACATAACAAAGTGAAGAAAAAGCTTCTTGGGGAAAAATCAGTTAGTTACCAAAAAAAATTCAGAAAATGAGGGGTTTTCAAGCTAGAACAAAAAACAAGTATTATGACTGACAAGGGTTGCAATACCAACAATTTTAATATCTTCATCATCAGCACAACTCACGATAAATGTTATTTGCTTACATGATTCTAATGCGACTATAATGGGAATTATATTGTTCCCCCTATATCATCACTCTGCACGTATCATCAGATGCTACAAAACGCCTCCATCCAGGTCGGTCCCCAGCCCGGCCCTCCACGTCTTCCCATGTCAGTCCGGAACTATGAATATCCCGTTGGATGTAAGGTGCAACGAAAGTTAGATTCACGGGGTCTAAGCAGCACTATCTTGCTTAGAACTGTGAAATAGACACTAAGCAAGATGAAAACATTCACATACGAAATTTTTGTTTTCTAAAACAAGTGGTGGACAAATTCCAATGTTATTTATTTATTATAATATATATTAATAATTTTTTAACCCAATTTTTTGTTAAACATGATTTATACAAAACTCTCTCTTATTATTATTATAATAGAATTTTTTTATAAAAAATGTTTAATATTTATTAAATATAAATTTACTACATTATCCAAGTAATACAAACGATATTTTCACAAACAACCTGCTCAATTTTGTTGCTAATCATGGCATATTCCCACGAACCGAGTTAATTTTACGCAAAATTGAATTTCTAATATGAATTTTGTTTTAGTAATGATTTTCATACTCAATTTACATATCAGGCTTCCCAAGATTTTATTATAATGAAACTGAATTGATATTTTATTCAAAACACCTATCTAATTGCGGGCTTAGGATTATCATAAAAAAATCATATTACATACAGTCGATAAGTCATTTTTCGAGTTACTAGTTATCTAGACTTATTACACGTGTGTTGAGCGTGGGAGATTCTCTTCTTAGATATGTACATACAACTATAAGCATTTAAGATCCAACCTAAGAAATTGAGATATTTAAAGGAATGTAGTGTTTTTGCAACCTGACCTTTTACGAGGTTTTCCTGTTTTATTTCATATTAAGAGAAAATCAGCGATTTATTTGTAAAAAGAAAACCTAGGTTTAATATTATGCTATTTAGTAAAAACGTGTTATCTTAAGCGTACAACTAAAACATATTTATATTAGACAGATACAAAGTACTAGGACAACAATAAATTCTGATTGGAAAATGTAACTTAATCGAACCCGAGAAGCCTTGGTGATAAGTAAACATACTAACTACTGGTACACAATGCCGATTAGTTACTTAAAATACTGTTGGTGTTTATTTTGGTAATTAAAACCACATTTATACTGATTTTGGACATCGAACGGCGCAATCGAATTAAATCGTGGTTGATATTGAGTTATTTTATGTCGATGTGGATCATGTGATTATTTAAAATAATACTCGTATATCAATACCTACGTTATTCATTTAATTTTAAATTACATTAAAATAAAAGTGCCTTTTCTTATTAATACTCTACAAAATCTATCATAACGAAAGCGTGTATATGTATGCGTTTTATATATGCAATTTATTTTGACAAAAAAAGGACTTTGAAACATTGAACTCAAGAGTCTTCCGCAAAAATGTGAGAATTTTTTTTTCTCCGAATGAACAAAACATTTTTGAAATGTAACCTTAAATTATTTTATAAAAATATTTGCTAGTTAGTTGGATCTTCTTTGCGTATATATGTTTGATAATTATAATTTTTTTCGAAATTCCTTCAACCATTACGTCACACACCCCCTTTTTTAAAACTGTCTATTTTTTTGTGGAACAACTATATTTTCTTTCACATCCTATGTTAAAACGTACCCCTATTTTATTTATTTGAATAGAGGTTCCACAGATTATTTATTACAATAAGTTATTACTACATGTTAATTTTGTTGTTTTTTTTATCAACTTACATATTAATACACTTTGAAAGATGGTTATGATAATGACAGGAACTCTCTTATGGAGATAAATTGTTTATCTTACGAATTAACGACGCCCATGCGTGTATTAATTTAACAATCGTATGCTGTTGTTCTTCAGTATGCGTAAATAACAAACGTTTCGTTACTTTTAACGTTTCTCATTGAATGTAAAGTGAAGATGTATATGTATATTAGTTTCCATATGAGATATAATTTTAAACACATAGATTTTAGATATTTAAAAGGTTTTGTAATCCAGTAATCATAAAATTCTCTCCTTAACGGTCGAATCCGCAAAGAAAATATTTAATCATTTTGATGCTATATAATACATTTTATGAGTTTTTCTGAGACATAAATGTTAAAAGGATGTCTTGTATTAAAAGTTTCTACCTATTAACTAAGATTTATAACTTGATAATAACGCTTCGTGTTTCATCAAATCTCGCACATTTCAGGTTGCTTAAATATTAACAAAGTGACTTGTTAAAATGCAAACGTTGTTCACTAGTTTATAAATCTATTTTGCTTTCCTTATAATGGCAACCACAATATAAAAGCTGGTTTTAGTAAACCCGCTAATAAGGAAGTAATCACTGATAATATTTTTATGTATCATCATCACCATCACCATCAGCCTGTATCAATCCACTGCAGGATGTAGGCCTCTCCAAGTTGTCTCCACAAAATCCTGTCCTTTGCACATTGCTGCCACATAATACCTGCATGCTTACGTATTTCGTCCACCCAGCGCGCCTTAGGTCTTCTTACAGGCCTTTTTATACCTATTGGGTACCACTGGATTACTTCATACGTCCAACGATGGTCTGTTGCTCGGGCGATATGTCCAGCCCACTTCCACTTGAGTCTTTTTGCAACCTCTATAACATCTTCAACCTTTGTTTGGGCTCGTATCCACTCATTACGTTTTCGGTCTCTTCTGGTATAACCTAGCATGTACCTCTCCATGCTGCGTTGTGTTGTTTGGAGCTTTTGTAACATTCGTACCGATAAAGTCCAAGTCTCGCATCCATATGTTAGTACTGGCAAGATGCATTGGTTAAATACCTTCCGTTTGAGGCAGATTGGGAGATTGCTCTTGAAGATGTAGTTTAGTCGTCCAAAGGAACTCCAAGCTAGTTTTGATCTTCTATTTATTTCATTTAAAGTACAGTCTTCAAATGTAATACTTTGTCCTAAGTAGATATATTGTTGGACTTGTTCTAGCTGTGTACCGTCCACCTGGATAGTTGTGGCATCAGCAAAGCGGTTTAACATATATTTTGTTTTATCAATATTCATTTTTAAACCTACTAATTTGCTTGCCTCCGCTAATTCCAGTATTTGGCTCTGCAGTTCCTCAGGACGTGTAGCGAAGGTAATAATATCGTTTGCAAATCTAAGGTGGCTCAGATATGAACCATTAACGCAGATTCCTTTATTTTCCCATTCAAGCTTTTTGAACACATCCTCCAGGGTAGCGTTGAATAATTTTGGCGAGATGGTATCGCCCTGGCGAACACCTTTACTTATTGGAAATTTATCGGTACTTTGGTGGAGATTTACTGTTGCTGTCGCGTTATTGTATATATTACTGAAGAGATTGACGTAGCGTTTTTGAACTCCCTGATTAAGAAGGGCCCTGATAATAGCGGATTTCTTGACCGAATCAAAAGCCTTTTCATAATCTACGAACGCCAAATATAATGGAAGTTGGTATTCTTGACAACGCTCTATTATTTCCTTAACTACCTGAATGTGGTCCATTGTGCTATAACGTCCTCTAAATCCGGCTTGTTCTCTGGGTTGATTTTCATGAAAGGTTGTTCTTAACCTATTGGAGATAATCTTTTTATGTATATCGCATGCTAATTATACTAAAACGGTTTTAATGTTGTTTTATTAAAACCTTCCTACTGCTTTCGACAAAGTAGGTACATACTCGTACTTAAAACGGCTTGATCCGAAATATACCGAAGTGGAACCACAAAATTAGGGCGACGCCGACGTTTAGTTATAATAATTATATTTTTTTCCGTTTGCTCAAGTCAAACTTTTTGTATAAGGCTATATATGTTATGTAGGTAATAATATTTCTTGCCAATGTAATAATGATTACATATGAACATCACCATCACAACGTATCCCTATTGAGACTGGCAGAGAGAACAGATCTCTACTTCATTCTATTCTGACACATATTTTTCGATTTTTCCACAGCCACATAATTTCCTATTATGAAGGATTTTCACTCTTCCCTCTTTCTGAATTTGATTATTTGGTGCCACGTTTTTTAACTCTTCCTAAACTTCTCGTACCGTCTTTAGTACTCATGTAAATTATTTTTGTCATTCTTCATCAATTATTCTTTTTGCGTAGCTGAACCACATCAATACCATTAGTTCCTATTAAGTACTGTATCTTTTTCGGTTATTTTAAAGATTTTGTTGAATTAAGGAGCTTTATTGTTGTGTTTAATTCTTATTTTACATCAAGTTCTATACCATTAGATTAAAGATAATATTTTGTTGTACCGCGGACATGCAGGATAGGTTTATTTTATCCTCCAGTATTAAGTGCCTTTTACTCTTTTCCAAATTCCATACACCTTACTAACAGGACAATGCTCTTGTGTAATATACATATATTTCCCTATAATTATCATTTTAGTTATGTTAAAAGTATCATCATTGACAGGAACCCACGGAGGAAAAATTATATAAATTGATAAACATTGATGATCATTTAAATCTTAAGTGCTCCTTAAGTTGAACATTTTTTTAAATAGTGCAAATACTAATTTATAAAAATACATTTGTTTATAGAAACAATTTTTTTCAAAGCTATTGTTACGAATATTTTTTTAAATAATTAAATTTTTTCAATTTTGGATCATATTATTCAAACTTTCAATGAGGTTATAATATTTTTTTAAAAAATAATGGTAAGCATTTTTTTCATGTTATTTACACATATCTTAAAAACACTTTAATTTATATATCTTGATTAACTTAAATATTTAATATGAATTTAAGAACACTCCATTATTTTCACTTAAATATCATAAACGAAGAATGTTTATAACATTTTTCACAATTTACAAAATTCCATAATAATTTAGTTTATTATGAAATACTTAGTTCGTCTATAAAACTCTTATCAGATCTTATTTTGAATAAGGTAATTATTTATATTTGATTATTTTAATTCGAATTTAACGGAGTATTATAAAATTATAAAATAAATTGAATAAAAATGTCTCATGTTATAAAATGTATCGAGCAGCTAAATCACAATCTGATAAGGAAATCATTTTAATGTGAATTAACAAATGGTTTGTTGATTAATTCAAGTTATTTTTTCACATATGCAAATCACACTTAAGACAGTTTTTATGACTCAAGTTATTAATTGGCTATTATAATTTATTAGAGTTCAAATCGACGCGTGTGTTAATTGCTTTTTATTAATATTATAAAGTTATTTAAAACTCAAAGTGAGAACATTCTCACACGAGTTGTTCGCATCAGGTATATTCTTCGTGTATTCAAAAATTAATTAAACATCTGTTATATAATATGAAGCGGACTGAATATTAGTACTTTTGTTTTGATTATTATACATTTTATTTATTGTTTTCAATTTACTATGTTAAAAGCAATTTGAAAAAAAATTACGCTATTATCATTATAGCTAATTGTGATTCTTTTATAGCTCATTGTTACTTGGTTAATTACTCATCTATTCTGCATTATTTCTTCGGTCACAGTGATACTTTTATTCCGTTTGCGGGTCTTATTTAAAAAACAAGTTTTAATTTTAGTCAAATTTGTTTTGATCCTGTTGTTGATCTAACATATTACGTATATCTCAAAATACATTAACTCGCATATAAATGGTAATTCTAATACATTGCATCTTTTTTAAATGCTTCTTGAAGGCGCTCTACATCTTCAGCTTTCGGATACTTCTTAAGTTATCTTTTCCATCCGATGGTTGAATGGAATTCTTTATTTAAAACCAATTTTAAAAATTTGGATTGCTTGAAACCATTTCCACGTATTTAAACTATTCAAAAAAATATGATTTGCTATCCCAACTGCTCGTTTACTTTATATTCAAATATTTTATAAATATTTTTTTCGCTACAGTTTCATCGAAATATTCCATTACGTTATAAGAATGCGTAATTTTTTTTTTAATTTTGCGTAATCCAGGATTTTCGAAATCTGAAAAACATGCAATGTCTACCTTCACGTTCCTTTCATTATATTAACTTTGTTAAGGACACATTCCTAAAGCGTCGCTTTCAGTTGATGAAATTAAGTTCGTACGTATTAACGAAAAAATGTGCTAACGGTGTGTGGAATATTTTAAGGTGGAAAAATGTTTAAAATTCAGATGGTGTCTTTTTATGCCAAATTTTCCGTATTCAGAGTAGGCAAGTCGTAAAGCGTTAATTTATATTTTCTCTCGACCCCTCTTTTTATGACGGGGGCTGCTCCCGCAGAAAGGAAATAACAAAATAACCTTTCGTTGCTGCTACGCCACTGGTCGTATCTACCGACAATCAGACACAGCCTATCTGTAGAAGGCGATAAAGGGGAATAAAATTCATCCTGATTTTTTACAAAGCGCGGTGTCAAGTGATATCAGATACAGCCTATCTGTCATATTACCACCGCGAAATTTGGGGCTCCTTTAGATTTCAACAAATCTAAATGCAAAATTCACAATAAATTTTCGGAATTAAGCCGCTGCGAAATGCGAGAAGTAATAGAATGGTTAAAAGATAAAAAGAAACGACGAGGATGGAAATACGGGCGTAGCGTGAAATGGGTGTAAGAAATGCCAAAAATGTGGAAAATGAAAAGGAGCGAGGTGATGATAAATATTTTATAACTTCCGTTTTGTTTGCAAAGAACCAAAGGGTCTCGGTTTTTACCGATATCTCTTTGTCTTTGTCTTATAAACGAAGCATTCTCATTTTATTTACACTTTTGCTAAAGGATTACTTAAGCCCTCGTAAACACAACCTTTTTCGGATTTTTTAAAGTAATATTAGTTTTTCGAAACTTGTGTTTTTGACATAAACATTGCTATTTTCAGCATTATAAGTTTTTATCAAAATTTTATCAAGAACCTAATAAAAAATGTGAATTCAAAACTGAATAATCGTTAATCTTTATTTGCAGTTCACTCGGCGCGACTAGGACTATGTAACGAACTCCCAAGTGTTATCAGAAGTAGATCATCCTTGATCACATTCAAAACTGAATAATCGTTAATCTTTATTTGCAGTTCACTCGGCGCGACTAGGACTATGTAACGAACTCCCAAGTGTTATCAGAAGTAGATCATCCTTGATCACATTCAAAACTGAATAATCGTTAATCTTTATTTGCAGTTCACTCGGCGCGACCAGGACTATGTAACGAACTCCCAAGTGTTATCAGAAGTAGATCATCCTTGATCACATTCAAAAGAGAATTTAAAAAAAAATTATATCACTCAAAATACTCTTTCCTATTTATTTTGTGTTGTCTTCCTTCCTAATCCTTGAACGAGTTTGTTTCCGATAGTCCTACCATTATTCCTCAGAGATTAGTAATTTTGTTATTTTAATTTTTTTATATAAAATCTGTCATGGATGTCAACAGCTTAACGTATTCAAGATTAACTGGTTGATTTGAAGAAATCGTCCTCAAGAAATCGAAAATACAATAAAAATGCCAGATGTACCATATATAACCATATACACATATGCATCAGAATAAAGACATTGTAATTTGTTTTAGTTTGACGAAATGAATTACAAAATATTGAATTTGTTATATATTTATTTAAACTTTCACTTACTTTACTAATTTTAAATGTCAAGGAACCCGACTGATATTTTTAAGTGGAATATTTTCTAATGAATCAATATAAAAAATAATTTGATCAGTATAAACCCTATTTTCTCGGCTTGGCGTTTCCTAAGTTTACTATCATATTACATTAAAAAAATGCAGTACATGAATAATGGATTATCAAAATACAAAACAACGAAAGTCGTCTTTAATATTACGTTTCTTAACCTCTTACAATATTCTTGGCTTTAGATCTTAAAAAAGCTACTTACAGCATTAGCAAATTAAAAAACAGGGTGGTTTTGATATGGGGCTTCTTTGTAGCCACCCTCGATTACAATTAAGTCCGTTTACAAACAATATTTTATGGTTTTTTTTTTCTTTCTTATCGCTTTCCTGAATATGTATTTTTTAGCGTTTTTAATATTTTTTTAGAGAGTGTTACTATCTTCGATTCTGTAAAATTATCATTTTTATTTTATTGACCTCGCATTAATAAGAATCCCGCATTTGAATATTATTTTTAATATTTTCATTGCATGTCTTGAACCAATTTGCATCCCGTTTAACTAATTGATTTTTTTTGCTTTCAGGTGAGCGATTTTTTGATACTATTTGAGAGTGTCGTGAATAACGTAAGTACTCGTAGTATATTTTTCAAAGAATTTATTAGACCGAAGTCATAAGTATTATTAATATTAATATTATTAATAATGTGAGGGCTGTCGAGAAAAATATCTCAGCGCGAGATTTAAACCGACAACCTACACTACAAAAGTTCATTGCATTGACCACATTTTTTTCTTCCATCTAAATAGTCAATATTTACAACGATGAACTTAATACATAAGACGCAGTTGACATATTTAAAAACTGTTTGACTGTTATATTTTTATGTAAATTTGTTTTTAATACATGATAACTTCCATAGCCTAGTCTGTAAATCGCTTATCTTTCAAGTTGCGGGTTTGATTGCTATCAGTGCCCATTTTTTTCCAAACAGGATTTCAGTTAAGGCCTTGTTAACTTCTTTCTAATTGATTGGAAGAGATTACTACCATGCATGAAAATAAACCCACCAGGTAGTACTGTATACAACGAAAGTTTGAAAAAATAAATTAATCAGTAATAATTTTAAATATTTTGACAACACGTTATTTGTAATCCATCAAATAACAAAATAAGAAATATACGAGTATCTTCAATTATATAATTTTTTTTTCTCTTTCCCTTAATATCATTCCTATCGTTTATGCAATAGTCGAGACTTATTGCGAATCTATTTAACTGTCGTTAATAAATAAATATAGATAAAGGTAGTTGAATAACCGCTCCTCTTCTGACAAGTAATGATAATTCTCATCACGACTGACTTTCAAGGAAGTCGGTAGTTCCTTACATTAATCTGCAATCAAGGCTTGAAATCAAACCGATGCTTAACATAACCCACGATTTCCTCAGCTATACAAACCTCTCTTCAGTCATAATCTGATGCAGCCGAAGATCTGAAAGGTTCTGTCAGTTCCAAAGGCTCGTACCTGCCAAGTGTTTAGTATTCATAAATCTGAAGGTTTTAAGACTTGACTAAGCTACGGTTCGCAATTAACGTAGAGTGATGTTAGTGCCTGGTTTGTTAGTATATTATGTTAAACGAGAATTGAGGAAGATAAAGGAATTTATAGGGTTTTGTAGTCACATAAATATACCTTTATTACTCGTATTTATGTTAATCATTATTTTTATCGTTAATCGAAAAATTATAAATATACATTATTTCATCTTATTTTAACGTGAGCTGTAGTTTTGCGATATAATGTGTTATTAAGCATATGCTTAGCAGTGACTTTTCAAATCATTTGCACAGTGCGTAATTATGTACAGAATCTTTAAATCTCAAGTAGTTTTAATTTTAGGCTTAAAATGCTTGCTTGCTGCATGTGTGATATGTCGGATGTGTATTGAACATTCTCACGTAAAGGCGCATTTAACAAACATCAAAGTTTTGAATTCTATCATGTTCGAATGTGGCCTCAGTAAGGAAACATTGGATCATATATATTTTAAATGCCCACTTAATGATGTGTATCTGACCGATTGATTTTTTTACTTTTTATAAAAAATATAATTTTGACAAATAACCCTATGTCAATTTATGTGACAACGTCATTACAGTTTTCTTTCCCTCCGTTTGCAGATATTAAGAAAGTTTATAGTTTTTAATAAATTAAACATAAGAAATCATCATTATTATTTCGTCAACGAAATTGTATTTCAGATTTTGATAGCGAGACTTTACAGTGATTGAACTTGTCTTACATATCCAGTATTCTTAATGAACGTAATCAACTCATCATCGCTCACTGGCTGGGAACACCAAAACTTAGGGTAATATCCATTAAAAAAATGCTAAATAGGTTTTTCGTGTTTTACTGTGTATTATACGTATATTTTCGATTTGACCTGAGTAAAAATACTTATTTTTTTTCAAAAACTCATTTGATGTTTTAAAACAATGCTTATAGAAATATTACACTTTTTTATCAACTTTTTCAAAATCAAACTAATTAATATATTTTATTGTTTTTTTAATCTTAGTTTTTAGATCTATAATGCTTTTATTTTTCATATAAACAATTCCATATTCACATTTAGTACCAAATACAACATCCTTATTTTATAATATATGTCCTTTCTAAACCTGTAGAGATTAATGATAGTTTCTAGAATAATCATTAGTGCTCTTCCTTGTTGCGCAGGATCTCCTCAGACCTGCAACAATATTGCATGGCTCGCAGGCATGACCAGGCGCTACCTGTATGAGAGGTTATCAATGATAACACGGCCCGCTCGTGTTTTCAATAACACTCTCAATAAGATGGTGGCTCCAAGCGGACACAGTCATGCTCGATACGAAATCTCAAGTTTATACTCGCATTTTTTCTTTTTCTGATATCAAAATCGTGTGCTCACTCGCTCCAGGCTTCGTGGTCTGCAATTTTAAATTACCAAGATCTGGATTGTGTAGAATCCTTAGCAATATTTATACTTGAAAACAATTGTAGTCTTCTGATTATAAATATTTACTTTACTAACTCAACATTATTATGTCGAATTATTCTTACTTACATAATAAAAAAAATCGTATTTGAAATATGTACAAATAACGTGATAAATACAATTTTATTGATAAAAAACTAAATATGTGAAGAAAAGACGCTTCATATTCGTTTTAAAATATTAAGATATCATTCATCCCCATTTTCAATGCTTTATCTTAACCAATTTTTTCCGTGTTAAGAGAATTTCGTATTAAAAAAAATTGGGCAATCATAACACAATATGGTCAATTTTATTCCTTTATACTCGTATATTGCTATATTCTAAAGGAGAAAAAATAAGACCCTTGGAAACAAATGACTATTTTTCCCAATTAAATAAAGTGATTTCAGATGAGAAGTTATTATTTTTCACCTTAAAATTTGCTATTATATACATTGAAGGAATCGTTATTTTTAATATTTTCGTTGTTGAGTGGGTAATTTTAGGGAAGTTCGCCCAGATTATGAACTGAATTGCGTATTTATTCTGGGAGAGTCGTGATGAACCAGATATCTTTGCCGAGGTTATGCATTTGCGTAATATATTTTTACGCAATCGTGCTACTGTTTCATGCTACGAACGTATCTCTATTTCTCGTTGGAAATCAGCCTTAATCACCCGTTTGCCTTATTTAATTGAATGGAAATTATGCGTTCCTGATCATACTGATTTTCATTTGTAAATGCTTATGTTGCTCGTTTCGTGTTTTATGGCTATTAATGAGATCACGAAGAGCGAATTTCCATGATTTATGCAAAAAATTTGGCTTATCGAAATTATTTACTGTTTGTTAAATGTCCATTGAAGATTATTGATAAAATAAACCGAATTATTAAAGCGTGTAATTATGTCTGTTTTATATTATTTGCCGAGTCTTAAATAGTGGGGAGAATTTATCTCCTTTAATCCTGGTATGCTCTCTGCATTGTATGGTACCAGGATAGCAGAGATTCCCGAGGATAGATTGATCTAGTGGAGCTTCTGCCGACTAACGCGATGCTCCCAGATATGTGGACCCTGTCTTACCGCATACCTCCCACGGCGCATCAGATACCTCCTCACATGTCCTTATCTCCTGGTTTAATCCGCACTACGCTTAGTGCCCGTTCATACCAAGTAGCATTTTCTTCGCATTTCACCCTAAGGCTCCCGTTTTAAAAAGGATTTCTTTTATTTGATCAGATCTGAATGAACGTTTAAGTAGAATCTCTTCTTTTGTTGAACTTTTTTATGTTTCGAATTGCATCAGCCGAATGTGCTGATATTGTATTAAATTACATTTTAGTTTTTTTACAATATAACCTGAAAGGTTTATGTGGCGATCTTTTTCAATCAACCAGAAATATGTTGAAGAAATCTTAAGTGAAAAACAAAATTAAATCTTTCAAAAATGAGTACCAAAAGAAATCGAATCCTTGACTCCCGGGGTTCGGTGGTTAGAATTTCAGAAACTTTTTACATCACAGTGAGGATAGTTTTAAAGGAAACCATAAAATTAAAGTTAATTATTTTAGGAGCTCGAACTCTTCTTTTGTTTACTGTAGGGGTGTAAGAACAAGTGTTTGGTTATAGCCCCATGTCAGAGTAGAAGTTTCAGTAAGAGCATTTGCCGGTGCACTCAAAGCCGTAAAAAGCAACTTAGATCTTTAAGAAAATGCACTGAACACCAAGTATGCGGTAATTTCTCCGGAACATTTATCTCCTTAGAACATAATCATGTGTATTTTATGTTAATGCTATCTCAACATACAGGAATATCAAATTTGGTATTTATATTTAGATTCATTTGAGCTTTTTATCAACATATAACATAATACTGAAAATCGAAACTTATTTTAAGTGCGTTTCTTCTTCCTTTCTTCTTGTTTTTTTTATTCACATATCAAGATTAATCTTTAGTACAGTAGTCATAAATAAATAAAACATAAAATTCATATTTTAAATTTTATTAGTTGCAAATAAACATTAATAAATCATCACGCAATACACGAAATAATGAAAATTAGATATTAAATATATGTACAATAGGAGATTAACTAAAGAATTTGTAGAACTCAAATTAACATACAAACAAATTATACAAGTAGATTCAATTACTTTAAAAAATATATTTCATAGAAATTTTTTTTAGGTGTAATATATTTAGATTATACCTATTGCTTAAAAAATATTATAGTAGGAGTATTCAAAATGCATTCACTTAATTTTAGTATCACCAATTCAAATTATTTATGTACAGAATTTAATCAATCCTTTTTCAAAATAAAATATATTTTCTCCAATGGAACAAACGTTTTGAATTATACGAGTATTATGAGAAATAATTATCAATTATTATTCTTTTGTATGTATTTTGTTTCTATCTCAATATCTTCATTTAATATTCAGTTTTAATTTCGGTCATCCCTACAACGATCTAAGAATGTCTCAAAGGCAGCATTTAGCGCGGGAAAAACAATAAATTCAGATGCAGTAAGATCTCTATGTAAAACCAGTCGAAACCCACAGTGAATCATACTCAAAACTTCTAGATGCTTCTAAAAGTGAATGCTAATCTCATACAATGAACATTTTTAAATCTTAATAAAATATTTAACATTTATACTCAATTCTTTACTCTCAAACCTTCCTTTTCTTACATACAACTTAATTTTTTTTTGTGATATTTCAATCTGTCAATATTACTGGCTTCGAATCTGAGTTTCAGCGCACTTGAGGAAAGCCGGGTCAATAATTGGCGCTGTATAAATTGTCCTATAAATATTATTATAATTTAAGTGAATTAAATTGTTTTTAATAATATTCGAATGTTAAAAAAAACACACGGTAAAAATAGTATTGTTCTTAATGTAATATTTAGTTTACACCAAAAGCAAAAAAAAACTAAAAAAACTTGTATTAAGAGATAAACTACACTAAGGCATTCAGTCTTCTGTTTCTTGACCAAACCAAGCGACATGAAGGGTGAATCGATGAACATATGGATGTGACACGGATCACTTGAATTCCTTAAGCGTTAAATTGAATACCGACCACTGCAGGTGCATGCTGCAGAGGAAATTGTAAGCGTGTTATTTATAAACAACTGCAATTGGATTTACGACGAGTCATGGATTGTGGCTTTTTCGCACGGATATCTTTTTTTAACTGTTTGCCGCACCTCCACCTTGTACATATCGTCCAATCAGATTTACGGGCTAGGGTTGTTTGAAATACGACTTGAGACTTTAATAATTTACTATTTCTTGTAGTTAGGGATAATTATTATTTGATGCAAAAATAACAAATTATCATTTTAAGGTTAAAGGCAATACTAGAACTTCTATGTTTTTAGCGATCCCTAGTTATGTTTTTTTTATAATTGTATTAGATTTTTTTTTAACTTTTAGGGAGGAAAAATGTAATTTTTTTTTATTTAAGTGTATTTCCGATGACAAATGAGTTTTTTGACTGAAATTTTGTGTTTTTATAGAAATAAAACTTTTCTTTCATTATACTTATGGATTGAGGAACCAAGACTCATTTGAAATGGTTTTCAAAAGTGTGTTTCTATAATTTTTCAAGTTTATTTTATTTTCAACATTTTAAGTTTTTTTCCAAATTGACAACTCCTACTCATTACTTGATATGGTATACTAAAATAACAAAATTATTGATATTTCAAACCAACACAAAAAATTCTAAACAACGCTCATAAAGAAAATTTCATTAAACATTTATATTTAATCAATCTTGATCTCGATATGCATTCCTTTAAAAAAAAATTATGTTAACTGTTTCGTAAAGTGGATTTTTATTGAAATGTCTTAGATTTTCATTGGAGTTTCATTGAAATATATTAAGGCCGATATCAGAATATCATTCAAACTTCTTTAGTTAACACTTTTAAAAAAAATTACGATATATCGTATCGCCCTTGGAGTGATCTTGATCGGTACATGACGAATATTATTGACATGATATCTACAATGTAACTTTTTGTGTAATAACTTGTGATTTGTCGCTTAATTTAAATACATATCAGTTTGATTTTAAAACTTATAGTAAAATCAAATATTTTCCGTGGACCTCCGTGAACTAGTTGGTAAGACTTTTGTCTTTTGAACCGGAAATTACGGGTTCGAGTCCCGCTGGAACCCAGATAATTTTAAAAAAAAAATTCAGTTACGTTTTCAATAGCCTTTTTTACATATTTCTGGTTGGTTGGAACAGATTTCCGCATGGCAATAAACCGCCAAGCTGTACTGTATACAACGAGAGGGTTATTTGTTTGAACAATTGATCGATATATACCGTTTTTAATAAGATTTTGTTTCTTGCTTTAAGCAATCGTTTCGATCCATTAAACTGAGTGTCATTAACACTCCTCGGTGATTAATTTCATCATTTCACACTTAGGATGGTACAGGCGGACCCACACCATAGCAAACCGACTCCATTTCGCAGCTTGTTTTTTTAATAACTTTTTCCGCACTCAATTGTAACAATACATCTGCGACTAAACCAACTTGTACGTGAAACATTTTGTTTTCAAACAATTATTTTAGACAAACTGAACATTTTTCTATTGCTTATTAATTAAAATCTTTTTAGTGGCGTAAAAGAACATTTATTATTATGCAAAAATCTTTCAAACATTACAGTCATTAACGAAACTTCGTAAGAGTATACTCGTATTTTGTCAATAGCTTGAATATCTAAACTTATTTCCTTCATTTGTTATATTTTATCAATGATAAATTTCCAATCATTATAATACACTTTCATTGTATACAGTACAACCTGGTGGGCTTGCCATGTGGCAATATCTTCCAACCGAAAAGAAAGATGTTAAAGAGGTCTAAAATGAAAACCAGGTGGGAATCCTTTTTTTTTAAATTCTGAACTCCAACGGGATTTGAATCTGCAGCCGGTTTGGAGACAGACGTCTTACCAACTAGGCCACAGAGGTCGTCACGGAGAGCACGGATCATTATGTATAGAAAAAAATATACGTCTTTATATGAAAATAGTACAGGCATTTTGCAATACATGTAACCCATACTACGTTTACACAATTAAACATATATTTATTTAATTTAAGCTCAAGAAAAATAAGCGAGCAGTAAAAAATCGTGAGATATTTTATATTGAACGTATTGTATTACATTTTCGATGTACACGTATATACGATACGTTATATGGCAGTCTAGTCCAAGTAACTAGAAAGATAAATTGCGGCGTTAAATGAAAACCAGAAATAAACGTTAAATGAAAACCAGAAAACCAAAAAAAAACTCGTTTCAGCGGCAATCGAACATGCAACCCTTGGTTGAAAGACTAGCGTCTTTCCAGCTCGATCAAAGACGTTGAAATACAGCCTTGACTTAAAATAATCATATTGTATATTCTGCGTGAATATTTTTTGTAAAGGTTGTATATAATTCATTATGTTTTTTTTAATCCTATTTTTTTACTAACTAAAATTATTTTTAAATGCAAATATCTTCTATTTTTTACATTTACAACTTTAGTAATAGAATAACTTAACTTATTCACTTTGCAACAAAATGGCCGCTAAGTAATGGTTCATCTCCGGCTTCCGTGGATCAGTGTGAGAGATTTACGCAGCGCCTTGGGTATGATTTATTTTTATGATGTCAAAAACAAATTGGCCAGTTCCGTTTCAGTCACCCCACCCACCCATCTCTATCCTCTGCCGTCTCGCGTGAAGCTTCTTCTCTGGCACCAAAATTGTCCCCAGGCCACTAAATTAAGCCGCTTTCAACCAACTTTCTCAATTTCTCGGAAAATCACTTCGCGAATTATATAAGCACCAATGCAATTTAGTTTAATAAACCAAAATTCTTAAATTTTTTATAAATTTTCCTAATCTCGTTTGATCTTTATAGCATATAGAATATTCTTTAATCAGCAATTTTTATTCCTGGCTCGTTGTAGTACTAGAATCGTGCTCCTAACCGGAATGATAGAACTCGGTTTTTCGATACATACAAATCGGTTCAATATTTTTTTTGCTTCTTTTCAAAAGGGACAAACTTTTATCTCACAAATGAATCTCATACAAGTGTGTATTTAGTTCTTTGTGGCTTAATTTCTCTTTTTTGTCGTAGTGCAGTTTTTTTTTCTTCCAGTAAAAAATCTCATTCTGGCGTTAACCTTAGTCTGGCCTCACCCTTTCATTAATGTGCTCTGCTGGTTAATACTTGGACGATTGGACTGTTGGTCTTTTAACCCCTCAACGTAAATAAATGTTAAATTTTAAAGTAAGGTTAAATATTATATTTTACGTTATTATATTAAATTGCTCATGATAGCAAAAAACTCATCCATTTCATTTTTATATAGCATGACATGATACTAAAATCGAAAAATTCACATGTCATGAAAATTAGTTCAATAATGTTTGTAATTTTTTCTTTTAACAGTCTTGAACGCTATTTCATTTATGTTATTTCACTAGGCAAAGTAAAGGAATGTTATATTTTCATATGCTTTTAACGTCTTATTTTTATTTTCTAAACATACATTTTTATTTTTTAAAACAGCCAAAGCATCATTATTTACTTAAGAAAGATTTTCAATATTAAATCTTATTTAGTAACAATAGTATTTAAAAATTAATAATGAAATCACGCCAATGTTATAAATATCTTCGTATTTTATAAAAGATTATAGAAAAGTTTCATGCCATGTTTTCCAAAATATTTATGATTGTTAATTTGGTTTCGAAAACAGTTTTTTTGTCATAATTGTTTAATTATATTACGCTTTTGTAGTAAACATTACAATCTGGGTGGCTACTTGCCTTGTAACAATTCCAACCTACCAGAATAATGTGGAATAGGCTTTAAGTTAAATCAGATTGGAATCTTTAAAAAAGGTGATGGAAAACTAACCCTCTACTCCCGAGTTGGATGACAGACTTCTTATCAACTAAGCCATGAAGGTTTTTAATAAAATATCCAATATCACATTTTAACTATCACCGTCAACAACATTTAATATTTGACTGATGCAAACTGCTGACCGCCTAGGATTTTAACTGCTAATATTTTTAAGACAGTCTTCTTTTTTCATTATATTTTATATCAAGAGGAATAAAGAAGATGGAAATAGTAATGTTTTTTTCGCATTTTTAGTCTAGAATGCGATACTCCATTTGTCACAGTCATTAATAGAAATAAATGTGTCATCTCTTCTAGCATGGTCTCTTCCCAAGTCTTGTACGCCATATTAACTACGCTGTCATCGCGGGCATATATTCAGACAATATTGTAGCGACATCATTACAATTTAATATTGTATTTTCTTATTCCCAGATAATGGACTCACAGCTGTTCTGTATCATTTCATATCTAGACGTTGTGTAAGACAGATTATTAATAATTTTAAACGACCAAAACATATAAATCATAATTAAAATCTTTTTATTATTTTTGGTACAATTATGTTAAAACATATTAAATTTTTTGAAGTGGGAAGGAAAAATTATGAAAGTGTTTTATTATATAACTCTTTCGTAATATACAGAATAACTCGGAGGGGTTATTTGCATGTAATGATCTCTCCAACCAACCAGAAAGATGTTAAAGAAGCCTCGAGTGAAAACCAGACTGGAATATACTATATATTTTTTTTAATCTGGGTTCCAACTGGAATCGAACCCGCAACCCACGTATTGAGAGGCATGCGTCTTACCAACTAGGACACGGCGGTCGGAGTATATATGTTTATGGAAGTAATATTATCGGAAAAGTATACCAGGATATAAAAAAAACTCAACCCGTTCTGTGTGCCTGCTCCAAAAGTTACGTTGAAGTTAAGTGTTAATGATCATTATGAAATTTATTCATACTTAAAATGAACGTTTTAACTTTTTATAGGAATATGAGTTATAATATAATATTAACGTTTTTTACTTGAAAGCATTTATATATATAAAAAAAAAAATTATACCCTACTAATTAAGAACATAGTTCTTGGTTGGTGTAACTATTCACTCATAACCAAGAACACTGCAGTTCCACACCAACAACCAATAACTCATACTTACTATGCCATTGCTATTTCTTTTATATTTATCATTTAGCTCATTCACGAAATACTACAAGTGTTGACGAGGCACTTGCTAAAAACAATTAAAAAAAAATTTATTTATAAGAATATTTCGTATATTTTCCGGAAGATTATTGTAATGTTTTATTTAACGATATGTCTTATTGTTTAAAATAATACTTATGATTCTTATAAATTAACCTTTAAATTCTTAACTTTGACAATTTTTAACGTTAACTCTTCAGCATATTACAAATAAAACTCATCACTTTACAAATAAAACTCATCATCTTCAAAATTTATTTCCTAAAAAAATGTTTATTTTCAAAAATATATCCATATTACGAGATATATTTTACGAAAACGTCGGCAATATTTAGAATTATTATTTTTACACTGGAGATTTGGGTTCGAAAAAAGGGTGAGCATGTACAAACACATATACGTATATTATCATCCCAAGACACGACAAACTAGAATTGAATCAAAAGAAAGGGCAAGAAAAGAAAAAATATTTATTTCTCATTGTATTCCCGAGATAGCGAGATGACTTAAATAACATTTTCCGATTTTCCCTTTTTCTTGTATAAATAATATCGGGGCGATTTTTTTTGTCTCACACACACACAACAGCTAATGTAACTGCAAATATTTTCCAACTTTGTGGGAGGTATTTTTTGCCACCAAAGACGTCCTCTCCTGTTCTTTTTTCCTCTTAATAATCTCATATTGAAAGCATGTGTTTCCAGGCGCCGGCGTTGTCGTCTTTTCAACGAAAATAAACAACAAATCTCTCAACGAAATCCACTCGTAGACTATTATCAGGCCAAAGACTTACAAGAACTTAAAAAAGAGATTGTTAAGTGCATTTGATAGTATTATTGTATTTCTTTGCGAAGACTTTCATTTTCACGATAATTTCAAAAATTATAATATTTGTAATACTGGATTGTTTTTATTTTTCGGATATCGAAATATTTTGATTTCCTCTGGAGTAATCTCTAAATAAAGCTCAAAAATCAAAGAAACGTGTCATTATAGTATACATAATCTAATTGCACTTAAAATGTTTAAACCTGACAAACCATTTGCAATGTTGTAATTTCTTCCAATAAAACTGTCTGTTTTGAAAAGATGTTTTTATGAATAAAAAAAGATTTTGAAATATTTTTATTTTTGTGAATCGACCCCATAACTTAGTGGGAAACACGATTTCTATCAGTAAACCACGTAAACTATCTTGATATATAATTTAATTAATGTTTTTCTAACTACAAACATTATGACGATGGCTTCATTTTAATTATTAGTTAAAAATATAAAATAACAAGCGTTAAACATTTTATATAATTGATATTTTCAAATTCCATCATAAAGCATTTTAAAATATAGTTTTTTTTCGTTCCTTTGAAATAAGTTTTTAAAAGCAATTCACAAAACATCGAAATCAAAATAAAAGAATTGATTTCTTGTTATCATACTGAGAATTTAAGATTTATGTTTCCAACCAAGGTTTTTAATAACACTTTAATCACAGCTGAAACTTTATTCTATATGAAAAAAACTTTCATATCATAAGTTGCATTTATATATGGTATAATACCGTCAAATTGATTCGAGCACAAATGCTATAACTATGTCGTTTTCAACTTTGATCATTAAAACTCGTCCAACTCTCTGACTTTATTCGTTATATTCTGCATATATTTGATGATAACATTGATTTATATATCTTATATGAAAGCATAAATATTTATTTAGTGATACATATATTTCCGATAAGTATTCAAGGCTTATATGTAGTTCGATATTTTTCTATAGCATATTTTTACAAGTATTCCTCAATTATAAATTTTTGTAATAAGTCGTTTTTTCGATATCCAAATCGTTGTTTTGTTTATGGACCCCATATCAATTGTATTGCACTTTTTTTTAATGTTGTATTCGTATATTTCTCTTTGTTTATAAATCATTAAGACGTTAAATAACTCCAGAATTCCAAACATAGATATTATGTTGTTGTACGTCTAGTTTATATTGTGTCTCTGGTTTTTTTTAATTAATCGTTGGTATTTTTAATGATTAATATGTAACAATAGCGTTTAAGTCTATATAACACGAGAATCAGAAAATATAAAATTGTTGAAGAAAATAATTAATACAATATTTAGTTTATTTGCTTTGTTTTATACAAAATTATCGAGTAGGGTTTTTTCCCTCAAATTTGCAATTCAGTGTTTTTTCGTTGTATCAGTTTATTTTAATTTCGTTTATATACATGTAATTTGTTACATTTGGTGGGTTTATTTCGATTCAAGCATGCTTTTCACTCATCAAAAATTAACACATAATGAGTCGAACACCTACAATTATGCTATCTCTCCACATTATTTTATACTGGTCTTAAAATGTTCATTGGAATAGAAAAGTTAGCCAGGATAAGATAGTCCGTCAAATCATATGTGAAAACTTGAAATATAGAAGAAAATATTCAGATCTTTTCAGTATATGTATGTTACCGGTCTTACATAATTTTCCGGGCACTCTTTCCTGTTATCGTATAAATTAAACTTTAAGAGTTCCTCATTTGATCACCTCTCAATTTCGTTAAAATCGCAAATGTAAGTTTTCTCAGAAAAACTCACTCGCACTCGGTAAATTTTCATTTGTGAACTTATTCCGTTCAATTATGTGACTAAATTTAATTTAAAACCTCTTAAAGCTAAAGCGTTCTCCAAAAATTTCTCGATTTTGAATACTTTTAAGAGTTTCTAGAGTATGTTCATTTATTTGTTTAAACACTTTATTATAGTGTTTAAAAATGTTCATAATAAAGTGTAATTCCATTAAATGAGAGGGAGTTATTATTGTGTAATCAAAACGTTCAATTTTTTGGTTCCATTTCAACATCCGATCTATATGCTATTAAACCAGAAAGATGCACCTGTTATAGCATTGGCGCTCTCTTTCCGCAAATCCTTTTCCGGGCGACTAACGGGGCATAGTTGACAAATCATCAGGTACGACATTGATTGAATGTCATCATAAATTCATAGTGGTGGTTCCTCTCCGTCAATCCTTCATCTGAGGATACTTTCTTTTGATCTACACACGGGCCTATGGTAGATAATATGTCCTACCGACAGACACTCTTATGACTGTATCCATGTCATCTATATTTTATTTCTAGCTCTCCAGAAATCGACACACTCATATTCTGGAAAGCTATCAAATGTATTGTGAGTAGTTTTTTTTTGGTGTTTTCATTCATATACACTCCTTTCTAGTTTTGCCGCAGAATTAAATATAAATTCACTATATCATATTTACCTATTTCAAAACATATGATATATACGTTTGAAATTAAAGATATATATACATATCTACTCTTTTGTATTTTTATAATGTCCTCAATCAATTGATTTTAAATAAATATCAATATCTCAAAACTATATTTTTTTCTAAAATCGACCATTATTTAAAAACGCAGTCAGATTTTTTTTCTACAAGTTGGGAAGTATCATATAATCTGACCTATACCAAACATTAGTCATGTGAGCTTTTCAATGTTGCATTTGCCTTTTTTGCATCTTATTTTTTATATCCTGTTCAGGGTTTCCAAAATCCAAATCTCTTTAAGTAACATATCAACACAGTCTCCTTAACGCCGTGTTCTAGACTTTTTTGTTTCATTGCATAGTAGCATACCATTTTATTTTTCTATTTACAATTAAATTCTATATGAATTAATAACATCAGGTACGCAGATGATACAGTTGCTCTGGCAGACAGTTTTGACGACCTTCAAACGCTTATAGATATAATTAATGAAGCCGATGTGAGGCTGGGGCTGAACATGAACGTGAGTAAAACTATGTTCATGGTGTTTGATCGGCAGGATCATGCAGGAGCACATCTTACATTAAACGGTGCTGATATAGAGAGAGTGAAAAAAAAATACCTCGGAAGTATCCTAGTGGAAGACCTCGACCCAGAAACCGAAGTCAAGTGCAGAGTTGAATCATCTCGTGCGACTTTTAATAAAATGAGAAGCGTATTCTGCGATGATAATCTTAACTTGAAATTTCGACAACGGTTAGTCAAATGCTACGTTTGGTTAGTGTTATTGCATGGAGTAGAATCATGGACCCTCAAACTAAGTAGTATGAACCGACTGGAAGCATTCGAAATGTGGATGCACCGGAGAATGCTACGGATACCCTGGACGGATATGGTCAGCAACACAAGGGTTCTTCAAAGAGCCAAAGTTAATAGAGAGTTGCTGGCTAACATTAAAATCCGAAAGGTGTCCTACTTGGGTCATGTACTCAGAGGAGCAAAATACAAATGACTGCACCTGATCATCCAAGGTAAAATAGAAGGCCGAAGAGGTGTTGGCAGGAGGATATCTCCTGGCTCCGCAAAATACGTGATTGGACTGGTATAAGGGGGGTTGGAGATTTTTTTCGGGCTGCCGGGGACAAAGATATCTACTCTCAAGTGATATTCAACGTTAGGGGGCCTGACATGACACTGAGAAGAAGAAGAAAATGAATCAAAAGACAAAGCGAAAAGTTATACTATATTCTGTTTTTAATTATAAATCCCACCATTTTGTGAATAGAAAGAATGATTTAGCTTCTTCAAATTTGATACATAAATATTTTTTTTAAATGATTAGTTGGTACATAATCAAATGTTATCGGTCTTTTAGAATAATTATTTTGGACAAAGTTCGTACTATCCAACAGACTCTCGAATGTACCATATTTATTTTGTAAAGTTTTAGGAAACATTCCGTTGAGAGGATTGTTTTAACATTTATCGACTTCACAAAGGGAGTGCGATGTACTTTTGCTAAGTCTGGTGTGAGCATTCATTATTTTTATTGGTCCAGAGAATTTATTTATGCTAATGCTGTGAAAATAATTCCCATCCACTATGCCCTGCGGCCCGCGCTAATTTCACGCAAGGGCAGCCTACTGTTTTATTCAACGATACTGTGTTAAGGGATTCAGTAGGGTGACAAGATTAATATTTGAACAAAAAAAGACATTTTTTAATCATTTCTGAAATTATTGTACGAAAATATTTAAATGTACTTTTCAATCTTAACTAATAATAATAGTTAAAAAAGTTCGACATAATTATTTTTATTTCAATATTCTTGTAAATTTTTACAAACATAGCCATAATATTAACTTAATTTCTGGAGTAAATAAATGGATTGCAACTTTTTTATACCAGCGTTTATCGATTTTTATTTTAAATTTAAATTTGTTAGAAAATCATGAAAAATATAACTATAACTGACATTAACCTTTACCTTTCGATGCTAAAAAAATTGCGCGTTCCGGTGCTGTGTATTCAATACACATGTAAAAATGGGCGATTTAAAATCGGAAAAATAAGAATATTCATAGCCAAAGGCTTAAGTTAATTAAATTTGAAGTTAAAAGTGATAATAATTGAAATTTGATTGCTGAAAACATGAAAAAACATCGGCCGACGTTCACAAAACGGGCACAGAGGCCTACTCGTATGGATGCCCGCGAGCTACTGAGACGGGTCTCGGAACACTAACATTGTCTATGTTATACCTCGAAGGAAGAAACAACTGCGAACTGAGATTCTATTTCTTGCGTTTCTATATACCAAAGTAGAGTGATACGTGAATAGCGTCGCTTCCTCACCCATACCGGATTTTAGAATGAATTTACCTACGTCACACACTGGCACACGTTTGATTGTACTGGTGAATTTATTCCCGATTTTCACAAAATACCTCTGATGTAGCCGATAGTGTTCTTTATTATTAATATTATTTTTTCATTCAATGCGTAAATATGATATATTACGGAGGAATTAATACAATCTGAATCCAGTATTTGTCATATTTATAGAGATATTAACGTTTTTAGAAGCAATGTGTACTAGTTACATATCACAGGGAAGGAAGGGTTAAAAAAATCAATTCAAATATATCAGTATTTTTTTATTTTATTTTTTTAACATATCTGCTTCAAGTATCTTAAAAATATTTTTTTCTAAATATTAACTAAATATAAGGTTTTTTTATTATATTCATAATATTACATTTTGATCGGGATACACACACTTTGCCTCCTTCGCATCCATACACATTCTCTTACAACGTTTTCGATTTCTATAATCTAAAACTTAGTCGTTTTCAAAATCATGCATTTGGTGCAACCATAGTTTCTTTAGTCTTTCTTTTCCACGTCATACGACCTTTTAATTGGTCCTATTAATATTTCTTCGATAATAAGTGGTCTATACTCAAATAATCTCAAAGTGTTCTTTATTGACCTACTAAATAAATCAGTCTTTTTTCGTTTTATATCCGACGTAATGCATTGGCAATGTACGAGTATTATATTAAATTATTTACTTTTTATAAAAATATTGGAGCAACGGTCACCCTACTATAAATAATGTTGATTCAAGGGTACCCCCACAACCTCCACTGTGGTGTCTGCAGATCCTGTAGTCCCTGACCAACGGACAATGTTAATAAGGGTGGTTTTACATATGCCTGGTGCATGTTTTTAACAAATCAAGTGGGTGCCTTATGCGAGGGCGGTTTTTTGTGGTCTCAATTTGCAAAATTATTTTTACTCCGTGTGAATAGAAATGGTCATATTATATGGTAATACAAAGAGAGAAACACTTCTATGTGAGGTAAAGCGTAGGTAACATTTATTTTTTACAAGTTCCTGTGCAAAATTTTAATTTAATTTAAAAAATTTCAATTGGCTGAAAAAATGTAAGAAAAACATTGGTCACCCGTTGATTAAGTGAAACCCCTTTGAAAAACATTTCACTTTGCTGATTGAAACTTATTCAATTTTTTTTTAGAAATTTTTCAATTACAGCTTTGATCAAAATCAAGTCACTTACCCGGAAATTCCTTTTAACATTAGTAGTCTAAATTTTAATTAATATGTAGACTTTGTTTTATTCTTGATATATCTTATTCAATAATGGATTTATTTTTAATCACCGATTTAGATTAAATGTTTTATAATTACATAATTAAATCATTGGAGTATTGGTGAACAGTTTTGATTCATAAAATTTACGCTCTTTATGAATGAAACGTACTGTGTGAATTAAAATATACTTTGTAGGATGTATTTGAATTAATTTTATGATCAACTGCCCAAATACCTGAAATATGGAATTCCTTATTAGAATTACATATTATTTTGCAAGAAATAAAAAGTTAGTATAGTACATTAGCACTATGTGAAAAACAAAAAAAAAATTGCTTTTTATGTATGTGATTTAATTAGCTTACTTATTTAACATAACATACATCACATTTTTCAAACACCATCACAAATGCTGCCGTTAATTATTTTCATCGTTTTATTTTCAATGAACCAAGTAGAAATTATTGATAAAACGAGCGGAATGTGTTTTTATTCTGTATTCTACGTGTCGTAGAAAAATAAATGACAAATCTGACAGCGCTGGCAAAAAGCCAGATTCCGTTCAGTTGAACTGAATTTACCTCGAGATGTCAAAAATCAGATAAGCTCACGACATGTGTGCTTGTTATTTAAGTTTATTTTTTAAACTTGTAATATATAGAAAATGCTCCCTTGTGTTCTTGATTATTGAAATAATAAAAAATCAATACGAAGCAAAAAAAACCTAAGACAAAGGCATGTTTTCAGTATTTCTTAATGTTTGAAAGCTCTAATTAATCGTTCGAGTACCGAGAGTATAACATATATATTATACGTTTTATAGTATTGAAAAAAAAATGTTCAGCAGTAAAACGGTTGAACTTAATTTATGTTAGACAGTTTTTTTTTTTGCAAATAAAGAAATAAGTATTATTTTGTAAAATGTGTTAAGATCATATAGTTTAAACCTCTTTTTAACCCCTAATATACACTTAATGGTATTGTATGATATATATTTTTCTTTGTATGAAGTACAATCTGGCGGGTGTATCGCCTCTTCTAACCGACCAGAAAGGTGGAAATGAAACTGGAACCCTTCTAAAGAATTCTCAAGAAATTTACTTTCGGGGTATTATTAATTCAATTATGCTGATTTAAAAAAAGACATAACTAATTTTCTCTAAAACCAGATGAAATAATGCACGACGATATGCAGTCAACTTTTTGGTATATTTTAGTATATCATTATTGTTAAAAAAGCTTAGGTATCATATGTTTTAAACCTTCTTTTTTTTTCAAAGTACGAGTATATATCAAATATTATTACTCAATAAAACATTCAACTCCAAAGTTGAATGATAATCTTATCTTATTTTTTAAAGAACTTTTATGATAAAAGGCATAAATCTACTTTCAAAAAATATTGTTCGTATCTAAGACAATTAACTGGCCGTAAGTTTCGAATCAGTGATTTTCTTTCTACACAGAAACCATTACGTTCATTAGATAGTTAGCTACGCACCACAAATAAAAAATATTGCTAAGTATTTAATAAATTTTAATTCTTATTTCTATAAACGCCATCATTCAGAAAATAGATCAAGTTAAAATGACTTTCCTGTGTCATGAAAATATGGTTTTGTTCGGACCGCACTAAAATTAATTCCTATCGAGAAGTTTAGAAACATTTATTTCAACTTTATAATTACTGTTTTCATTAATTTAATGGTCTTTGTTTTTGCCCATTATGGTGGTAACATGTGACTTACTAACGCTGGTATGTGACGGAGATTGAATTTAATTTAAAAGTCAAACACTTTTAATTTATTGCCATACCTTATTTACAAGTTTAATTATATTTTTTCCCTCCACAGAGAGTGTATTTAATTATTTCTGTTTGGATTTGATATAAATACACGACAAATGTATTCAATGACTCTTTTTAACCCTTTATTTTCTGACAGGAACTAAAATATCTCTAAAATATTATGTCCTACGAGTATATGAAAACTGTGTGAATTGTAATTCAAACTAGTTTAACATAGTAAATTTTTTAAAATAAGGTTAGATTTTTGAGAATGATTTTTTTTACTATACATATGTTTTTACAGCACAGCTTATTACTTTTATATTTTTTTTTCATTCAACATTTTATTAAAAAAAAACAATCATACGGGATTATGGCCAGGCTGCAATCTCTTTCAACCAACACAAAATTAAATAAAGAAAGTTACATGATCGCATAAAAATATTTAAATTATTATTCATCTTGACAAAATTTATGAACGATATACATAATAAAAGTAAGATATCATCAATCAAATGTAAAGGAAGATATGGTGGAGAAATAAGAATAATCAGGAATGAAACACGTTATATTGCTGACTTGAAATTAAGAGTTTTTTTTAATATGTTATGATATGTTATAATTTTTTATTTGATTGAATAGCTTTTAACAAAGATTTTCTTTTTAATAATCTTAACTGCTTTATTTAAACTAATTTTAGTTAACTGAAATAAAAAACGATTTGTTATACTTTTATATTTTAGTACTTTCTCAAATTTTGTTTTTGAACAGAACAAATTTTCTACCATTTATATGCATACACATACATTCAACAATCAATATTTTTTCAACCCTGCGCTAGCGTGCTTCGTTTGTTTCGTCACAAAATACCCTTAAGCATTGTGATTGTTCCATTTAACAGAATTATTCCCAACAAAGCATTTATAAATATTCATGCAATTCCCTCCACTGAGGGATTATGCATTTCGCTTTGGAATTTTTCAACCCTTTTGCTGATTTTATTTTCGTGTCTTTTACATATTCATATAGGGTTGCGCCAAATGTATACGCAAGTTGCTAACATGTTACAAATTCAATTTGATTTACATTCACTGAAGCAGGTGCAATGTTGAAAGTAATACATTGTCATGGAGATTTTGTTTCCATTTACGTAATTGAAGGGTTAAAGGGGATCAATAGCTACGCGCTTTTAACTCTTAAATTGAAATGCATTTAAACTATGCAATAACATTAGATATAGTCCAATTTGAAACCAAATTATTCCAATTATGAACTTTAAAACTTATGTTGGAATGTTTTCAACTGAACACTTTTTATTTTTAATGATAATATATTTTATTTTTAGTGCATGCGTACTTAAGAAAAACTATGATACTTATTTTGTATCTTGTCTAAAATAATTTCAAAATAATTTTTCCATTGATATTTCTATGAATAGATTTTTAAAATAGTCTACAAAAAAATTTCCAACTTTTCATGGCTCCAACCCTCAAATAGATGTTTATTAATAAAAAAATAAAATACCCGATTTTTAATTTTTGTTGATAATTGAGAAAGCATCTCGTCACTTCATAGGCGTTTGTATGGGGCTTATTTTTAAGATGGAAATCAACCATGAAATCCCCTTCAACTCACTGGATATTAGTGTATATACATAATTTATAAAAAAAACGATATTTTAAACAAACAAAAACAATTTGTTCGTTTCTGTCCTTTTTGCAGAAAAACGTAGTAAAGTCCAAAGCTTTCCGGCCCAAAGATATTAAAAAATGATAGAATGAAACAAAACAATTTATTTTTCAATGTAGTCATCCTGTAGTTTAATGCTTATATAAGGACGACGAATTCATTTTTCAATACTACTGAAAATTGGTTGGTTCTCGTAATGGTTTACTGAAGTTTTGTTCTCAAAAGTATTGAGGTGTTGTAAAACTCACACCTTGCAGTTATCCTTTGATTTTAGGCTTCTATTTTGTAACTCTTGCTCTTGCACTAATGTAACTGTTTCTGGAGTTAGTGCTTCTGCTAGTCTGGCTTGAAGAGGAGTATTTTCGATCGATTATCTGCCTAAGTGAAACTATTTAGTCCAATCTATCAGAATATGACGGGAAAGATTCTCCGTAAACAATATCTAAACATTGTTTTATTTCTGCCGGGCTTTTTCTTTTTTTTGAAAGAAACTTGATAACTACGAGATATTTAACACTTCAGAATATAACGAAACAACTCGTCTTCTATCGGATATCAAATTTTAATTGTAACATCGCCTGACTATGCGATTTGCCTGGTACTCGTATATCTCCATACACACTCTAACTTGTTTAGGCCTTAAACTTTTGAACCGTAGTATTACATCCAAATATAGATCTCGTACTATCCAAATATATACCATTAACTTTATTGTTGATAAATGCACCATTAACCATTATTGTATATAATGTTCAAAACATAAAGATGATTCCAAAAAAAAATTTTACTCCTCAAAGAAAGTAATTACTCGTATATGACGTTAGGAACCTTGTTTTTGCATCGTTTCTCTACAATTCAGAGCTAGTGGTTTCCCTCGAGACCATTGTTACTTCCTTCAACAGCATACATACCATCGTGTAGGATGCTCGGTTGTATACCTTTGGGTTTTAATGCCGGTTGTTTCATGCATTAATAATACAACTTCTGTATTTGGAGTCATAGCACCTTAGGAACACTGTTTGCAACTTATATTTGCATATTTATTTGATCAATATAAGTTTTTTGTTCAATTCAAAATACATTTGCCAATACTGACTACGCATGCGACGAAATAATAGTTTATTATCATCAGATATGTGTTAGTGAGATACGAAAAGTTCAAGTCTTTTAAAACGATTGCCAGTGGCGTTTTATGATTCTCATTAACTAAAACAGTATGAGATTACCACATTTGTCAAGTATAATTATCGTAACGAATACATAAATAATAATAATAATAAAGGGACAATTAAAAAAAACACCGTTTAAAGAGCAAACACTTAAGGGTGCTCTGACTCAGAATTCAAACCTTCTTATATTGACAGATCAAAAATATTACAAAAAAATAAAAGTTTAGTTTAAGGATAGAAAGGCGGTGACTGCGGTCAATAGATAAGGCACTTCCTTGCATCTCCATATGTTAAGGAAAAAAAGATCTGATAAGAAAAAAAGCAGAAAACTTACCAATGGAATACGATCTTCAAAGATTTTTTTGTTGATCTTCCAATATGTGATAGTAACACCTAAATATGTATTATAATTAATGTGTATTGTATTTATGTACAATCATTAATGTAGAATTTAATGTATGTATAACAGTAAATAAAGGCTCAAATATAATATATAATTCACCCCCACTAACTTGTAGACTATATAATAAATTGTTTGCCTCAAATACTTATTACCAACTCCTAAATGAGATGATCTTTCATCTATCTCCAGTCAAATAAAAACATTTGGAATAATATTTCGGCCGCAATAATTCAACTTACATGTAACATTAAAATAACTCAATAATAAAGTTTTCTTCAGTTTTACAGTATATGAAATGTTTTTTTTTTCTATAGCTCCGAGCTGAAAATTATTTTCACCTTTTGGTGTTGAATAAATGGCGGAACCGTTTTATGAAAAAAGAAAAAAAATTGCTCCCTCGCTTTAAATTTCGCCACGTCGAGATTAAAGCAAACGTAGTAACGTTGTGCTAACTCTGTTGCTGAGGTAATTTATTGCTTATAAAACAATAAATCGTTTGCCATTTTTGTACAATCGTAAACAAAGCATCGGGTTTATTGTCTCCATGCGGCAGTAAAACAATAAGGAGTTTACATAGAACGGCCCAACAAGCGGCTTTTTCGATGTCCAATAACTGTACAATACGAAATGTGAGGATAGAACAATTTGGTTTTAATTCCACAATTATTATTCGCGTTACTTTAAATTTTGTTTTTTTTTTAATAAGAGCGAAGTTATGAAAAAAATAATTAACATTTTTCAAAACGTTACCATTTATCATCCGTTATTTCGCATTATATTTTTTTCGCGATTGTTCCAAATAATGGAATGAAAATTCGAGCCTTGAATTATTTTTCAAGGATGTTTGTTATATGGAAATGACCTAAAATATGTTTTGGCCTTATATTATTTGCAAAGAACAATAATTGTAATAATATTATTGATTTTGACCTACTCTATTTAATCTGAAAATAAATTAACAAAACATAACATGAAATTTTAAAAATCACATTCCACATTAATTTTACTGAGACATAATCAAATCCTGCAGTTTTGCTTATTTGTTAAAATAAAAGGATAAGTTGTTAAATGTTAGTGATTCTTGAAAACAAATTTTGCAATTGTATTTGATTTATTTTCTTAATTTTTTTTTATTTTATTGAGAAATGTTTCGTTGCAATTTGCAACAATAATTTATTAATTGTGGTAATATTTTGATTTTTTTCTAAATAATTTGAAATCGTTTCCCGTATAGTAAGTAATTATTTGTTCCAAATTGTTAAACAAATAAAATTTCCTATTTTCTTTCTGATTGTTTATACTCGTACACATTTTTTTTATACATCCATACTTATTTATTTAATTTTTTTAATTAAATATCAGCCCCTTGTTTGATTAGTATGACAATTTTTTTTTAACATCAATGTCATAAATTATACTTTAAGTGCTGAGTAGATTATAATGGTCTTAACCACTTGAGTGCACAACGATAATATGCAGTACAAGCAAAATGCATTATGAGGAGTGTGTTGTGTATTTTAACCTCATTAATACATATTTCTATGGCACCTATTAAAGTGTCAGAGTAATTACTTAAGTGTACCGCCAATATTTAATTTTATTCAAAGCGGTTATACAGAGTAACCCCAAAGACTGTTTGTACTGGAGGGCGCATTATTCAAAGTTCTTTGACTAATCCTTTAGGAAATGGGGAAGGACACTAACATTAACACATAACTTCATTGTATGATTCATTAATAGATCTAGATCTAGTCTCACATAATCATCAAATACTCTTTTAAATATATCATATCTTTAAAAATATCATACCTTCATTGTATGATTCATTATTAGATCTAGATCTAGTCTCACATAATCATCAAATACTCTTTTAAATATATCATATCTTTAAATATATCATATCTTCATTGTATGATTCATTATTAGATCTAGATCTAGTCTCACATAATCATCAAATACTCTTTTAAATATATCATATCTTTGAAATATTTTAGAATTCTTCAATTTGTCATTTCTGGGTTGATATTTATTAGTTGACTTGGTACCGAATCCACTGTATCCCGAAAAGAGCTCTCAGGGTGACACGTAATGGAAAACGTCTCTCGAAGGAAATTTCGGTTAGAGAAAAGGACCAATATCTTACAGATAAAGATAACATAAGTAATTCCAAAAAAACGGCATTTTTTGTATTTTTACTGAGTTAAATTCGATTATATGGAAACCAACAGCGTTCAAAATTTATTATGACATCCTTTTTTTCTGCATTTTCTGCATTATACAAATGTATCCTGTTACAAAACGCGGACCATTCATATACGAGTATAATACTAGAAAGCATTCTTTTCATAGTGCTAGGTAGTACCAAGAATATATCATCTATGTCACTCAATTGGTTAAATATCTCAAAATCGCGCGTCACTAAGTGCTGTTTAGTCTTCATCACATTGGATCTATAAGTTGCTACATAGAATAAAATATGTTTTCTAGCTCGGTTGTAACTGTCAAAAATATAAAAACTAAGTGCCTGTTATATTGCGGGACAGTTGAAATTATATTGTAGTACGCATATGAATAACGCGATGTATTTTCGCCTTCTTGTTTTGAGGCTTCTATAATTGCGCATTATCATAAGCTCGATATGGTGTGCATATTTTTTTTTGATAATCACCCTCTGTTATTTACCATTATCATTGGGTATAATAAATATGACTATTTCTAGTGTGCTTTTTATCATTTATTTTGTGTATAATTTTGAATCATCTCATGCACTAGCAAAATTTAACTGGCGAATATCATTAATTTACTCAAACAAAAATTTTTTGGCACTTTTTATTTTGATGTAAAAATGCACCATCTGTCAAATTAATATAGAAAACATATGTTGAATCATTTTGAAAGGTTACATGCTTCATTACGTACTTAAAGAGTTCGAGTATTGATATAATTTACAAGTTATTCCATAAATGTATCATTCCGTAATAAATTGTTAGTGGCACCCACAATACGTAATACAACATGTGGCCATTTTACCGACCCTCATTGTTGTTAATTATTTATGCGTATTGTTAACCTGCAGAATAAGTTTTATTTCACACAACGTCCAAATTAACACACCGATCAAAGTTTTAAAAGGGTTCTTGCCTGCCGATTCAGACCGGTTTGCCCGTGAAATTAATTAATTATTCTATAAGAACTTATTATATTACTACTGAACATTTTTAGAAAATTTAATCAAGTTGTTGATCGTGTGGAAATTTATGGAACTTGAAATAAAATAGTGACAATCAAAATTATTATTTATTTGTTAGGAAATAAAAATAAAATAATTTTACGTGTACTTGAATATGAATGCTTTTTAACAAATCAAAGAAAATGTAAGCATTGTCATATTTTAAAGGATGATAATTATATAAAATATAACTTATTACTTAATTTAATTTTAAATATGTGAGATTATTTAAAAGAATGTAAATTATTTCATGATTGAGGATATATTAAAAGCAACTATAAAATATTTTTTAACTCAAAGTTTTTTTTTGAAGAGTTTTTTTTGAAGAATTTTATATAAGGCCATCTAGCAGTCCCTCTACCTAAAAAAAGTTACATTTTTTACGTTAAATAGCTACTTTGCGCCATCACACAAATCTATCCGATGATTCAAGTCCTTCAAGTAAAACTAGTACAAGGCCCGCAGAAATCGTGTTTGGGAAGCCTGGGTGTAAGGCAAACATAGTTGCCAGTGGGTCATGTTTGGGAAGCCTGGGTGTAAGGCAACCATAGTTGCCAGTGGGTCATGTTGTCAATGAATATTAAATGTCTTAATAGTTATCATAATTTAAAAAAATGCTTTTCAAACACATAACAATTTGAAAACTAAAAGTTATTTGATATTGTATTTCCATATAACACGAACTGTTATGGGGTTGATCGTTACATTTATTGTGTTTTTTGTTAGTTATCATGTTCTAGTCCACTTCATATTCCTCGTATTGCAATTATCAACGTTTTCCGGATGACAATTGGTCGGAATTCTCCATTATAAAATCAACCACTCATTTCATAATAATCCACAGTAATTTATTAATTTCCTTTTGTGACTAATATTAAATATTTCCAAATTTCCCTTAAACCTGTTGTTATTTGGTTCATTATTGCAAAAATTATCGGTATAGTTCGGCTTCATTTACATGAATTCTTTGTTGTTTCGCATATTTTCGCACTGATGATTCGTAGTGGCGACATCTGTTTATGCGAATTGGAATTTGAATAATATTATTAACAGCAAACGCCATTGTTATGCATTCGAAAACTAGACATTCTATCAAATTTTGTGAACAATGCGAATTTCCTATTTTACACACATTTCTCCTCTGTTCATAATGTGATATTCATGTGAATCATTCGTGGGTAAAATGAACAAATTTTCGAAGGTTTTAAACTTGTTTAACGTTTTTAATTTAATTTTTACATTTTAAGGTGACCCCGCTTTAATTTTAATAAGAAAATTGTGCATCAAAACCATATTAATTTGATATGGTGTCCTGGTGCCTTGTTACGCATATAAAGGGATTATCTTTTTAAATATTTAATATCCTTAGCAGAAATCAATACAAAGACAAATGACATAAAGACTCTTCTCTTGCAAATTTCATTTTGATATGTAGCATCGCAAATCGCCTTCCTTTGAGCACATCAGGGAATCATTCATAATCTCTTCTTTCGCATCTTTATAATTTGCGTTTCTTGAAAATAAAAAAACTTGAATTAATCATCTCGAGAATGACAGATGGGTTCTCCTTTTTTGTACCATTCGGGCATCCATTAGTCTCGTTTTTTGGGATTGCTGAACAAAAATTCAAGAAAAATTATAAAATTTTATTATTTATTGCTTTTTTTGTCCTTTGTGCTGGTCAGTATAATAAAATAGTTTTATTAATTTGTAATAATTAACCAAAAAGGATTATACTACTTTGTCAAATAAGAGTATTTATAAATTGTATGAGAAATCCAAAGTAATGGTGATAGAAAAGTGTGAGAGGAAAAGTAAATGCAATATATAAGGGAATAATGAAAGATTGGGGTAAGTTGAGGAATTCTACTATTTGCGTAGTATTTTCTCTGATGACGTAATAGTTAAGAAGGATATCGAACGCCGTGAAGCAACAGGAAACAAAGCTTATTGATCACTAAAATGTATAAACTCGAAGCGGAAAGCATTAAATCTGCTAAAATGCTAGTCCACAATAGTATTTCGAAGCCAACTTTCATGTATGGAAGTGAAACGTGGACGTAGAAAAGGACTGATATAAACCGAATAAATACTTAGGGGGGAAAATGTATGACAGAAAACGAAATGAAGTTTTAGGAACGAATGTGAAATTTAGGCTGATGTGTAGAATAAGATGAAAAAAAGCTCACTGAGATGGTACGAGCATGTAGAACGAATGACGACGTACAAAACGAATATTTTGAATGAAGGAAATGTAGAAAGTCAGAGAAACCGGTTAAGTCGTAAGAGAATGCGTATTACTCTGGAGGAGACTAAGAATATGTGTCGAGATAGGAAAATCTATCGCTCCGTTCTCTCTGCCTACCCTGACAGAAATGGCGTGATAGTATGTATGCATGCAAAGTCAGTGCGATAGTAAGAGTTGCATGAGAAGAGGTATGGATGTAAACGAGGTGAAGGATGTGTGTAGCGATAGGAAACTCTAGCGCTCTGTCCTTTCTGCCTACCCCGACAGTGAAACGGCATGATTGTATTTATGTATGGGATGGCACCTCTAGTGAATATTTTCTTGGTTGACTTAACATACACTTGCTTCCTATCTTAGTTAAATACTCAAAAATCATTGTGATCGTATTTATTTATCATACGTACTATTTTTCGTACCAACCGGAAAGCGGGTTGAAGAAACCCGTATGTTTTTTTTACTATAACTCAAACATTTTCCAAAGACTACATATTTGATATACACATTCAAATCTTAAGTATTAATCTAATTCGTGTATTATAACTATAACTAACTTATGATAATTTTCATATCCGACATGTTATTTAAGAAACCCTGCGACAAAAAATATAAAGTTCAGAGCAGATGAATTTCTTGTTATTTTTTTCTTAAGTTATTGACTCCGTGGTGATTGGGAATGGATGGCATTAATACTTAACTTTTTGAATAGTATTGATCCCTCATATTAGTATATTGCATCAAGGACATCATTATGGAGCTAATTATAAAAGGCATTCAACATAGGATAAATTTGAGAACATTGAGTCTGAAGGCTTATCCCAGATATTTAAATGTTAACTTTGGCTATCTTAGTTCTTTATTCCACCCCGAGATAATCTTGAGGACAAACCGTTAAGTAAAATTAATCTCCATTCTTGAAACTGTCATGGCGGATCCAAACTGTCACTGAGTTTTGGTACTCAGCTTGATCCTAAATGATAGCCATTTTTTTACCCTTCGCGGAGTTCAAAAATTAAACTCTGAATCCCTAAGTTCAACAATTCCAGCTATTTTCTCATTATATTCCCGGGGAATGGTACTTTGTCTTATTTAAACTTTCCCGATATTTCAATGAGCGTTTCCAAATGTTTTTAGGGAAGTATAAAAACATGAGTTTTTTTCCCTTTTTTATATCATTCACAAGTTGAACAATTTTAAAATAGTACTTATCTGACCACCGAGTTAAAGTTATTTCATGTATGGTTTAATTCATGAAGCTAAGCGTTCAATAGTATTTTCTCTGTTTATTACTTATATAAATGTTTTTTTTCTCGTAAGTAGTATATTAAGAAAATATATTAATACTCTTTAAAAAATTCAAAATCAACGTTTTTACAATATTCGTAAATTTTCCATAAATACGAGTATATTAAATAATAAACTAATAGAAGTTGATTTTGATTTAAAAAATTCAGTGTACAAATAGACAATACACGAGATCTGTAACCATGTGGGTAAGACTCTTAGAGGTCACGATACCTACAACCTTCCAACCCGGAGATCGCGGGTTCGATTCCCGTTGGCACCCATTTATTTTTTTAGTTTATTCGTCCGGGTTTTACTTCAGGCCTCTTTAACATATTGTTGGTTGGCTGTAAGAAATTGCAATATTGCAATAAACTCGCCAGGTTGCAGGTATGCAAGGAATAATATCATCACTACGCTATACCCCTATTTGGAAATATGCCTACTTATCTCTCATTGAGAATTCAATTTATTTGGTCGGGTCACGTTTTTCTAGGTATTCCCAAATTTCTCGTTCCTTTTTTATTACTTGTATAGATTATTTTTTGGAAATATTTCGTCACTCTCCAAAAAACTGGAGTTTCAATGTATGAAAGAAATTAAGACTGCAGTAAATAATCAATGGATGAAATGAATGTTTTAAGTAATAAAGAAGTGGGCTTTAAGATGATTTGAATATGTGGAGAGAATTAATGACGTTAGAATGGTTAAGCGAGTATACACGTCAGAAGTGCAAGGTGTGGGTGGAAAGGAAAGACCGTGTAAAACGGGGCTGGTTGAAATGGGCCAGATTTTGGAAAAAGGTAGAGTAAGAAGGAAATAAAAGTAAAATAGAAGAATGACGCGTTGAAGTGTGACGAGATGTATGACCGTGGAGGAGACGAATGTGGTGTGCTTGGATAGAAAAGTATGCCGATCTGTTATATCTACCTACTCCGTAAGGAATACGGCGTGATAATATGTATGCATACATTTTTCCAGTGTTTTCAGATGCCTCAAAAGAATAAACAGTCTCAAAAGAGTTGATAAAGTCGATGAAAATCTCTATTTTGCAACATTATAAAGCTTTTTTTTTAAATCAAATTTAAAACACTATTATAGTATGACCCATTAAAACTTATTGTCGAATCTATTTTAGTTCCAGACACAAACAAAAATTTAATCCAGAATTGTTGTAGGCAAATTATTACAAAATTATTCGGGAACATTTGTCGTCATAATTTATGTTGAACATCGCGTCAGACGAACATTTATCAAGGAGCTTGACACTCGCACTAAACAGATGGTGTATTGAGTCACATTCATTGCCCCGTATATCTTTTATACACATGGTTCATATGAACCAATTAAAATTTTCCCTGTCATTTTTTTATCTCCCGTTACTTTTGGTCCCCCGCGCATATCCAGATTGTATACAAATGTTTTGGATACTGTTGGCTACCATTTATTTTATTTATTAATAATTCAAGTCAAACGTTGTTTGAATATTTTTTAAAATTCTAATTAACCTCTCCTCTACTCGACACATTTCACTGTTTGGAAATGGATGAAGATGAGTCAATTTACTCCGCTTTCAAGGTTTATTTTCAGTGGTATGTATTTTTTTAATGGGTTCATTCTAGTTTCACTTACGGCCTTTGCAATGTATTTCTGGTTAATGAGAATAAATCACTGCGGGGCAGGAAACTCACCTGATTATACTGTTGACAACAACATTTTAATACAATACAATATTTATATTACTTATTAACGAATATTAAAAAATGAATTTTCTCTATTTTTTTATATTGATGATTTTGCCATTTTCTTTCTCCATCTATTATCATTTATCAAAATATTTTTTTTTAAAAACAAAATCATAATTAAATGTGAAATTCGTTTTGATTTTTAAAAGAACCCAGATATTAAATTTTTATATTAAGCATTTTTTCTATCTTTTCAATCATGAAAAAAATATATATAATACTTGCTTTGAATAGTCCATTTCATTAGAGAACGAAAGAAACGATTTTATTATTTTTGAATCCAATACACCAAAAAATGTCAGCCATAAATAAGCTCTCGATAAACATTAATTTTATGAAATCAACGAAATTAATTTTCCTTGGACGCATTAGTATAACAACATGTTAGCTCTTTGTTATACCTGTTTATTTTTGCTATAAAAATATATCATAGATGCCAATGTCAGCATTTTACTTGTTTACGTCTATTAAATTTATCAAGTGTGGAATTTCTTCTTTTGGTTGAAATCTCCGATGTCTTGTTCAATTAAATCTATTTGATTAAAAGAAAATTTATGACTTATAAAGTAGTGGTTTTTTGCTAACATTTAATGAATAGCTAACAAAGAAGTATTGTTTTATCTTATATTTTTAACACATTTTAATTTGTCAATCAAGAAATATGGTGTTTTGTAATATACCAAAACATATCCTTGAATATTTTCTTCTATTTTACTTAACGCCTGATATATTTTTTTGGAAGTGGTGTTTGAATTAGTATATGGACGAAAATATGCAAAAATCATCCAATTCACAATTTTCTTGTCTTTTAGACAAGTGAATGGATTATTATATAATTTAATTCCTTAAAAAAATCATTAAGGCTCATAAGATGCGATATATTTCCTTCAATATCTAAAATTAAGTAAAAAAAAAAACTTGTATTTTTTTCCAAATCTTCGTATTTGTGTGTTTTTCGTTACACTTTTCCACTTTTTTTAAGGATTTGAATGACCATCCAAATCGACTTGATTTTAATAGAAATATTTTAAATTGCTATACTTTTTTAACTCATAGATGTAACTTATTTGCTTTTTTTTCACGCAATCGTTCAATTTCATTATTGTTTATTCGTAGATGGATACATGATCTGATGTTCAAGACTTTTTTTCAATGCACGCTATTTTGACTCATTCAAATTTTACATCATACATCTGGTTCTCTTATTTTTGTCCCCTTTCTGACATTAAGTCGATTCATACAAAAGAGTAGTTATTTTACACTTTTAACAATCCGACCGTGTATATTGTTGATTAATGTATATGAGGTTCATTCTAACAGTTTTGCATAGAACATACTATATCGTGATTAATCTATTGATTGTGGTGTAATTAAATAATTATAGATTTATCGCGACCAGTGTATTGCCAACTAAGCGAAAGCAACATAAATTTAAACGCAAAATTATTTCAGAAAATGTCGTTTCCTTGACGCGTCCATTATTTATTTTTGACAATTATGTGGGCAGCTGAAATATGAATTTGTTTCTGTCAATTTGCATTCCATTTCATTCTGTCGAAATATTACATCTATTTTGTTTAACAAATGACTACCAGAATTCATTTTTCTCCATTGTCACCAAGGCTTTGTTTTTTTTTTGTTTGCCCTTTGTTTTTTTTGTCAAATATTGTGGTGTCTGCAATGTTTTGTGGCATTGTCATTTACTGAATAAGGGGTCAGCTAGTTTAATTTTTGTTTTAATATTCTTCTGAAGTACTACGTAGAAATACAATATCGTCCAAGTAAATAAAACTTAATTTAATATAAAAACTTTTTTTTACTAAGCCGTTTAATTTAAGATCAAGATTATATAAAAAAGGTCATTTCTACGACTTTAGAACAAAGAAGTTTATGGTAATAGTGAAAACTTATAGAATTATTTTCTATGTTAAACTTCCTCTGTTTTTATATTTCTGAACATATACCAGATTTATCTGCATATTTTAAACCAACTATTAATTTACTGTTTTATTTTTATTGTAACCAATAGAATGCGTAATTGTATGCCTATTCTAAGTCGAATACTACTGTCTCAATTTCTTATGATACCATTACTTGATTACGGTGACGCGTGTTATTTGGATGCCAACGAGATGTTGTCGGACAAGTTGGAGAGTAGTCGTTAGACAAGTTGGATTCATATTCAACCGAAGGATATAGGAGCACGTTATGTCACATTTTATCCCATTCTGTCAATATTATTTTACGTGCTTAACAATCCCAAATCCCCCTTATACCTTCGCAAAATTTCCAGCTTCTTTTAGAACACGGGCGTACTCTTTGATCAAGTGATAAGAGACTCCTTTGCATACTAACACATCACACCACATTTTACTTCTTTTCATTTGAAATTCACTCGACGCGACGGTGGAATGAACATTCAAGAGTTATCAAAAATACACCATGCTTGTTTACGTTTAAGAGAGAATTAAAAAATATAACATCCCTCAGAATAACTTTTCATCCATTTTTTTTCTATGCTTTCCTTCCTTATCCTTGAACGAATTATTTTCCTCTATTTCTACCCTTATTGATAGACATTACTCATTTGTTTTTTTTTTCCCGTTAAATTTGAACTGTTTACAAATATTTTTGTATCCAAGATGAGCTGTTTGGCTGGAATAAATTGCAATATAGCAATATGTCGTCCAGATGTACCATCATATCATATTAACCAAGTACACAAAATAATTAAAATATATAGTAATTTAACTTGAATAAATACTCGTATAATCCAATAAATTCGTTTCCTTATCGTAGCTACAAATTCAACCTGATAAAACTCATCAGCTGGTTATTTACAGAAGAAACAATTGAACTACTATCTATAATGCGCTGTTTCATCTATGAGTTATCTGCTTCTTGTATTTTTTAATGCATTTTATAGACTGAATGCATTTAAATTTTGTGGTGATATGCAATTAATCCAATAATCAAGTGGACAACTTGCCGACGTTTCCATATAATTTAATACTCTCTAATGACCCGGTGTGTAGAACGACTCGATGACAGATTATAACGATCTGTTAAAAGATTAGGTTAGTTTAATCGCCTTGAGTATTTTTGGTGGTCAGTCTATTTGAGTATCGTACTAATAAATAAGACTACTTGAAAGAAATATTGATCTTTCCATGAGGTTAAACTTTTAAGAAATCAATTTGCTTTCTTGAATTTTTATACTATTGGTTTTTAACGATTAATTTTCATACTATCAATGTAAATGTTTTCTATATTTTCTATCGCTTCCATTTAAATTTCTTATTCTGAGAGTGTATGGATATTACATATATTTAGCTGCAAAATAAAAATTATTTAAATGTAATGCAATCCTTGAGTGTTTTTTAAGGTATTTTTTATACAGGCAATCCACTAACACTACGATGGTTAGTGGCATTACTGTTTAAACCAAAAACATTTTTATAAGAGATAAAGTATAACAAATTAAATGAAAAAATATCGTTTCAGCTGATTTAACTTAAAAACTGATAAGTGAAAAAAATCCTCAAAAAGAAGAAACGCAACATTCATTGGACTAAATGCAAAGATAGGCATTTAGTAAATCAAAAATATCACGAAAAGGTCAACGGAAAAAAACATTATCTATAATATCATCATTCAGAGCATACTCGCAATTAGGATCCTCTACAATACCCATAGCTTAAAAGTAACTAGCTTCCAACCAGTGGTCCATTAACAAACCACATATAATTGACTTTCATTCATTCTTTTTACGAGTTTATTTAACTACGGGGTAAGTGAACGGTTTAAATAATAATTACAATAACTCATAAAAGATATAATTTTTTTTATGATACAATACGACCAATTCCTATAATTAACGAAAAATAAATTTGCCTTTCGGCCAATTTATCAACAAAATAAAATACTGGCATGTTAAACAGAACTCTTCGGGGTGAGATATTCTTGAATTTTTCAACACCACTATTTTTCACGTCTCAATATATTAGCAATACCATTACTCTTGATAATCCCACGTAAAGCTTTAAGATTGAGAGAAAAATCTATTTTCTCCATCGTAAGTTTATACAAATGTAAGCTTAGGCTTAGCTCGCTAACTCCCGAGATCGTTGCTCCCTCCCATACATTTTTAGTGCATTGCAAACGAGGCATTTGTCTCTGAATGATTAGTCAGTATATTATTCCTGGTAATTTGTCTACAGAAGAATGCTCCTGGCCCAAACTTTGTCAGGATTCAAAAATAAATCAACTCGAGTGAACTAAAAACGGAATTGAATAGAATTCGTTAGCTCATGCGCAAAGTGGGCATGAATTGCATCGCGGGAAAGAAATTAACTTTTTTAAATCTCAACAATAATTGATACTATCATTTTTGTATTTAATATTCTCCAAGTACTTGGATATGTATAGTATATTGTATAAAATACAGTTTTAAAAATGATATGTTTTGTTGTTCAGAAGAATCGTTAAGAATTTCATAGTTTAAATCAAATTGCACCAAATACTCCTGAACAATGGTTTCCAATATTTACACTATCTCAGCAATATCTTGTGCCGTACAACGCTTGTTATTCTCAATAATGTCTTCATTTTAGTTATCATCAGTGGTAATCTATTTTCCAGAGCGGACACCATCTTCGAGTTTCGTATCACCATTGCAGAATTTGCCCAACACGACCGCTAACGGAACCGTCGCAATATACTATGTTTATATCTTTTTTTGGTTGTGTTGCAAATTTTCCTTTCCGGTATTAAAAAGCGTCATGCATCAAAAAAACAACTTATTTTATTTTATACATTTGTGTAAACAAGTCCTGAAAAATGCGCTCCATTATTACCTTTCAGTAATAAAATTATGTCGGAACAATATCTATCCGAGAAATACGAGACTACTTTTCAAAAACATAGTTTATGATTCGTACTCAATGTTAAGATTGTTACGAAATATTTTGTCTATATTTATACTTAAATATTGTATAGTATACACATACAATAGGAAATATCACCGATACATTTTTTTTGTTACAAATCCGTTTGAACTTTTCTAGAAAGAAAAATAGTAAAGCCTCACATTTTCTCTCATTTATTTTTTTATTGTGTCACAGTATTTGTATTAGTAAATTATTGGTTAGAGAAAATAAGGTGTTTAGTATTTAAATTAAAGTATTGGCTATAATGTCTTGTATTCATATACATTTCGTTTTATTACATGACGTGAAAATTATTTAAAAAATTGAGTTGTTTGTAACTTCTGAATACGGTTCAAACAACCGATTAAAATTCATTAAACCTACACACACATTTTCCTTTTTTGTGCAAAGATAAACACAATCATTTTACGGTTCAAGATATACCTAACACGAGTGTTTGTTTTCGACACCACCGTTAACTCGGTGTGTCGGTAACAAGACTTTCAAAAATGGATTCATTTGTCAATTGTCTCGTTTTGTCTTATGTTTCGCGATCCCGCTGGGTGAATAATTGATTTTTACTGTAGACATCCGAAATAAATTGAACCAAGCATATTCAACGCGATAGTGGCCGTTGTTTCTCCGAATCTGTCATTAATTAGTAATAAATCTCAAATTAAACGTTAAACAAATATTCTTTGTCGTTTAAACAAATTTTTGAACAAATATTGGAAGAGGTATATATATAAAGGGTAATGATACTTTGATCAAGTCTCAAAGGAAAGGGAAGATATATTTATAGCAGCTCCCAGGTTGAATTTCCTAATACAATTATATAGGTATTTAAATAGAAACCCATATAGAACTTAAGGTCTAATCATTACTCCTTATATTCCTATGTGATAGGTAAATATTACAATGTGATGATATTGAAACTGATAATATCTAAATTTTAAACTTCGACAACGCATAATTAAGTGTTATATTTGGTCTACTTTTCTTTATAGTGAAATATGGGGCATTAAAACCAAATTGCTAAATAAGCTCGCAACATTTGAAGTGTGGATTCATCGGAGAACGCTAAGAATTTTTTAGTTTCATCGTATCTGAAACACCGATATGCTGCGTGTAACGAGAGCCTTATACTCGTGTACCATGCATGCCGAAAATTTGTCTATCTAGGACATATATTTATAGGAGAAAAATATCACCACCATGGTTAAAATTAAGTTAAAATTAAAATTAATATTCATGGTTAAAATTAAGGGACGCCGCGGAATCGGTAGAAGGATATCCATCTTGGCTACACAACATTTGCAAGTGGACAGGTATTCAGATAATTGAGTAGCTATTTTGTGCCCCCAAAGACATAGATAGATATTTTTTCAAGAGAAATCGACAACATCCCGGGGACGGAACGCGACACATGAAGATGACGAAGTGATGATATTTGGCAAAATGTTTATTTCACATTTAGTACAAGAACTATTCGATGATAGCGTCTATGGGGTCTGCACCTTAAGTATGAATATAAGAATTTAAGAGAGAAATTTAGACTGTCTTATTTTTATTTTATTGATTTTTTTAAAATTATCTTAAAATGATTTCTCGAAAATTTTATCTCGATTTTTTTAAATTTCCTTTATCCATTTGCCTTTTTATTAACATAGACGCATTACAGACATCAACATTTTTGATACATCTTTAAATCATTCTCGGGTTTCCGACTCTCAGATTGATTGTTCTACACGAATTTCTCAGCGATTTAGACAAAATACTGTTTCAACATTGTTTAGATAAAATTTCAACGATTATATATTGAATTTAAATTATGCTATACACCAGGTAACAGGTATTGCCGTTTTTTTTCCTTTCTGAAACAAGTCTCATCACTCTTAAGACATACGATATATGTTTTGAAATTTTTCACACGACTGAGTTGAAGATTGACTATAAATATTTAGAAAATTAATTTGTTTTTAACTTTACTCATTCCTCAACTCACATTGCCGTAAACCTGTGTCTTGTTTTATTTCCGAATTTTTGTTTAATATTTTGTATAATTTTTCAATTATAGTATTCATTAAATTATAAATTTAATCATATTAAGCAAATATTTTTATTTAATCATATTTACATTCCATAAAATAAATGAACGAATGCAAATATTTTTTTAACGCATAATGAATTGTTTGTGATTTCATACTACCTTGCAATAAATGTTGACGCAAAAGTAAATATTGTATGTTATATGATTATACTCGTATTATAAAAGAATTTGTTTTTTTGCTTTAATTTCCTACTTACAATAAAACCGTTATCGACTTTTGTAGAATTTGGTTGTCCTTCGTATCCTAGTTATTATTAAAGACGCCTGTCTCCCAGCCCGAGGGTTCTGGTTTCGATTCACGCTATTTCTCAATATTTTTAAAAGTGGTTTCAGAATGGTTGTCACTTAAGGCCTTTTTAAAATTCTTTCTTGCCGGTTGGAAGGAGTAACCCAAGACAATAAGCCCATAGGTTGTTCTATATATAAGGAAATTGTAATACAAAACAAAACTTAATAAAGGATTTGATTGTTTAATAGTTCTTCGCCTTTCTTTGATTTGAACAAAGGTTGAATCAAAAAATAAGTTGTTGTCAGCTTTGACTTTTAACTTGTCACTTTATTTAGAATTGCAGAGTTTAATAATATTATATATACACCCGTAACCATTTTTTTCGTCATATAAAAGCAACAGAGATTATCTCAGTTTTTGAACAAATAGAGGTCAGTTTGTTTGATTATTATATTACCATAAACATATTTTTTTGTTCCGTTTATTAAAAATAAAAGTTTTACTATTAGCTAAAAATGGTAGCTGGTTATAGCTTTTAATTTTAAAGGCTGGAAAACTTTATTCACCTTAACATTTGTACTTAACAAAAAATGCTTACTAAAGATATTGTAAATGACACCTAAAAATAAGCATGATGCTTGTTTAATATAAATAATTACCTCGCTACAAAGCTAAGATGATAATTCATAACTGTAAATGAGTGCTAACTTTAATGTATATGAGCAAAACGTGGACATAGAAGTAGAATACAAGACGACAAATTAATGTAATAAAAATTCGTGCACTAAGGAGATTATTTAGCATTACAATATATGAGAGAATTCGTGCACTAAGAAGATTATTTAGCATTACAATATATGAGAGAATTTAGAAAGGAATTCGTGCACTAAGGAGATTATTTAGCATTACAATATATGAGAGAATTTAGAAAGGAATTAAGCAAAAATATTACTAATATTATATACAATAATAAAAAAGCGGAAAGAAAAATGATACTCTGAGATGAATTGGACATCTAGAATGGATAAGTGATGAAGGAATGACGCAAACTTCTTTAGTAATTGTGAGAGAAGAAGACAAAGAAATAGTATGTTTGGATTAAGTGAATTAAATCTTAAAAGAAAGGATAAAAAATCACAGAAACCGAAGAGATGACACGTGTATCAAAAAAACGAAAGATATATGGTATGTCACGATAAAAAAATTGCCGCCCTGTTCTTTCTGTCTACTCCGACAGAAAAATGGCGTGATGATGTATAGGTTTGTATCTCGCTACAAGATGAATAACAATTAGGTAACATTTTATTACCAGAATATTTTCATGAATTAAAACAATCTCGACATTTTCAAATAATTTTTGAAATAATTTTCTTAATTCCTAAATGAATCACGTTCCTTCTTATTTGAAATGGACCACTATTTTCCCCTCATCTCAGAATTCCATTGCAGGATTATATTTTCCAGTCGGCTGGCACCAGGTGATGTCTGCACCGTATACAGACTGCGCCCTGCCCCTAGGTGGCTTATTGCCGGCAAGATCTATTGACCTGGATGTGAACCGGTGTGGAAACTGGATGCACTCAGGGACTTGATGAATCTTTGAGCAACCTAGACTCTAACAATCGGTACTTCCAAGAATGTGCCATTTAGAACCATATAGATGTTATAAAACCATAGTTGCTATAAAATATAAGTTATATATGATATAATTTTAGTTTTGCATTTAAACTCGCTTTAATTGATTAAAAACCACCAATTATTTGTTTTTTCCCTAATTCATAAATTAAAATAAAATATATGATATAAGAAGTAAAATTAATCTTTATCAAGAAAAAATTACATTATTTTATTGTAAATAAAAAAATATTGAAACCAAGTTACATTAGAAAAGATAAGTACAACAAAGATAAATTCAAAACAGTTTAGAACATTCAAATGTGAGAAATTAATGTTAAAAAACATAAAAAGTATTATACGAGTATTATATGTATGTAGGTAACATATGTCTTGGAAATTGAAACAATAATATTGAAAACTTTACAATATGAGCAACTTACAATTTTCTCTTGAACGAGTTTAACGACACATGAAAGACGTATTTCTAATGAGACACGAGGTTCGTTAGATTTGTTTTAAAATAGTTTAGAAATAGAGTTTGGCCAGGAAAAAATGGGTGTTTCCATAAATCAATAATTATGGAACCGTTTAGAACTGTGTTCGTATGATATCCTTCTATATATCCCAATTGATGAAGAACGTGACCAAGAAACCATTTGTGTTCGACTCCAGTAGTCGAACCTTCGGGTTAAGAACCACTGGAGTATTCATGAAACTTACGGTTCGTCATTACACGTGTTGGTAAAACTACCGCAGTTGAAAAGATAATAAACAACACTCGCACATGTACTCGGTGTGTGTGAGTATACGAGTAAGTTACCAGACAAATTCTTTTGATAAAAAGGGGCCGTTATTTTTTACCTTACATTAGGAATCGAACTTCCGGGTGGGAGTTGCATACCTATTACTAGCCGGTTCATGGAGATCGTAGACAATTTTCGAGCTTTCACTATTGTTTTCTTTTTCAGATACGTGATGAATGTTTCCTTCAAAGATAAAATTAATCTTCATATCAAGTTTCGTCTATTAATTTTCATTTGATTGATCTAATCATTCCAAAAATATCTCAGATTTGATTATTAAACTATACATTATACAAGATGTTTTAAGATACTGTAGTTGATATTCATCATACATATTCTCTGTACACGTGGCATTATGTATATCTTGTTCGTCCATTAATTTTATTAGCCTTAATATATCAAAGATAATGTTTTCTCATAAAATTCTAAAGATAAATTAGTAGCTAATATTTTCAAACATAATTTTACACAATAGAATTCGTACAGCAAGAATTACAGGAAAAGGAAATACCAGCATGATTTCGGCACATTCCAAGTTGTTTACTTCGCGTGGATAAAAGCGGGAGATGGTATCACAACGCATTCACAATTAATCAACAAGGGTTCATATAATTCTTCATAGAACCACCGTAGCACAGATAGGCCCGGGTGACAATATCCCCTTGCAAAGACACCAGGGACCCATAAAAATATCTCCGCCCAGAGGAAACGCCTAGTCTGTCTTAAACTGATAGCGATCAAATTTAAGGAAAATAGCTCTTACATAAAAAGACCACTTCTCTTATACGTGCTCAATTTTGAAGAGTTGGTATAACTTGCACTTTTTTAACAACAGATTTATCTGTATATAAAAAATGAGATACTCTCTTGAGCGTTAAAGCGTAACTCTAAGGGTTATCTCCCCGTTCGATCTGTGCTCCTGTGATCTATGACTGCGTGTGTAAGAAGATCTCACCGTTATAGTGGGATTTATAGGCAATTCGTCGCCATCTTAATGTCTTTAAAACTATGAATAGTGGGTATAAATATGTCTAGAATTTTTTGTCTTAAACCAACTACGTATTTACTGCAATTTAACTTTCATCGTTCAAAATTTTAATTTTTAAGTTTAAAGTTGAAATTAATGTGTAATTGATCTTTTCTCATAGATATAATTTATATTTGGTGAATCGCTTATTTTTCATAACCATGTTGACAAAAATTATTTCTAAAGTAATAAATGTTCTTTGATCACAAACGTTTTGAAAATCGTGATATTTTACTCGTAAATATAAGAAGACGTGAAAACATCAAAATGTTGTAAATTTTTTTGGACCTTAACCTTAAATGATTTCTTTCACTTTACCCTTGACATCTATTTCACCTTGACAAGCAATTCAAATATACTAAGCGTAACGAAAAAATATGTGTGACGAATGACGAATTCGTTAAGGTTCTAAATCCTTAAGGTCCCTTGGGTTAGTTTAAAGAGGGTCGTATCACCTTTCATGGTTTCGCAAAAAAACAAAGAATTTATTCGTAATGGCCTCTTAAATCTAAAACCCATTTCACGCTCGCTAATTTCCTCATATTTGACGCTCAAAGGATTATTCTAAAATAAGTGAGTAGAAGTATATCACTAAATTCTTGGCACTCTATGATGTTTTTCTTTTTATTAAAACTTATGCTTAGTAACCCATTATAAAAACTTTAATTATTTTCATTAATAATTTATTGTTTAAAAATATTTAAAAAGCTTTATTGTTTGTTATACGAGTATGTCAATTTATTACGATGAAAAAAGAAATCAATATGTTAATAACTTGTATCAGTTTTTATGATGGCAAAAGTCTTATATTGGCAAAAAATGAGGAAAACATTATAAATGCGTTTTTCACATTTTTTTAAGTCACCTACAACTAGCAAAAAAAATTGTAAATAATTTATTTGAACTTCTAAAATTATCATCTCACCGCTAAGGCTGTGGAGAAAACTGAGACAGCTTTTCAATATGTTGTATTATTTCTAAAAATAAATAAACGTTGTAAATCAAAAGTTTAAATTACGTAATTTTATATTCTTAAATATACGATCTCTTTGCCCACATGGTAAAAATACTGATTTGCATTCGGGGGTTTCTTAAAAAAATATTACAATATGGTGTCAAACGGGTTAAATAGTTTGACACGTAGTAATACTTGTACGTGCTAGATGTACGCGAGTGTTGTAGCGTGTCCACGTGCGGAAGTATTTCAATCGCATACGATGGCGAACTGTGAGTTACTTACGTACTTTAGTTGTTCTTAATGTTCGATTACTGTGGCCGAAGACAAAATTGTCTTACGGCCACACTCTTCGACATGCACATATGGTTAATTAGTGTATATTGAGGTGTAGCATATGAATGAGTGAATTAATATATGTATAGTCAAAAACATTAATTCCTGCATATATTCTTATTAAAATAAAATTGTCATTAAAGTGTATTTAAGATCGTTAAGATTTAGAACATTACAATATACTAATTAAAACCAAAAACTTTTTTTTGTACATTTAAATAATGTCGGTCATTTTGGATGGCTTCCGGTTAAAATTTAATATTTTCTTAACATTCTATACAACATTGTATCATCTTTGAACTATGTCAGATCTAAAGACAAATCCATCAAGTTGCCAAGCCATTAATAATTTGTTCATATCCCATTTGGGTTAAACTATAAATAATGGGATTTTCACAGAAATGGTATATAAAATATTTAGAATACCTCGAAGCTATTAACCTTTTTCCCTAGAAAACATCCTTCTAGTTCAAATAATGAGGGGAAGTGCCTCATTTTAAAAGCATTTGACATAAAAACTCATATTTTAATTGGCTTTGAATCGTTGAGAATTTTGCAGTGAATCACATTGTCTTCCTAGTAATATCGTAAATTAAAAATCAGAGATAGGTATGGTATGGAATAGTTTAAGCAGATCGTTCTTTATAGCTGACAAGCATTAAGTCGTTAAAAAATGATTGATTTATGACGGTTCATTTCTCAAGGTTGATACATTGTTGCGGAATTTTGGATCATTAATTTAGCATAACGTTTATGTAAACATCGGATTCATCACCCGTCACTGGTGGCAAACAAGTTTTGTGTGGGGATTGTTCTTTTTTTTGCGTTAATCTCGAGGATGTTGAGTAACACTTTGCGATATTCATTTTATTAAAAACCGATGTGATCAAAGCGCATATATATACTTTCAGCCTCGAAAAAGTAATGACAACATCTTGTTCTAATTCACTCAGTAAAACTCTACGCGGCTTTCGGTCTAATGATTTTCTTACTGAGCACACTAAAATTTGAACAACAGGATCAATTATCTCATGACTTTTGGTTCAAGTTTCAACCGGAAAAAAAACATTTGGCATAAAATATCACTTATATTGTTTTTTTACCTTAACTGTGTACTTACTTATGTATCGTCTTTTGATCTACTCACTTTTATATGCCTTGCACGTTTTGAAAGAAATTTTGCTCAAGTAATTGATTCATTATGATGTAATGGAATCATTTCCAGTAGTTTGGTGTTTTTAAATTGCTAAATATTTGGATCCTGCTCAGATGATTGCCTTAAAAACGTGATGTGGGGTCCTGATATACTCAAAATTCTGATAAATCAACCTTTACCCTTTTCAGTGGCTCTCAAAATTTTCGAATAATTTTCAAATTTACTCATACTCTTCGTATTTGTGACAAATTTAGATATTTCGAATGTGTTCAAAAACTATTAAGCCTTAAACAAATGTTCATAAATTTACAAATGTCTTGACTCAGCAAATTGGAATAAAAAAAACAATTGAAATCGTGCATTTACCACGATTTTATAACATAAAAGAGGATTAAATCTAGTATATTTTATAGAAAAGTAAGATACTCGTATATAAGTTTTTTTTAATCGGAAGATTCCTGTTTATTGAAGATTATTTTCACCCTGGACGTGGTTTTCTGATGGTGCCCAAAAAGAGTTTCCATTTTGTTATACACATTTCTGATTTGTTCAAT